>JAODKL010000045.1:16227408-16245900 GCA_026780765.1 Petrocephalus schoutedeni
CTGTTTATTTTTACATAGCGCTTTTCCCAACACGGTCGCCCCAAGGCGCTTTACATGGGCGTGTTGTGATACATCATTAACACGGAATAATACAAAAACAGGGCAAAGGAGAATGACTGAAATAAAAGTATAAAGGCCAGGTGGGAGTGGAGGAGAGGAACGAAAAGCTGTCAAACAGGGGGAAACAGAGAGAGTGGGCTTGCTTCCTAAAAGCGAAGTGTAAACTGTGATCAAGGTCAAAGCCAAAGTCCATCGATGAGTCAGTTCCCCTTGCTGACCTGTGTAGTTCGGTCAGATAAGAGGGTGCCCACCCCGGGCACCATCCGGACATGTGGGAAGCAAGGCAGAAAATATGGATGGTCAGAACATACATAGACACATTCATGGCATAGTAGATCATTTCTCCCACATTTGGGTAGTTGGGCTTGTGCTGTGCTGTCCTGCTGCAGTGAAATTCTTTATTAGAAAACCTTCAGTTTATTTTATTATTCCTAAATTTATCTTATTAGGAATTACCCCTAGAATAATTTCGTTAGTTACAACCTTGTTCAGTATTGGTTCCTAACACAGGCTTTTTTTAAGTAGACATGCTCGTTTTATGCAGTAGTGTTATTTTAACAGGTCTGAAACTGCTGTCCTTTTCCATGGTCTGTGTTTCTGTTTCAGACCCTGGCCACCTGTAGGACAGCAGAGCAAGCACAGCAGGCTGACCACCGCGCACCAGGAGGACAAGGTAGGCGGGCCTGTGCCTGGACGTTCATTGGAAGCTCAGCCTGACTGTACGCATTGGAAGTCGGCCTTGGCAGACGTGTTTGTAATGCGCCGTTTGCCTCATTCGTACGGCGCTCTGGAAACGAGGGCATTAAAAACGACGGAGTATCAATAATCTGCTATTCGAAGTGCAGGGTGCCGACGCTAAAACTTACCGATCAGGGTGGAGGTGGAAATGCCGTCGGTATCGTGCCGGCAGATCCATCTGGCAAATTAAAATTGAAATGTATAATTACAGATTATAATATCCATCTTAACATTTTCTGTAACTTGTCCTATGCATCCAGACTCACACACCATTCACGCCTACGGGCGATTCCGTAACTCCGATTAATCTTAGCGTGTTTGGACTGTGAGTGGGAAACCGGAGTAACCGGAGGAAACCCCATATCGGCACGGGGAGACCATGCAAGCTCCACACACGGAGCCATGGCAGAGACTCGAACCCGGGTGCCAGAGGTGATAGCCTGCATCACCGTGCTACCATCTTTGTTTTTAACCAAAAACCATTTTAACCAAAATTGTCATACAAATGGTTAGGAGTTGACATCTGATCTGTATTTTAGGTCACCTGGGGGCCCAGGGTATTTGTCCAGGTTTATGCATTGTGTATGTCACCCTTTCAGGGATGGCCGGCGTGCTCCCTCAGGTGGACAGCGCAGAGCCGTGCGCCTCACGCCAAGCCCTTCAACTTCTCTGTGTCTGTGCTGTCATCGGCGAGGGACCTGCAGCCCTCAGCGTTTGACCGGCTGAGGTCCTACTCCCTGCCCTATGGATGGAAGAACCTGTCAGAAGAGAGTAAATAAACCTTCAGTCTATTTCACACACAGTGGCTCACTCTGAATGACAAAGACGGCCAGATCTGTGCTTCCCACTGCAGCAGTGACTGTGTGTGTGTCTGTGTGACAGCAGTAATAGAGGCCGTGCGACTCCTCAATGAATCCTCTAGCGCTCGGCTGTTCGACCGCGAGTCGCTCGGCTGTGTCCGCTGTGCTGTCGTCGGAAACAGCGGTATCCTCAACGGCTCCGGGCAAGGCGAGGCCATCGACAGTCACCACTACGTATTCAGGTAGCCGCTCGTTAGTCACCCGATCCACTCCTTAAAAAGTCGCAAACATCGGCTTTCAGTTTCAGGTCTTGAATTGGCTAATATGTTCCAAGGAAAACTATGGAATTCTTACAGTACAATTGCCAAGTAGGGCACTGAAGGCAAATATAGACTGTAGAACAGTACAAGACGAGACAGTTCAAGGCAAAACAGGGCAATATAGACATGAGTACCAAAAAAGGAACAAATATCTGCGATATGGCAAATGGACCACAGTATACAGAAACAAAGAACATACGCTTAGCATTCTGCATGTTTAACTGTGTAAAAATTTGCTGGATAGCCATTATATTGCACCTCGGCCTTCAGATGTGGCAAAGCAGATGAGGACATGGACCCCCTCCTCCCCGTGATTAATAGATGAGTGTAAGTCAGGTTACTGTGGCCTTTCAGCCTCCGGTGGGTGTCGTTTGTGTGGCACCAGAGTCAACGGCGCGGTGACCGAGGGCTTCGAGAAGGACGTGGGCACAAAAACCTCGTTTTATGGCTTCAGCACAAACACCATGAAGAACTCGCTGGCTGCATATCAGGAAGCTGGCTTCAAGATGGTCCCACAGGGTCAGGTAGTGAAAACTAGATCGATGTGTCTAATAACCTAATCCTGAACTATTCTTACATGTCATTTTGGCCCTATGTATTTATGACTCATACTTTTTATAGGGGGGGGGGTATCATATGCTGTATATCACAAGACAAATTCCTTATACATCTTGCTGGTGAATAAAAGATTCTGATTTGGTATTTAGAGCCATATTTCAAATCAGTCAAGATATACTTCAGTCATATATTATGCCTTTTATCTTTCTGCTTTTTCACTAGGATGTTCACTATGTGTTTATCCCTGCACATCCACGTGATTATCTGATGCTCTCTGCTGCCATCAGGGGCATTCCTGTGACCTCAGGGATGGACGCGGGTGACCAGTGAGTGTTCAGTGGCCGTGATGGCCAGCGGTATTGCCAGTGTGAAGTTAACCTCTGAAATAGGATGACAGTCCACCAATAACAACCTTGACAGTTTCTTAATTACTTAAATCAGGTATGTGTGTGGTGGTGGAACATAAGAAGTAGAGGTCTAAGATCCTCCTGTGTGGTGCAAGTACTATTGCAGTTCACAGGATAGCCACAGTATGGCGCTGTGTTACATCTGTCCTTGTGCTTTCCCTCTGAGTTCAAAAGATGGCAGATTGCTACTAATTCCAGTGTCACCACACGCTGCTTTCTCACTCGTTTTCTTTAAATGTGGTTTGTGCATGTTACACAGTACTGTCTTGTCTTCCAGTCCCTGGCAATATTTTGGAGCTAACCGGGGAGCTAATCACTTCAAGATCCTCAATCCGGGATTTATCAACTACATCAAAGATGAGTAAGTGTCTCTCCAAAATCTCACCCTCATTTCCTACTTGTCGAGTTCATGCAGCAAATTCAGTAATTCCCCCAGTGACAGTGGTGTTTTTTAAAGGTTCCTGAACTCATCGCGGATGATCGAGTATCCCAGCGTTTATATTCCGAGCACAGGTGCGCTGATGCTTTTGACTGCTTTGCACACGTGTGATCAGGTGAGTGCAGGCGGGCGGCACAGTGGTGCAGTGGTTAGTACTGTCACCTCACACCTCTAGAACCAGGGCTCAAGTTTCTGCCACGGTTCCATGTTTGCATGTTCTCTCCATGTTCTCGCGGGGGTTCCTCTGGGTACTATGGTTTCCCCCAATAAACATGCTGAGCTTAACTGCAGTTGTCATATTGCCCATAGGTGTGGATGATGTGTGAGTGTGCCCTGCTATAGGTTGGCGCCCCGTCTTGGGGTTGTTCCCTGCCTTGTGCCTGTAGCTTCTGGGATCAGCTTTGGATGCCCTGCAACCAGATTTCAGAAAATGGATGGAGTTCATGTGGCATGACATGTTTTGTTAGGTTTCCACAAAAATGCCAGCAGATCTTCGAAAATTTTCATTAGCGAATAGTCTGAGTTCTGGGTGATCAAGTAACTGAACTCAGGATTAGGTTTACCATTTTTTTAGCAGTCGACCTGGGTGCTCTTCATTGACTATAGAAGATTTACACTAAAGTAGGCAAACGGTGTGTGATGTTCATGTGTGGCTGCTTCGGTAGGTCTCAGCCTACGGTTTCATCACTGAGAATTTTGAGGACTTCTCGGACCACTACTTTGACGCCGTCAAGCAGCCGTTGATATTCTACGCCAACCATGACATGAGAATGGAGGCAGAACTGTGGGCGGAGCTCCATGCCCAGAAAGTCATGTGGCTGTACCAGAGGCCATTAAAGCACTGAGGCATTCTGGGATTGTTCTGCTGCAGGTGAAGCGGTAATGAAAGACGCTCTGCACCTCTTAATCTCACTCAAGAGACTTGTTTATTCTGGTGCTAGGAATTTTGCCTTTTCATAAAGTTTACGTGCCTATGCTGTCTTACAGCCAATGGAATACACTCCTCAAAAGAATATAATATTAGTATATTTCTGAAACTAAACTAGAAATAAGTTGAGTACTCTGTGACTGTGACTCCTTATGCTCGATTGGTTGGTTGAAGCAAAATCTTGGTCTGGATTTTTACTTTCTGGACCTGAAATACACACCTCTTCCCGGTAGCATGGGGCAGCTACCATATTCTGTCTCATCTCATTCTTATGCCTGCCTGCGTCATTGCAAAAGTAAAACCCATAGCAAATGTTAATTAGTAACAACAAAAACAAACAAATCTGAAAATCATGTATAGATATATAGGATAAGGCTTTTGCATGCAACTGACTTTAGGGCCCTTTTCGCACATTTCGATAAAAATTAATTAGCTGATTTTTCAGGAAATATTCTTCAGACTAACATTTATAATAAACTCGAACATCAAAAGTTAGAAGGTTTGCTGCTTGGGTCCAGTGTCTTATACACTATACTGTCAGGCCTGAACTTTAATTGCTGATTAAAAGCACGGTTCGGATTACAGCGGGGTTAAGCTCAGTTCCCTTGAAAAGGACACAAGCTCCCATGAAGGCCTCCCCTGAGACCTTTATGGGGCACTCTAAAAAACTTATGTTATATTTTTTATTCTCTGTACATCGAGGTTCCCAAAAAAAATAAAAAAATACTATACGTATGCCAATGTTGGGTGTTTATTCTCTCATTACGTTCCATTTTCCGAACATCTGTCTCCACTAATTAACACAATTCTGTGTCTATTCCTGCTGTGGCCATCCATGCGTGGTGGCGCTACACTCAAATTACTAGATTTACGTAGCTACCTGAACTCGTCATCAATGAGTGAATACTTTTCACAGTACCCCCGTTCTTGACTGCACTCCCGTGCATTTATATATAAGTGCGTGCATGTGACTTTGGACATTGTGGTGCGCGCTGGAAAATAAGGCTCCCCGAAAGCCACTGTGTAATTCGAACCCTGATTAAAAGCAAGTGATCAGTACATGGAGTGTACAATAGCTAGTGGCCAGCTAGCTAGTACCAGGTAGGACTCACCTTTTTCCCTCCAGAACTGCTTCAAGGAAAAACCAATTGTGTTACGGTTGTATGGACCTGGTATTTTTTCATACTTGTGGCCTTCCTGTTAGCTTTAATGAGTCAAGCCATTACCCACTGACCTCTCTAATTAACAACATGTTTTCCGCAACAGAGATGTCACTGATGTGTAATATTTTTTGTTCGTCACATGGCTCTGTAAACCCTAGAAGCTGTAGTGTATGAAAATCCTAGAAGGGTGTCTATTTCTGAACTGCTGGAGCCATCACGAATGGCACCAACTGTTACACCACATTCAAAATATCTTGATCAGGCGTCTAAGCCGTTCTAATGCTGAGTCGACCAGTAAGCCAATCTCTTGATGTATGTATTCTGTTTCAGTCACATGACCCGCTGTTTGGAAGATGTTATTTTGTTTGCATTAGTAAGCAGCTGTACCTAATAAACTGGCCACTGAGTGTATTTCCGTATTCCAAATACTCCAGGCATTAGAGTGCTGACATTTAGAACATGGCCTAGTGTCACCTATTGCTATCTTACCGATAAGGTCATATGAAAATTAGGCTTAAAAAATGCTTAAAATTTGGGTGCACGTTTATATTGAAAGCCGCACTTTTTCTTCACTGGAAATACAAAGGAGACTGCTCTGGTTAAGTGAGTTCAATTAGATGTCGAGATCTGAAAACATTCGTCCAATCACTGGTCATATGTCATCATCCAATGGCCTTCGGGATGTTTTCTTAAACCAATCAGATGGCACATCTCTTATGTACATGGTGGCTGGGTATTGTTGCTAAATACTAGGCAACTCGATGTCCACGGGCTGTTTACTTTTTTAAATATATAATGCTTACTTGTTATTGGCTAAAAAGTGCTGATAAGCCAAGGAAACCAAAGAAATTCCTCCTCAAATAATGTACCCCAGTAGGTTGTAGAGGAACATAGTTTGTATACAAGAAGATTCTCTCAAAGAAATGTATTAAGTACTATTTTTATGTTGTATAGTTTACTATGAGGACCTAAAATCTTGGTGAATGATCGGTCTTGATAGGCACCCTGGAGGTTTTGCTCTCATTAAACCCTATTATCGAGCCGTGGCTTGTCTTAAAAGAGTAGCAATTGATGAAATTATTTAAAATGCATTCCTATGTTATTATGTCATTGTTAAGCCTTCCAGAATTACGTAAGAGGGGTTTGATGTAGGAATCTCACTCTGGAGAGGGTGAGCTGCTGGTCTGTAATGTGTAATTTTTTTCTGTGTGACACAGAAGATTTTACCTGTTCAGGCATCGGTCTGTAAAACCAGGTGCTGTTGGAAAGAGAACCACCTTCGCTTTGATCACAGGAAAGTGACTCTACGTTTTGCCTTGAAACACGATGACGAACCTGTGGGAATGTGGGTTTTTTCCCTCTCTGGATTCTCCGTCTTGATGATTTACTCTGCACAGAATATTCAGGACTGCCAAATACAACGTTGGTGGCTGGGTACCTGTCCTGGTGGCCATCTACCATAACCATAACCTCTGTAAAGCCCTAAACGTCTACAAAGATTCAATCCACCCCAAGCACTGTCTTTTTGCCCCTCCACCATCTTGTAAATAATACAGTATTATACATATGCGTACTACCAGACTCAGAAACAGTTTCTTCCCCATAGCAATCACATGACTGAACACTAAACTACACTAGTCTTACTACTTTAAGCATTGATGTTATCTTAGGAAACCACCAAGTCTCACATTTAGCGCTTACATTTTTAGTTTGGTTCATACTGAATATATATACTGATGAATATATAATACTGATGTAATGAAATTCATTTCAGCATGCAGTGACGTTATACAATGTAAAGTGTGCGCATGCGCACGAAGTTCTTAATCAGATGGTTCACGTCGGTCTCCCATGAACGTCCTTTTACAATACGACACACAGCATGCAAAACTGATGGATTAGCAGTTGTTATTGTTTTGGACAATACTCCCCAATTTCTACCTTGTGCCTTAGATGCTTGATGAGTGAGTTTTGTGATGATTCGGTTAAGCATTAGCTTTGCTGGCTAACACGTTACTCGAGGGGCTACAAATACTTGGTAGTTAACTGAGCTACTGTAACTAGCGTGACCAGATAACCCATGTCATCCCGGACACTTTGAGCTAGGACAGGATTTGTAAACTACCATTTCAAATAAAAGGACCTGGGTTTCACTTAAGCGCTGGGTTCTTGCTGATTGGTCAGTCTCCTATAATCATGCACGTATCACTGATGTTAATGTGAAATAGCTGGATGAGTCTTTCAATCAAGGAAACAACCCAGTCAGAGCGCAAGAAGAACTGAAGGGATGACGTGGATTATCTGGTCACCCTACTGTAACTTCAATAGTAACGCAGCTATCCAGCAACTTCAGTTACTTAAGTGCCTATCAAGAACAAAAATAGCTGCAACTTGAGATAAAAGATACGTCACGATTCATTAATGGGCAAACATGAGGTCAGTATTTCACTTACGTTATTCATTACTTGTTCAATCAGTAGTTCACAAAGGGTTACATGATTCACAGATATAGTAACATATATAGTAACTGCGTCACAGTTCATTAATGATGAATGAACATGAGATCAGTATGTAACTAAAACTTAGTTTATGGTTAATTAATACTCAGATAAAACGCACAATACTACATTTTTGTGCCTCCTCAAGTAAAGTGTTAACGTTTTACTTTCTATCAAGATATTATCAGTTTGCTAAGCAAACATCACGACTTGGAAATGTCTGAGGACTTTGCCGGTTGCGGACCCGTCTGCATGAGATGCGGCGCATACCCCGACAGGACACGGGGAAATGAATCAGAAATGCAATCCTCGTCTTTTCATCAAGAAGAAATTTCGTTTTCCTAAGTGAATATCACAAAGCACAAAATGGTGCAGGGGGAGTTTAAACTGGGGAAAAAACCACATGAAAGCAACAGAGAGCGCCCGGAAACCACAATTTTTTGCGAACAAGCCATTTCTGGCACGTTTTATTCCTTCGAGCGAAAAATTCTTTTTTATTCTTTCATGTTGTTAATGAAGGAGTTCATGAAAGCCTTTGCACGATTTCGTATAACTACAGTAATGTTAAAGTGGTAATGACCTCCGCAGGACATTTAACTAACTAGTGCAACTATGCAAAATGCCTATACACCAACTTTGCGGGGATTTAAAAATGGAAACGTGCAGGCAGGCTACAGGGAAGTGGGAGGGATCGATGGTACGGAATCGCAGTCGGACTTGGAAAGATGGCAAGCGTTTTGGGGTTTAGTCAGTAGAGGAACGCGCTGAGCGCTTTATATTTTAGCCCGGTCGGCTCACAACTAGGGCTGAGACGCATGGAAATCCGACCTGGTTGGCGGAGCGAGGTAGTAGTTAGTGATCACTGCGGAGCTGGAGATCCGAGAACGGCATCCCTGGACCGTGCGTGTCGCTTTGCGGAAACGCACATGGACCCGGTTATCCTACCTGGAGATGCGCTGCGCGAACGCACGCAAAGGTGAGCCTCTCTATTGAGTTTAACTGGACTCCCGATTGCAGCAGTGACTGCAGGCGATTGTGCTAAGGTCTTCTCTAAACTGATGGAAACAAATTACATTTTATTTGAAAAATAAAAAATATATATATTTGAAATCAACAATATATATAAGTACTTAATAATTTAAGTAACACATATGGAGCCACAGGAGACTTCTGAAAACTCGAATGTTCTTTTTAAATAAGATATTTAGGAAGGTAATGTAGCAAGTGTGATAAATCGGCTTAAAAACTGAGTTTCGCAGGAATTCTTCTGAGTAACTTTATTTTTAAAAGTACGGCTTATTCGGTAATTATAATGCAGTGTAGTCTGTCACGCCTGCTGTAACCAAACACACTACACCGAGGCACGAATCCAAATCCTGTCTTTTCATAGTTTTTTTCCTGGGTAATTTTAGAAATGAGCTGACATGCAACCAAGTTCTACTGTAAATTTATGTGCGGATACGTTTCAGAAGAAAATGCCCGTGTCCATTTTTTAAAAACGTAGTTGTGGCTGGTTTGGGCCAATCGCGTCGGTTTCGGTAACAGATTCTTTCTTTACAGGGTATCATCCTGCATTTTTAGCGATTGCTGCATTTTGTTCTACTGAGTTATGGACCACGTTGTAGAAAGTACGTGGAAAAAATGTTAGTGTTTTTTTTTTTTTTGCTTTGTTTTTCCCCACCAGTTAGGTACAGCACAGTCTCTGCAAACTCAGCCTTAATTTGACGGATCTGCAGACCACAGTCAGATGGCTTGTGACTCTGGATACCCTGCCAAGGACACATCACACAACGCCAGCTGTCAGTCTCTCCCCTCATGACGGACCAGATCTACAAAAGAGGTGCTGGAGAAGTCCGGAAGCAATGGAGACATGACAGAGATGATACCCCCACAGCAGGTTTCACACGGGGTTTATGACGGAGGCCTAACAAGCTTTGCTATCTGAAGCACATTGCCAGTCTGCTCCTATGAGACTCTTCCCCTACCTGCTATTAAGGATCTTGTCTACCCCTGTGTTTGTGCATGTGTGTGAGCGTGAAATGAGTCCCTGTTACCGTTTTCCGCTTCATCTGAAGAAGTTTCCAGGAAGCTCTTGACTGAACGCTTGAAACAATTCCAGCTGGGTTTCATGTGTGCTTTGTGGAGCTCTGGGTCGGTGGGGTGCTGACCTTCGACACGTGAGCCATGGGCAGAGAGCAGGACCTCCTGCAGGCGGTGAAGAACGGAGATGTGCCATCGACGCAGAAGCTCCTGGCCAAGCAGAAGGCCGGACGCAGCAGTGAGTGTCTGTCGTTCTTTGACATGAACTCGACGGCATCTCGTTCTTTCTCCGCGGAATCCTGGATGTTTATTCTGGGCGTTTTTGTTTTTTTATTTTTTACCTTTACGGTCCCAAGGGTGTCGTTTGTTCAGACTTTGTTTGTATTTGCAGTAATGGAACTAATCCCAATCCGTCCTTGGAGACTCACAGGTGGTCCACATTTTTGCTCCCTCTCAGCTCCCGGGAGGGAGCAAAAACATGGACTGTCTGTGGGTCAGACCGTCAGCCGCAGACAATCCCCTGCCCTATGAGATTAGCCCTCCCTCTCTTAGCTTCTGCTGACTCTTGTTTTTCATGTAATCCTCGACTCTTTGGGGGGTGGGATGTCCTAACTTGGGGCCAGTCATCAACCCCCTCTAATGTAACATCCAGACAAACATGCCCCCCCAAAAATATTCATCCCTTTTTGACATCTTGTGTGTTTAAATGTAGCCTCGCTAAAAACTCCCCCCCCCCCCCCCCCCCTTCCCCTGCCAGGTAGGGGACAGCCAGATTAAGAGGGATTCCTTTGAAGAGGCGTGGCTTAGAAAAGGTGCTAATTCAAGGGTATAGGTTTGTAGGGCCCAAATCAGCCCCAAACCCCCCACCCCCTATGCACACTTCTCCTTTTGGACTACTCTTCCCCCTCAGCCAAGCTCCCCACTACCTTTATTGCCATTGGCCAGTGCAATAGGTCTGGCGTTCCTGAATTGGTGCATCTTCTTCCTGATCGCAATGCAGAGCCTTTGGTTTAACACACACACTCACATACACATTGACCATGATGGCTTGATTTCAAACTTCATCTAAGTGTCAAATATGTTATAATGTATCAACAGTCCTTTTAATTGGCTTTTTTTTAAGCTGTCAGGGAACGAGATATGCAAACCAGGGAATTTGCTCTTCATCCGTTTCCAGGACTCCTCTAAAATTCCTCGACGCGGTTCTGTTTTTCTTGGTTGTTGTTTTTGGAGGTCAATGAAATCACATAAGACTTCTTGAGTAGTAGAATGTGATTAATCACATCGTTTTCTGTGCATGAAACCCCAAAGGCTGTTATTGATGTTTAGTCTTTGACTTCCATGGTCTACACTGACTTGTATAAATTTCGGGTTCATTTTTCAGTGTCGTTATTTTGCGAAAGAGTGGTCTAGGCATCTCACTTTACATGCAGTTCAGCCCTGCTGGGCTCATTTCCCCTAAACTGTGCTGTCAAACACAAGCACCATCAAAGAATGCCTCATGTCACTAGGCAGCACGCAACCCAACTGGAGCCATTCACATTTCCAGGGAGGATTCTGTTTTCCCCTGGATGGTATGGAATTGCCCTGGCTATATACACGCTAATGTAACTGGTGGAGTTGTAATGCGCTTTTGGTAAAATCTTTGTTTGTGGAAAGGAGTTAGAAACTCTTAGAGGCTCTCCTGGGGATATTGGAGTTTAACTAAAACTCTTGGGTATTGTGATTTGTTCTAGATGGGGATGACATTAGGTCATCGTTACAGGGGTCAAGGATTTTTATTTGTCATTGTGCAAGTGGTTTACACAAGTACAACAACATTTACTATCAGCCTTCGTAATGACATGAATAACATACATACATATATGACGAGAATGAACACACATACATATATAACATGAGAAAACACAGATATGTATATAATGCAAGAATCAACACATACATAACACGAGAATCATAGCATAGAGAATCATGGCATGGCGAGAATGAACACATACATATGCATATAACACAGGAATCAACACACACATATATAACACGAGAATTAATGCGTATACATGCATATATAACATGGGAATCAACAGGTTATAAATGAACACTATAAATAAACACAATAAAAACTTGAAACGCAAGGAATATATGTGGGTATTCACTTAGAATATCTTGGGTTATTTTCTGAAGATGAATCATTTTCAGCATTTGTATGGAGTGCAGTTAAGTGATAATTGGAGCGTAATCCTTGTATTCAGAAACACCCATGCTACCCTTATAGAATAATGACAACAAACGGTGGTTCATAGTTGACCCTTCATACCTGGCGTGACTCCAGTGTGATGTTGGGTCACTTGTTGTCAAAGGGGAACTGCTCTCATTCTATATTTTACCTGGGAGTCAAGTTACAGTGTTTAGTGTTTGACCCTAAACAAAGAGATACCTCCTGAAAGCACACAGAAATCAAGAGGCTCTCGGGATTAACGTGGTTTAGGAGAATGACTGAACTCTGCATGAACCTGACGCTCTTCTCCTCATTTGTCCTTTAATGTTCTCCTCCTTTGCGCTGCTGCCAAGTTGTGGTGATCAGACAATAAAAACGAGGTGGAACTCAGATGGTCTGGCCAGGCTGGGCTGAAGGAGGCCCCTGGCTGCAGCACCTGCCCGCAGATAAAAGGACAGTTATAGGCTTGTTTTAGATCTCCGGGCCTTGAGAACAATGAGACCGCGTTCCTTAATCTCTTAAAAAAGACTCTGAAACACTGATTTTTCTTTTAGATTCCCAACTTAAGTATTTCGATTCGTTTCATGGAAGCGGCCGAGGGGATGATTTTCAGCACATTTGCTGTGGCTTGCTGATTTGTGGGATTTGATTTGAGACTAATGATGAGGCCGTCTGTGACGTGCGGTGATTCCTTTAGCTTGGGTTCAAACTGAGGCGATGTTCTGTGGTGGGGAACTGTCTCCATCGTCTTCTGACGCGAGTGCCCGGCTGGAGGTCGAACCGAAAGCCTCAAAGGGTGATTTTCCCGGATGCCTGCCACTCAGATGATCCTTCCTGGGGAAGTGCCGGCGTCGGCTTGTGGGTTTCTCATAAGGCGCTGGACCGAGGAGCTTTGTGGTTGCGACAGACGCTGTCACACGTGCTGCGGTCTCTCTCCATGTCAGTAGCTGACTGCCAGCAGATAACTCATGTGGGCTGAAGTGTCCCAAACGTCACTGGCCACTTCTGTCCTGCTCAGGAACGATCGGCCGCTGTCATGCACCGCGTTAATTATGTTTGTGTTTTCTCTTCTGTGACATTAGTGGCTTGAATGTACTCTGCCGATGACATTCTCGCCATATTACTGCTGCCACATCACGCCTTGCCGGGTGGCGGCCTCTTCTGACTTTGCCGTCTTTTGACCCCCTTTGACCTTTAAACTTTTGCCGTTCTGGGTCACGGGGGACTTGGATTATAAGCCGCACATGGCTGGGTTGCCCCCCTGGATGGGATACCAGACCTTCATAGGGCACGTGTTCTGGGACAGTGTTTCCCAGCCCGGTCCTCTGGGACACCTCCAGACGGTCCACTTTTTTGCTCCATCCCAGTTCCCTGCCAGAGAGTCCACAAAAACATGGACTGCCTGGGAATCCCCAAGGACCAGGTTGGGGAACCATTGCTCTGGGACTTTTAGAGATGTCAGTTAGCATAGCAGCATGAGACTGTACTGCCTACTGAGCCATTGCACTCTCCCCTGTTCTGACTTGTTTGTGTTAGTTATTCATTTAACGGATGCTTTTTTTCCAAAGCAATGTACAGTTCTGAAAGGATGGTGGAGGACATGAAGATTAAAGGTCTTGCTCAGGGGCCTGACAGTGACATCAGTTTGCTCGCTCTAGGATTCGAACCAGCAGCTTTCTGATAACCGTAGCCTAACCTGCTGAGCCGCACACTAATGATTTTTGGACCAAAATCCATCATTTCAATATTCTTCATTCTTCATGTCTTGGTGGATTGTGGAAATGATCATAATGTTATTTTCCAGTTGTCTTTTCGGGGTTTATAAGTGTGAATCCCCCCCAGAGAATGTTCAGGGGATTTGGGGGAGGGGAGGGGGGGCTGTCTGTCTTAAGCGGGTGGTTTTTAAGGGTGCTGTGTTTAACCACACCCCCCTCCCAAACCAAAGGATTACTCCTTTGCCAGCCTCAGACCACAGCTCCTCTCGCGTTAATGTAACTTTATGTAACCTCCTCCTGTCCCGGCGCCAAACCGACACGCTGGAGACTGTCTGCTGGCGTCTGACTTCACGTGTCATTTGCGCCTGAGGCTACAGGTCATTTATCTAGCTGGGTTTTTTTTTTGCCAGAGTTTTGTGTGATAAAGAATCACATGACATCTAACCAGGAAAAGCTGCGTGCTCTTCCTGGATGAAACGTTTACTCAGAATTTGCATACTGGCAGCTGATTGGCCAGGGGTGCTTTGTCCACTAAGTTTGTTTTTCTCATTAGCTGACTGATCAGGAATGGCCCATTCCTCATGGGAACATGTGTTTCCCTTTAAAGTGTATCTGATTCTTTTACTAGTTATGTCGTTTAGTCAAAATAGGATGTGGTCGGGAAAATTACCCCTTTTTTATTTTGGTTTGGCCCAGGCATTCGTTGGTTTCTCTTTTCTCTGTGGGTTTGGGAGGCTTCTTAGCGTATTGTC
Source organism: Petrocephalus schoutedeni (assembly GCA_026780765.1). Lineage (NCBI taxonomy): Eukaryota > Metazoa > Chordata > Actinopteri > Osteoglossiformes > Mormyridae > Petrocephalus > Petrocephalus schoutedeni. The sequence goes on from JAODKL010000045.1 coordinate 16,242,042, forward strand.
CCATACATTTCAATTCTGTGATTCCTACTTCATGTTCTGCAGCCATTTATTTGCAGAGATGTGTAAATGGAATCCACTGAGCTGTATTACAGACCTACCAACCATTCGTGTATCTGTATTTCTGTCCTAACTGGTTTATCTTACTTGCTGTTCTTCCATCAGGTTATAGCTGTATTAGTTCAGTAGTGGTGTTCTGCAAATGTATCATTTCAACCTCCTCATGTTTCCATTGCTTTTGGTGCCAAGGAAAATGTTTTTTACGCAGAACCGTTAACAGGGGGAGGTCTGTAAAACGTTAGACGTGTGTGTGCGTGTGTGTGACTTGTCAACTTGAACGCTGACGGCATTGATTGAGTACCAAAAATGGGCCACTGCACCAGCATGAACACAGACATAAGGCTGTAGTGGTCGGCCTGGAAGCCCCGCCCCCAGAATGTCTCATGTCCCTGTCTCCTTGTGGTGTCTCTCGTCCATTTATAGGTCCCTTTCTGTCCTCTTAGCCCCGCCCCCAGCCCAGTGATAGTCGTCATTTTTCAGTCTGGTTAACAATCGGTGCTTGATTGAGCAGCCTTTCGATTTGGGTTTGCTTGTCAAGCCGATGGTGTGAGAGCCGTTTTCTCCTCTTCCGTTTCTGCCACCCGCACTCGTCTGGTGGATTTCGGGGAGATCGCACGACGTGGGAGCGCACCTTTTTAAATGCCTGCGTGGTGCCTTTGCAGTGGGAGAGGGGCCATTTGGAGCATGCACAATCTGTTCCTAGCCCCATGTGTCAAAGACGCTTGGCTGCAATGGGAGGCGCTCTGGTGTAGAGGGGTGCGGGATGCGAACTTGGAGGCCTTTGTAGGTCAAATCTGGCTTTTCTCCCTTGCTTGTTGATGGAGACTGAATGAATCTCCCCATTGCTCACTCTGCAGCGGGAGCTTTCACCAAACGCAGTTTCACGTTGGTCTTCCGGGTTCCACACTGATGATGTCATTAATCACTAGCTTGTGTATGTTTTCTCAATTGGCCTGAGTGCACTCAGACCACATGGGCAGACACTCGAGGTCCGAGACGCTCGCTCCCGACGCGTCGTCGCGCCTTCAGCCCATCGCCCTGGTTCTATGTCGCCGCCGTTGGCTGTTCTCTCATAGCTTCTCCGCTACAGTTTTGGTCGAGAAGAAGTGGATCTGTGTCAGCGGATTAAACCCTATTTTTGGTGTGGCAGCAGGCCGCACCAAGAGCGACGGCACTTCGGCCTTGTCATGCCCTTTGCTGTAGCAGAAACGCCAGACCTTATCAGTGACTCAGCCGGGAGGCTGGCACCGTGATTCCCCCCATGCAGCAGACAGGAGCCACGATAATGCTGTGAGTCTAAGTAAACATGGATGGGACCAGGAAAGCTGTACGTCCTCTTTGTGTCCCATCCTGTGATTGTTTCTTACAGATATGCTGTCTGCGCCTTGCAGTAATCCCTGAAAACCGCTTCAAACTTATTCAGTGCCTTAAAGGTCTACAGGACGCGTCTTCCTGTGTTTGTATGCCAGTTGTAAAACGCCATTATTTTCCAGCGACTCATCCGAAGAGCTCCACTTACCTCCTAACCTGCTTTGAAGATGCCATGCATCCCAATGATTCTGCGCAGCCGTCAAGCTGTCCGGTGAAGAGTCCCCATATCCATGATGTTACGTTTTACATACCGATTAAGTACCGGTGACAACCAAATGTACGAGACTCCGCTATGGGCAAAATCATGTATTTGCGTCTCCCAAGCCAATTAGTCATATAACAGCGTCTATCTCCTGTCATTTTAATTGCTCAAAGTGGAAGACCGCGCCGAGAGTTCCCCTCTGACGGGGAACTGTTCGCCACCCTGTGGCTGGAGGCCAGGTGACAGCCTACGGTTTGGTTTCTTACCAACGCATTCTCTGTAGCATCACGTTCACTGCCGCCGTCAGGATGCTTAATTGCACACTTAGGTGCATACAGCCACTGGCTAATCTTAGCTTTAGGTCCCCCCCCCCCCCGGGTTCAGTTTCGGCCAGTCGCTCCGTCTTCCCTGGACAGGGCCTGAGACCACGAGCACAGCCAGGCAGGCAATCCGCGGGAGGCTGTTCTGCACGGCCCGGCTCCAGCTGAGCCTCGCCTCCGGCCCGCATTCTTGTGGCTGAGCGTCTGTGCCACATTAATACCGCCTCTCGCTTTTAAAAGACCGTTTTCTCCTTATTTACGGACGACAGCCGCCCCAGCCTTGGCCAGTGGTGTCAGAAATAGCTCCCAGCAAGTGTCCGGCGGGTGAGAGCCAAACCAGTTGCTGGGAGATTTCTCCCTGGCCATCGATCCCATTTAGGGGGACGGGAGAGGCCGCAATGGACCCCCGTCAGTCGGGCAGCAAGACGCTGATGCTGATTCTCGAAATCTTTGGGGAGGCGTGGCAACATTTTTAGTTGCCCCGCGTGTATGAAGGACCCTCGGAGTATCTTGTTTTATCGGTCACTAAATTGCTGGGCAGTGTGTGCCCCCCCCCCCCCAAACTAGCGCTGTTGACGTGAGAAGGTGTCAACAGAGGTCATGGGGCCTCATCAAGGCCTGAGTGCTTGGGCAGGGTGCCAGAGGGACCAGGCTGGGTTTCACCTTAATGACATTGCTTCCCTCTGGCTGAGGGGTGGGCTTTCGGGGAGGGGGGCGGGGGGGCGCTCGGCCACTTCCAGCAGAGCCCACTCCTTTGCTGAAGCTACCAGGAATACAACCTTGGCTCATCTTTTATTTTTACCCCTTTCTGTCGTCCTCCTGACCTGCCTCATTAAGAGCTTTTTATCCACATCCAAGATTCGACTCGCCTGATTGCTCGTGTCATGTGACTGGTTGCCTGCATACTCATGGTCATGAGACCCTAACCCTGTAGTGGCATCACTGAAAATACACACCCTAAGATACTGAAGGGTCGACGCAGGTTCGCCCTGGTCCAGTTTCACTGGACTATGTGAGGCACAGAGTGTAGCGTCCAAGGTGGACTGAAGGGGTTTCACGTCCCCCATCTGCGGGGGGGCTCCACTTTGTAAGGAAGTAAAACGGCGAATGCTTTGGTTTGCCAGGGATCCTTTCCTGTTTTGTGCGTCTCGGAACAGGGCCGCGAGACCTTGACAGGGTAGCTTTAGTCAGCTTTCCGGAGATGACAGACTTACGACCTTTGAACACTGAAGACCTTGGGTCTTGCAGAGAGGGATGGATGCACACCCCCCCGATGCGTGATGCAGAGCTTCCTCCAGCACTGAATGGGAATCCTCGGGGATCAAGCGGCCTAGATCTTGGAGCCCCGCATCCCGCGAGAGATCTGCCGATGTACTTTGTCTCATTATCCGATGTAAAAAAAAATAAAAATAAAAAAACTTGGGAAAAGTCTAGAATTACATTTTCTATGCCTCTTTAAGCAGGTAAAAGCAACCGCTTGGCAGATTCATGAAGTACTCAGCGAATGAAAGGATTAATGTAACGCGTTAGAGTATCCTGATACCTTCAGCTGTTAAGAACAATCATGGGGACTTCACTGTCCCTTCCTTCTGTCCCTCTTCCTCCAGAGCTGCTGGGCTCTACGAAGAAGCTGAACGTCAACTACCAGGACTGTGACGGGTGAGCCGCCGCGACCATCAGCGTCCCGACCACCAGGGGGAGTCCTGGTCTGCCCCTGCCTGCTTTAGCCTCTCGCCAGGCCGCCTCCGGGGTCGGGGGCTCGGGCAGTGGGATTAAAAAGGTTCTCTGTACAGGGTTTTCCTGTTACCTAGCCTGCTTAAGGCACGGTGGTGTGGTGGTTAGCACTGTCGCCTCACACCTCTGGGACTGGGGTTCGAATCCGGCCCAGTTCCATGTGTGTGGAGTTTGC
>JAODKL010000045.1:16249081-16260501 GCA_026780765.1 Petrocephalus schoutedeni
CGCACTGTGTGCATGTGACCTTGCCTGAGAGGCTGGTGCGGATAGCTCAGCCTCCCTCTCTGCGACATGCCGTCCCAGGTGGCCCGTCTGCTGCTCAACAGCAGCATGGCGGGGGCACTTTTGGAGGGGGACGGGGACTCGGACTGTGGCTCCAGCACCCCTCTGCACCTGGCCGCCCGCAACGGCCACAAAGACGTCATCAGGTGAGTTGCGGTGGGCGTATGCAGGGGATCTGTGGGTGCCTGCAGCCATCTGTGCGAGTCTGCGGGTCTGTGGGCATCTGTGGGGGTGTGTGGGTGCCTACAGCCGTCTGTGCGAGTCTGCGTGAGTCTGTGTGGGTCTGCGGGCATCTGCAGGGGTGTGTGGGTGTCTGCAGCCATCTGTGCGAGTCTGCGTGAGTCTGCGGGTCTGAGGCCATCTGCGGGGGTGTGTGGGTGTCTGCAGCCATTTGCGCGAGTCTGAGTGAGTCTGTGCGGGTCTGCGGGCATCTGCAGGGGTGTGTGGGTGTCTGCAAGGGACTTTGGGTGCTGTGAGGGTCTGTGGAGCTCTATGCGGTTCTTTGGGGGTCTGGATATGTGGAGGTCTGTGAGAGTCAATGTGGATCTGTAGGGGTCTGCAGGCTTTTGCCGGCGTCTGCGGAAGTCTGCAGGCATCAGGCGGGCAGGGGGATTGGCTAAGCTGCCTGTACCAAGTTTGTTAGGGGAGTGTGTTTCTCACTGGTGGGGGTGGGGCTGGCCTGGAACCCCTGGTAATGGAGGGGGGAAACTGGTAGTGGTGAATCTGTAATGTGCACCCCCTCCCCCCCCCCGCCAGGCCTGTAACAGGCGCTGTGAAGCAGCTGAGCAGATTGCTGAAATGTTTCCTTGGCACAGCTGTGGGAACTGATCACAGCACGGGCCCCTTTTGGGATCAAGAGCGTCTGTGCGCTTGTGGGTGAAAATCCACGCTTAATCCTTAAGTGCGTGTGTGTCTGTTTACCGTGGTGAGGTGGGAGGTGGGTTAGAATATATTCACAAATAAACAGAGCAGAATCATACATCTATACATGTTTCAGGTGGTTTTGAGGCCATAGGGGAAACAGGAGGTAGGAGGACTCCCTGAGTGGGATCACAGTTGATTTCATGTTTTTTTTTTTTGCCTTAGTGCTGATTTACTCTCAAATCCACAAAGTATAACAGACTCCGTACTGCACCTAGGTTACTGTTGAATGCAGGAATCGACATCAACAGAACCACGGAATGTGGCACGGCGCTGCACGAGGCCGCCCTCTACGGGAAGACAGAGGTAGTGCGTCTGCTGCTGGATGTGAGTCAAGACTCTACTTCCATGATGTCAGGAATTGCTCCCCCCCCCCCTCCAAGACCTGTGTTTCCTTAGAGTTTTGTATTAAAGCGCCTATTGTGCACCAAAAATACCCACAGTTAAAGTTTAACGATGTAATGTAGTGCCAGGTCGGGATTGGTCCAGCGAGGATCGCGGCTCCTCCCATTAAAGTTTCTGTCGCCCTGACAGGCTGGGGTGGACGTCAACGTCCGTAACGCTTATAACCAAACGGCCCTGGACATCGTCAACCAGTTCACCACCTCGCATGCCGGCCGGGACATCAAGCAGCTCCTCAGAGGTGAGGGACGTCCTGCTGGAGATGTTCCTGGAGCTCCAGGTGAACGTCACGTACAAGTGTAGTCGCCATGATCGCGGAAAGCAACATGGCTGCCCCCTCCGCTATTTAAATGCAGACTCTGTCCAAAGCAGCCATACCTGTTTGATGAGTTTGGGTTTTGCATTAACATGTAAACTCATCTAAGGGTACAACAGCTGCTCCCTGTTTTTAGGTGCATGGCCCTTTAAATACTCCCAGCAGGCCGTGCCCCTGACAGCTCGTTTCCTGCCCTCACTTTATTGGCTGAGGCCCAGTGCTGGGGGCACTCTGGCCTGGCTGTGCTCATCACCATGACAGTGCCGTAAGAGAGGCCGGGGTGGGGGGCAGCGATGCTTATCTGCGGGGGCCTCGATTTCAAAAAGATGCAGTTTCTCCTTTCATAGTTACATAAGGCGCCCCCCTCCCCACCCCCTCTGCGAGGCAGGGGAGGGGGCATGTTTGTGCCAGTGTGGCCCAGGGCCCTGAATTTTTTTTCTGGGTGTTTCTCTGGCATGTTATGCTGTAGGTAGGGCCCCAGCAATGACTTTAGCCCTGGAGACCCCAGCCCTCTAAATTAGGCCCTAGCTGTGCCACACGGTGCTGCTGTCTGACTCTCTCTGAGTGACTCTGACACCCGTGGATGGGCTGTGCTGAAGGGGTGCAGCCCCCTTGGCATCACCGGGGCCCCTAGTGGTTATTACCGTAACACTTCCTGTGAATGCCATGCCTGTAAGAATCTATGAATACATATTCAAATACATTCATAAAACATTATGGCTTTAAATACATAAACATAATACATTATAGCCACGTTTATTATGCATTATGAATGCATTATGAATCTCTCATATATATTGTACTATAGATACCTTCATAATTCATCCTTAATTCTTATTTTCTCATTTTAATGCATTATGAATGTATCTATAGTTCATTATAGATGAGAGCTTCATTGGAGCTTATGTATTATCATCAACACTATAATGCTTTGACTGTCAAAAGAAGATTATTATTAATGCGTTATTAATGCATTATTATATAAATGCATTATTAATTCTTATACCGACCACTGTAATGCATTATAGATGTCAGCTTCACATAAGGTGTTACTGTTATTTTATTCTAGTGTAAAAATCAAACTTATAGTACAACATTGGCTGTACATTTTAGAAATATAAGCTCATATATTTGTAATATCTAATACAGATGTAGTTTAGTTGTCAGTTCCTATCTTCGTCCTTTTCCCAGCCCTCCTCCTCCTCTCCCTCTGCTCCACAGACGCCGCTGGTGTCATGCAGGTGAGGGCTCTGAAGGATCACAGCGACCTCCACGACCCCACGGCCCTCAACGTGTGTGCCGGCGACGTAATCACGGTGGGCAGCAGGGGGCGCCATGGAGCAGTCGTTCACCCGGCCGTCGGCGCGCTCCGGAAGGTGGCTAAACGCTGTCACGGTGCTCGTCCCGTAGGTCCTGGAGCGGCACGCAGACGGGCGGTGGAAAGGCCATGTCCATGACAGGCAGCAGGGCACAGACTGCGTGGGCTACTTCCCCCCTGCCGCTGTGGAGGTCCTGCAGAGATCGGGTCAGGTCCTGTGTCCGGCACACACCCGCACACACATGCCATACAGGCACATGCATGGAAGGATTAGCCCGGTTCTTACAGTTGTAGGTAGGTGGCCTTTAACGGATATTACTCTGCAAGACTTGTCTGGAAGGCAGACAGCAAGCAGCACTGTGGGACGTAGGTCAGGGAGGATCGTGGAGGGAGAGAGGAAAGAGAAGGCCACCGTTTTGGCTTCAGCATGAGGGGCAAATGCAGGCTGTCGGCCTCGGGAGGGGCTGCAGGGGGTAGGGGAATTTACTTACTCTCCTGACTGCACATTAGTTCGTATTTCACACAAAAAAACAGGAGCATTGGCGGAGCCCAGGTGATCAGTGGTAATCTTCCATCCCTCTCCTGTAGGGGGCGCCCTCCTGCGGCATGGGTCACTTCCCCCCCAGCGACGGTACTTTCTGTCCAGGGCCCCTGCAGGCACGGGCCTGGTCCCCACTCACCAGACGGACGACAGCTACAGGCTGTACACACCTATCACTGGCTTGAAAAGTGACGGCACAGGTTGGATCACGCGCCACATGCGTTCTCTCGCACACCCGCACAGACGCATGAGAAGCTAACTCGCGGACATTTAGACACACACAGTTTGCACACTGTGTTTGCGTTCGGCAGGCTTCCCTCCAGACAGCCTCTCTCGGCCTGCTAACTCCTGTGAGGATGTCTGGGTTCTCCGGGACTCCCTCACAGGTAGGAGCATATGTGCCTGAGGTCCACCTCCAGAAAAAAACAATGGCATCTCCCTGTCCTGTGTTTGTCTGCTTCTGTTATTTCCATTGTCTTGCCTAATGGCACCTGTAAACCCACCGGAGCCGGATTAAACCGGCTGTCTCGGGGCCACATTCCCTCTCTCATTATCCCTTTCTGTCTGAATTTCTCTTCATGTTTATTTACTTAGCAGAGATGTACAGGTGCGGCTTTCCAGAGAAAGACCTGTAATGCTTGCAGCAGGGCCCCCGAACAATAGCTGTACAGTACATTGCAAACGCACTGTCAGAGAAGAACAGAAGAACTATTCAGCCATTCAGATTCCATGTGAACCTCCCAGAAGGTGGAAAGACTGCTAACCAGGGGGTCAGCAGATGCAGGCAGAGTAGGGCAGTGATTGGTTGGACTGGCTGAGGTCTCCGTCTCCTTCTCACGCTCATGTTGGGCCTCCAGCTGGTGACCGGAGCAGCGTGGCCAGTACGGACAGTGTGGGCAGCACCCGCAGCGCTGGCAGTGGACAGAGCTCTGAGAGCGACGTGGCCCACAATGCACTTCACCAGCCGAGCTGGCCACTCAGCGCCAAAATGGTACCGCTCTCCTGTTGCTTAATGCTCTCCGTCATGGACAGTCCGTCCCACAAAGCTCTTTCTCTAACAGACTCACTCAGCTCCACTGCCACAAAGAACCCTACAGGAAAACATCCCTGCCATTTGCGATATCACTGTATAACAGCTCATCTCTGTCTGACAGATGATTTACTCACAGTTATAATATAACTGTTATATATAATATATATAATTGTATATTTTTATAAATTTTTAATTATACATTTATATAATTATATATAAATGTAAATATGTGAAGTATGTATAGTCTCCATCATTTATCATTACCTGTGTCATCTTTCTATTCTTTTCTAGTCTATGCAGGTGGCACGCCCTGGTGGTGATTCTGCGCAACTGCACTCCAGCACACAGACAGACCATCATCCAAGTAGGCGACCATGGTTCCGGTTCTTGTATTTTGCTCTGTTACTTTTTTTTTTTTTTAATGGTTATTACATTTCTTTGGATGAATTCAGGGATTTGTTCTGAATTGGTCGCGGATTTCACTGTTGCTCTGTGGGTTTCGGGAATAACTGTGGTTTGCCGGCTTTCTTCCAGGTGTTCCGCGTCAGCATGGTGCCAGACAGCCCCCGGAGCAGCCAGTGCGTCCCGAGCAGCTGCTGGAGGTGAAGGTGTGAGGCCCAGCGATCCTGCAGGGGTCATTCAAGAATTAGAGGGCATAATTCATACAGAGTGGCCAACTTTACCATTAGCCAATGATATGTTCTGAATCTGCAAGTAATAGGGAGGGGGCAGTCTGTGGGCCAATCAGCTCTCAGCTAGGGCCTGTGCCCCTGTGGCCCCTGCAAACACCCCTGAGGTCCTGAAGGGGGGAACATTGATAACCAATAAAACAGCCAGTAGAACAGTCGGCCATTATAGACTCGTGTGCTAGTGATCTGGGCCACCCCACCTCCACCCCTAGCTTCACCTTATCAAGAATCCAGCCGGCACCAGCTGGCCCGGGCATGCACTTAGGGTGCTTTTCCACCGCACCAGGTACCATACTTTTGGTTTGGTACTTTCCCTTTTGCATTCCATCTCTCCCGCCTAGACTACTGTAACTCACTCCTAGCGAGTCTAACTCCGAGTGCCATTCGTCCTCGAATGCAGCCACTCGACTCGTTTTTAACCTTCCCGGGTTCTGCCACACCGCACCATTGTTACACACTGAAGTACCAAAAGTCCGGTACCTGGTGGAGTCTAAAAGTGGCCCCTGATTCCGGAGCGTACCTCCTTGCAGGATGGTGAGGCCATCTACCAGTGGCTGAGGGAGTTCCAGCTGGAGCAGTACACGGGCAATTTCCTGAGTGCCGGGTACGACGTGCCCACCATCAGCAGGATGACCCCGGAGGTGAGGCCCGGAGCCCTCGGCTCGTTGTCCTTTTGCACACACATGTCTGTCTTCATCTGTCTGCTGGATTGGCTCCTTAACATCATTCCCCATCCTTTTTCTGCTGCTTTCCAGGATCTGACGGCCATTGGGGTGACCAAGCCCGGACACCGTAAGAAAATATCTACGGAGATTGGAAACCTGAATATCTCTGATTGGCTGCCGGAATATATCCCTGTGAGTTGCGGAGTGGCACTCGTGCATTACTGGTGGATGCCAGCATGTGGTCTTTTAGGGCAGATCTCTTTTGTGACGGTTTGGCTCCTGTAAGGGTCCCCTTCAGCATAGAGAGGCTCTTCATGACATTATTGAGCAATATCTACCTAATGTCTCTGCTCCGCTGTACTGTTTCTGATCCTAATGTCCCCCCCCAGTCAGACCTGGCTGAGTGGCTTGGTGCCATCGGCCTGCTTCAGTACCACAAGAAACTTACTGACAGTGGCTACGACTCCATGGGCATCGTGCAGGACCTGAGCTGGGAGGACCTGCAGGAGATCGGCATCACCAAGCTGGGTGAGACCCTCCACAGTGCTCTTTGACCATTTACTTCTTCAGATGGTCTCTGTTGGAGAAGAAACGTCTGACTATATTTTCTTCCAAAAGTTCTTCTTGATGACAAGACCAGTTACTTGACCATGAAGCCATTTATTTATTTATTTATTTATTTATTTTTTATTTCTTGGTATATATGTCTATGGTCCAGATCACCTGCTCCTCCAGGTTATGTGTGGCGTTGTGTTCGGAGATCATCTCCCTGTCTGTCATTCTTCCAGGCCACCAGAAGAAAATAATGCTGGCTGTGAAGAAGCTGTGTGAGATTCAGAGGGCCCGGGTCCAGGCGGAGGCTGGGCGTGGGACAGTGGGGGGGGCCCCCACCGAGTCTCTTGAGGGTATTCAGTGTGACCCCCCTCCTCCTGGGATCTCCATCCAGGATGGTGGGGTCACCACCAAGGTGCTGACGACTTTGTCCAACGGTTCTGTCACGGACCAAGAAGGGCTTATAGTCTCTAGCACAGCCTGCAGACTCTTCAGCCAGGACAGTATGGTTACATCACTGCATGGCGATAGGGCCACAGTCAGTGCGCAGAAGGAGCGGAATGTTCCGGAAGGTCAGACAAACTGGACGACCAAGACTTCACGGGAGCCAGGTGGTCTCGGTCTCAGTCGCCGGCTCGCTGGCGGTAATCGGACCTCACCGGCCTCCCCCAGTGGGTCCGTGATGCTGCCTCACCCCGGCTGCTGTCCCCGGGGCTTCCCGCCGCAGACTGCCTTTAGCTACCTGCACTCCCGCTGTGGTACCTCTGCCACCCGCTGGCCTCAGAGCTCAACCCGCCACTCCCTGTCGGATGGGGAGCCTGACAATGAACAGGCCCCCCTGGCTCCCTCGGGGTGTCCGGGCTCGTATGCCACGCTGAGCCTCCGGCCCATTCGCAGCCAGCTGCACCGCCCGCCGCACACAGCTCCGGGGAGTAGAGTGGGCCGCAGTAACTCCTTCATCATCCGCGCTGTCCGGAGAGGTCCGCCCCCGCCCCCGCCCAAGCGCCTCAGCTCCATCAGAACCAGCTCCGGGCCCACGGGGACGAGTCCGGCACACGGCACACAGGACGTTGCCATAATGAGGAGCCTCCCCACCGTGCTAGAGGTGGCCGGGGGGGGCCTGAATTACAAGTGGGACAAGCCGGGCTGCCTCGAGGAAGATGCAGTACCTTCCAGTCCACGTTCCTGCACGTCCCTACCAGAATCAGACCCATCCCCCGAGGCCTGGGACCCCATGGCGGGCCGGAGGAGAGCGGCCAGCGAATCCGAAATCGGTATGCTGGAAATCGCGGAGAGCCAGAACCTGGAACGCTGCTCCTCTCCCCTGAACAGTTCCAGTGAGTCTATCCCATTCGCTGAAGAGGGTAACCTTACCATCAAGCAGCGACCCAAGGCTGGCGGCAGGTTGGACATGGCGGGTCCGGTCCGCGTTGCCGCAGTGACAGACCAGCAGACCAAGACCCTGGAGTTCAAGCTGAAGGAATCGGACACAGTGAAGCGCAGGAATAAGCCCAAGGAGCAGCCTGCCCCAAAGGGGGAGGAGCCACATCTGGTGGGGGAGGGGCATCAATTGGTGGGGGAGGGGCTTTGCTCAGAGGGGGAGGGGCCTCCCTCTGGGCAGGGTAAGGCTGACAGCACAGGCTGCAAGGAGGATGCCTGTCTGAATCACCACTGGGTGGAAGGACTGAGACTGCACATCACTGAGGTTGAGCTGGACCCCGAAAAGCCCCCAAAAGCCTACTTCTGCTCAAAACCCACGAGTCCTCTCTTCCAAACCATTGGTACTGCCACAGCCAACCAACAATGGTGTCCAGGTACTGGTCCACAGGACCCCTGGTCATGGGTAGTTCCGGGTGTTGTTCAACTATGAAAATATTCAGTGTTTTTTTTCCTCCAACAGGGGGAGCCGGAGTCATACTCACGGACCACCAGCACACAGGGCCACCGAGCAGGCAGCCAGGAGCAGGAAAGGCCCCTGTCTGTGGCCCTGAGCCAGGCCCAGCCCTGGTCCAAATGCGCCTGGAGCAAACCAGCACCTCCCTAGAAGCTGCACTCATAGCCGTGGAACGGAAACTCTCTCTGGAAAGCTCTGATGGGTAGGAGGCGTCCTCATGCACACTCACAGCGCTGCCATTCTGTTTGTCAGAGTGCAGTTACACAGAGACACCACTAGGGCTAGTAAAATGCCACAATTGGTACAAGCAGGGAAAGAAAAAGTCATGACATTTTTAATTATAATAACTCTTCCTTTAATTATCATTTTAATGACAACAGACCCTGTTCCAAAACTAATCACAAAGAAATGAGGGGAGAAAAAAATAAATTTTAAGTAGATAGTTTTGAAAATGATTTTGTTTGCTGAGGACGATGCAGTAATATCTGTGTGACAGGCTGTCTCATCGTCACAGGAACATTCTCACATTTCCCCAGTAATATATCATACACTCATGCACTCTTTCACCTGCAGTGTGGTTAGGGTCATAGGAGAGAGCCGGTCATTCCTAAAAGAGACATGCACCCACATGGGCCTATCAGTAAGCCTCACGCCCTCCCTCCTGCGTCACAGTGGGGCCGATGCCGTGCAATCTGCTGGGACCATCCTCGACGACATCGGCAACATGTTCGACGACCTGGCCGACCAGCTGGACGCTATGCTCGATTGACCTCCGCCCCCTGATCCCTGACCCATCCTGGTAGCACCCAGCAGGCAGGGTGCATCATGGGAGAAGGCGCCAAAAAGGAACCGTCAGCCTTCCCTCGCTAGCATTATCCACGACTTAACAGGAAGTGAGGTGACCGCAGGAGGCACCCCTGCCACAAGACGCCGCGGCAGACGTATGTCCTGTCACGTCTGCTTTGTTTTCTTTTAATCATTGTTCATCGAGCATTGTTTTCGTTCAGCCATTATGCGGTACCTGTATGTGATTGGCCCACGGAGCAAGCAGGAAGGGGGGGAAGACAGGAATCCCACATCTCCACCGTTTCCTGGAAGGATAGTGGCGAGTCGGGAATTTCCTCCTGCCTCAAATTCCAGCAGGGCTCTTGCTGTTGTACCTTAGAGTGAGGCACTTAACCCAAATCACGCCTGTATATATTCCTTTATATAAATGACAGTATTAAACTGTACGCTGCATCAGCAGGCTAAGAAACCGAGAATGGCATTTTTACAATAGCTTTTTTTTTCACCCAAGCATGCAGATCTTTTGAATGTTCTAGCCAAATTATGGTTTAGTACGAGATTTGTGTCGTCATCTCTGAGCTGGTTCAGAGGAAACTCCCCCATTACATTCCTCTAAAGGCACCTTCTGTTCTGAGAAAGGAGACATCTTCTACCATCGGTGACTGCTGGCGGACTCTACTTAATTTAGATGGAGCGGATACATTTAGGTCATGAATTTACACTATTTATTTGCTTTTTTAAAAATCAATTGCAATGTGCCGACTTAGTGTTAAGCGCACTATATCATCACTATGAGTCATTCTGTTTCATAACTAACATAATACTTATTTCAGCAACTAGCGAGGTCAGCATAAAATCAGAAATACTATTACGCTTTTGAAATGTTTGTAGCATGAGCTATGCAGCTGTCTTTTGAGATGAGCCCTGTGGATAATTGCTTCGGGTGTGAGATAGAAAATATGAAAACTGTTGGCACAATGGTGATTAAGTGAGGTTCACCTTTCCTTACACACATGGACATCAGTATTCCAGGATCCTTGTATCCTTCATTAGTTCCAAATTGGAACTAAATAAAATAAGGTTTATATATTTTTTAACATGAAATGTATTATTACTAATGCTCCATAACCCCTGCAAATGTACCCCCAGTGTGTACAGTGTTCAGTGTGGACTAGGGTTACTACCTAATCCATGTCAGAAAAGATACATTGAGCTGGAACAGGATTTGTAAATTACCGTTTCAATCAAGAGGGTCTGGATTTCACTGAGATCTTGCTGCGTGCTGATTGGTCAGTCTCCTATAATCATGTATGTGTCACTGATGTTAATGTGGAACAGCTGAGTCTTTCAGTCAAAGAAACAATCCAGTCAAAGCGCAAGAAGAACTGAACTATTTAGCCGAGTACAGGAGCCTTTGGTTTTTAAAGTAATTTGTAAAACCTGAGGTAGCTCCAAGTGTCCATCCTGACATGGATTAGGTGGTAACCCTGGGGTGGACAGTCAGCGTAACAGGATGTGCTTCTGCCTTGTGGGTTCTTTGTTTTGCAGCTTCTCTCAATTGTTCATATTTGTTTTAAGTTGAACAATCAAATGGAAAAACTCTTTGCATTTATGATTGCGGTCACCGGGCAAATGTAATACTGACATACTGAAGGGGTGTTTCCATGATTGTGCAGAAGACTGAGGTCAAAACAGCAGGTAAATAAAGTCACGGGTGACACAGGTGGATGCAAAAAAAACAGTATTTTTATTTTATAAAAGCACAGCCCGTTCCGTGGATGAGCACAGAGGCGGCCTACCGGGGTCAGCCGCTTATGAAGCTCAGCGTTTCCCTGACAACCGCGGCAGGTCTCCCCAAGGGACAGCCTCACCTGTAACCTACTGAAGATCAATCTCCGGACGAGGTGTGACGCGTAGGTCACGCGAGGGAAGATGGGATGTTAAATTAAATCAAAAAGTGAATTCCCCTGGAGGGGGGGGGGCAGGGCAGGGGATGGAAAGTCACATGTTGTATGACATGAAGGGTCACTGGGGGAGGAGTACTGCATGGGGCAGGTTTTGACTTTGGAAGTAGAGCCTAATTCAGCGAATGTTGTGGCGCATGCCACAGCCAGCGAAGTGGTTTATAAAAAAAAATAAAAAACGAGTAAAACGTAAGGTAAATGATACATTTTTAAACCTTAATTACAGTTAAATTACAGGAGCCTTGCTCATGAAATAGCCCAGTCTCTGCTACGTGTGTGTGT
>JAODKL010000045.1:16270845-16315031 GCA_026780765.1 Petrocephalus schoutedeni
AGCACTGGCCCACCTGCAACCCCCCCCCCCCCACCTCCCCACCCCCCACCCCAAACGTCCTGTGTGAAGCATTTCCTCTGAGACAAGAAGCTAAAAAAAACACAGTGGCAGGTGAGGAAAAGGTGAATCCCAAACTCTTTCTCTCGAATCAGGTCTCCCTCACGCACACACACACACACGCAGGCAGGCAAACAGACAGACACACACACAGCTCAGGTTCCGAGTGGGGGGCACTAAGGTGGGCCGTCCCGGGCCCAGTCAGGTTTCGGCATCGCAGCCCTCCCCGGGGGCTTTTGTACCCTGGACATTGTACCCGACCTACAACCGGGTCACCTGACGGGAAGAATGACTAACGAGGAGGCAGAGAGTGACCATTTCTACAGGCACCGCCCAAGGAAACAGGCCGTGGCCTTGATTCTAGCTGGGCTAGAAAGCTCCGGAAGGGAGGCCTAGGTGCTGGCAGGGGGCCAGCTGACATGCCATGTCACATGACTGCCACCTGACTTGACTTTATATAAACAGTCAGCTTAAACACAAGGAGGATTTCCTCTTTTTATTTCGGTTGTTATTGCATTTTTAGGTCGGGAACAACTAAAAATTCCTTGGGTTTGCTGAACGCCTCCCTTTTTGGTGGGAGTATGGTTACATGTAAGGGCAAATGAAAAGGCTGTGTAAACAGGGTCTTAAAAAACAGCCTGCTGGAGACACCGTGTTCCTGTGGGCCGAGATGCACAACGAAGACACAGCGAGGCCTGGCGCCACGCGGGCGCCACCGAGATATCGGGTCACACTAAACGTCCAGGCGGGCCAGTGGGCAGCCGTCATCCGTGTCTTTTTCCGATTTTGGTTTTTGGCCCCCGGGGTACAAAGTGTGCGCCGTTGTCCCACCTGAGATGGCGGTCCAAGCCGGATCTCACTCTGCACAAAAGGTCTCTGTTTCCCGGCTCCAGTCAGTCAGTTACGAACACAGGGGCTTGTTGAGAAGGGATTACAAATGTAAGTGCTCACGTCGTCTTATGCTCGGGCCCCCGGGGGCCGGAGGGCTGCTCTGGGTTGGTTTTGTTTACCGGCTCTCACCAGAGAACGGAGGGCTGTAGCTAGCAGCTGCAAAAATGCACCCAAAACCACAAGACAAAAGGCTGCTAGCCTCACAAGAGGCTGAGGACATAAACCTCCCCTTCCTCCGAAAGGCCAGCATCTCATCCGAAATCTGAACAAAGGCCCTGCGGTTAAAATGAAGCAAGACGCATATACTTCAGAAAAGCTATTGCTGACAAGAAGTTTCATGGACATGTGTCCGGCTACAGCCCGTCCCGCCGCACGGGGGGCCCGTAAATGGTGCTGTTCGTGCCGCCTTTCCCCCGGTCTCACTGGGTCACGCCCTTTTCCTGGTTTGCCTGAGTCGCACCAAGGCACAGAGGAAAGGGCAGCTCTTCTGTTATGCCGGGCACATTCTCGGAGAACAGAAAACACAATAGGGCAACAATTCACCTTCTGCCATCGTTCGTGCAGTTTGTCTGGTTACTCACTTCTCCTTTCTACAAGTTATTCCCATACAAACGGCTTCTTACGTGCGTTACTAAAAGTAGCCGGAGTACCAGTGACCCGTGAGAATTACTCTCTGCTAGGTTCTTTTGTAGTTACGCGGCGCTTTGCATTCTCTGCTGTTGTTACAGTAATCTCTACCCAATGTATGTTGTCACACCTGTCACACGTCACGCTTGTGACGTGCGTCAGTGGCTGGCAGCTCCTCCTGTTAAAAAGAGCTCACCTCATAGCCCGCAGAACATCCACACTTCTATGTACTGATACGCCGACAGGCCGAGAAAGGCAGAAGCCAGGGTTTCTCTGACCCACGCCAACAGACGGACAGATAATGTTAGGTTTATGAGCTGGCCACCAAGTCTGCTTCTCACGGACTGAGAGACGCGGCCTTCGGAAGCGACATCAAGCAGATTGCTGCCAAATGGACCTGCAGACGTGTCCTCAGGTCGCTGCCTCCCATCCGAGTGGGGGCACAGGCTCTGGGCCGCCACATCTGTCATGTGTTTGGCTCAGACCCGTAAATATTTACGGCGCTCCGCCACGTGTAGCCGGCCCGCTCCTGCCAGGTGTACACAAGCATGTCTCCCACGTGTTCGGGGGGCCCCCCTTACGCCAGACATGGAGTTTGCGTCTCCACGGGGCCCCACGGAGGTGGACTCCTGACGCACGTAAACAGGACGTCAACAGAAGATGGACCGGGACATTAAAGCCGGCCCCTGCCAGATGGACCACGGCGGCCATAAACATCCTGGTGATTTTATCCCCCGGTTTCTCTGCATGTTTCGGAGAGCCGCACTAGAGGGCTGTCATCAGTACCGCTGTGTGTAAACGCTGTTATGCAGAGGGGTGGAAGGGGGCGGGAGGAGGCTGTGAAAAACGAAAGGAAAGCACCACAAAGAGCTGCCTTTACGGCACCTATAGTACGACACTTATTGGAAATGACGACATCCTTCTGCCGACCCAGCGCAGGGCCACGGTGAGGGCGGGGCGGGGCTTTCGGCTAAGGAACATCGCAGAGCAGCATGAGAATTAAAAAAAATTTGAAAAATAGCAACAACATCAGAACTGAATTTATTTAGAGTCCCGTCATTCTTCTCAAAAAGCATAGCAAACTTAATGTTTATGGTGGTGTATGTTACACATTTTTTCCTATTTCTTAAAAAGAATAAATAAATAAAATAAAATGCCTCACAGATTCTTAGCTCATTTTATGTCTAACCTCTTTGACAACAAAAGATATATAATCAAAAGTGTTCAAAACACAGTGTTTGTTGGCGTTCAAAAAGAGCAAAAACAGCCAGACCGAGTCTCAGATGCCCTTAGTCTGACAGACTCAGAGCCCTTATATTCATTAGGGGTTAGACAGCTGTGTTCAATGTTACAGCCTACAGAATACAAACAGATGTGCAGTTAAAACCAGCTGTGATTAATGGAGAGCAAGACACTGGGATTCAGAACTGATTCACATGTGTAGTCTGGAAAAACGGCGGCGTCTCTCTATGCCACAGCACCAGACCCGAACGGTTTTGTGCAGCTTCGGGGGAAATAAGGTCCTGAGCGTGAGGAAGATCGCCTTTAAGCCGCCGGCAGATCGGCAATTTTTGACTCCTCTATCATTTGACCTGGTATCTTATTTCTGTCGCACATAATTCCTGGGGGTGGACACCAAGCCTTGGATCCTGACCTAAACACGTGGGTTTAGAGCAGGTGTTCCGATCCCAGAGGAGCGAATAACAGACCGCAGCTCTAACAAGAAACGTAACTTTTAAAGAGTAAATATGTTTTTACGGGAAGTTTGCTGGACGCAGATTAACTTTTACGGAGCACGTGGTTTACCTCGATACTATTTAATAATAAGGCTAAGCGAATAAGCACCCTCCGGACGGGGTCACCTTATCAGAGCTTATGCTGAGCTTCTTCTCCAGGAGGACTGCGCCGTTCTCCTCCGCTGCCGGGACGGGCGCCGATTCCGCGGCGCCGTTGCCCTCCCAGACGTCCCCCCCGATCGCGGCTTCCTCGCTCGGAAGGGGGACGCCCTCCGTAACATACTCCTTCTGGCACTTCAGGTTGTGTTTCTGCAGCGCATCCTCCGTCTCCTGGTCCACGACGATGAGCTCCAGCTTGCCCACGGCGGCCCGGATGCGCGACACGACCTGCTGGTGGCTGTCCCCCTCCACACGCTCCCCGTTGACGAACACCAGCCGGTCCCCCGCGCGGAGACCCGAGGCTTCAGCGGGCGAGTCCGGCTCTACCAGGCGGATGAACTGGCCCGACTTGCCCTTCTCTCCGTGAAGATGGAAGCCGTAGCCGTTCGATCCTTTCTCCAGCACGCATAGTCTGGGCCGAGGTCTGGTCATTTTTTTTTTTAAATGTTCTTCAAAAAAACTTTTTTTGAAGACGACTTCAGATTGCTTGGATAACGATGCTTTAATCTGGGAGGGAGGTCGGATAGATTTTAACTCCCGCAAAACGAGCCGATCAAAATTAAACAAAGTACCCGCTTTGTGTTAAACACGGGTATTCAAAAGTACTAAGTGTCAGTGACACTGTTCACTTTGGGCTAGAACGCCTTTGTCGCTTGTAAAGCCCCTCCCCTAGGGACTGCTGAAACGGACTTGCTACCTATTTCGAAACTGCACAATAAGCCGCATACGCAATGATTCTGCCTCAGCAACCTGGTGTTCAAAATGAACGTTTCATAGATAAAGTTATGGCTCGTAGCGTTTACTGCCAACGGGTGGACGGAATAGTGATCATTGTGAACTTGTAAAGGAAGTGTGCCCCTACAGAGGGTTACAGTTTGCTGTGTTTGGCTGCGGGTGTGGGGGGATTGATGATGTCCCCCAAATGAACCTAATTTTCACTGAAATTAACATATGATACAGTATATGTGTGCGCGTAAAAGAGTTTTTTTATGTGGGTCACGTGGCCTAATGGATAAGGCGTCTGACTTCGGATCAGAAGATTGAGGGTTCGAGTCCCTTCGTGATCAGTACTTTGGGGTCCTCGTGGATTTCCTCCGCCTTATGTGAAGTTACAATACTTACGAAATAACAAGAGTTGTCACCTAAAACCGTGTCTTTCAACCTTTTTTGAGCCACGGCACATTTTTTACATTTAAAAACCCCCACGGCATACCACCAACCAAAAATGTTACAAAATGACTCTGTAGCCTAGTTTTTTAGACCAATTAAGTGAAATTGGATAATTTCCCACGGTACACCTTACTAGTGTGCCGCGGCACAGTGGTTGAAAATCACTGATCTAAGACGATATGCATTTGTTCCTTTGAGGATGACCCAGGTAATTATTGCATGGCGCCGAAGTGGAAAATCAGTCCAGTTACCTTATTCTTTTTAGACAGTATTCTTAGCCTGGGTTCTATTGAACCAGTAATAGGAGGTATTCACTGATGGAGACTTCTAAGCACTTATTTAAGGCGTTCTGGCTAAGGGCGTCTGCAAATGCCGTAAATGTAAATGGAACGTGTAAGTGTGGCTGATACATATAAGCCATACTTAAAAATAAGTAGTATATTACTGTCAAACACACTCTGACACATTGTGACAACCAACACAGCAATGGTTTTGGTTGCCACAATGTGCCAGTGTATTTGACAGTTAATCACTTTTTATTAATTAAGCAATGAAAACAACCAAGGTAATTTGACAACTTTACCCACGCAGTCTCTCGTGTTGCGACTACCGCAGTCATAACCAAGGTGGCAAAGTGGGAGTGTCCCAGAATTTTATCATCCCATTTCAATAGTGTTCTTCAAAAACTACAGTGATAATCTTTTAATGTGTGTTGGCATTTATTTGCATTTAAAGACAAGTATTTTATGTGTTAGAGACTGGCTTAGATCCAGTTGTCATTTTTCAAAACTTTTCTCGACATATTTCCTAAGCGTAACATGCCATAAAATCCCGCGGCATTGATTCGTAGCAGCGCACAATCCCGGCTGGTTTTGTTCGTCACTTTCAGAAGATTAACCCGAAACCTCTGACTCATGTTTTGAGCTTCTCGCATTTGCCTAACAGATTTGAGTCGCCAGATAATTTGAATATCTTCTGGTACTCCTGCATGCTACAGCTAAGCTAGTACAGCTAGTCATGGTTTTTGTCAGGCTAAGGTAACTAAATATACCTTCAATGAATAACGAAAATGCACCTTCTTTGTGTAACTCGAGGAACCATCAATGAGACAAGTTATGTACGTGTATCAATGCTGCCATCTGGCGACGACAAATGTTATGGGGCTTCAAGTTTGTCTCGGAGGCTCCCGGGAAATTGCGCAAACAAAACAATGAAAGTAGTGCACCTTTGCACTGGCTGAAAACGCTGTTGCTCAAACAAACCAGCCAAAGCACAAGAAGAACTGAACTATTTAGCCAAACACAGGAGCCTTTCGGGTTTCAAGTAATTTGTAAAACCTGAAGTAGGTTGACATGGATTATCAGGTCACACTAATTTGAGGCAGTACCTAGGCCTACTCGTGGTGTTTTAGAGTCAGACCTCAGTTCTCTTTCCCCGTTGGAGATCGCAGATGTCGCCACGGACACCCGAGGGCGCAAAATGTGACAATGACCAACCGAAACAGGTGCATTAGTCTATTTACGTGTAGTAGTCAGGCTTTTAATGGGATAAAAGCAACAATCTTAAAATATGGTGATGGGCGCCCAGTGCTGAGAAGCAGAGAGGTAGCCGCTGTATACAGGATTGTGAAAGAACACAGAACAACGGGTAAATGACGCTTCCTGGTAATTGCTGCTGTTGGAAATGATGAAGCGTGCTTGATCTCAGATGGTCGTGACCCTCTTTGGTGAGTCAGCCCGCTTCCCGGTCTGGGGCGCCGTGGCGGGGGGGCGGGGGGCAGGAAGGAGGAAGTAGGTACAGGCGGCGGAGAGCACCGCAATTACATTCAGATTTTAAATACTTTAATTTTAATGGAATGGAATACTGATTTTCAGCACATTTTTTCATAAGTATCAGTTCATAAGTAAGAGAACAAATGTCTACCAATAATTTACCAAAACCAAACAACATTGTTATACTGCCGTTATACTGCAATACATATTAAACATATACAGAGTATCAATCAACAGACAAGCATAGCAAATAGTAACTCAGTTTAATTTCATTTGTAAAGCGCATTTTCACAACATTATATTTTTGTCTTAACCCTGGGGAACCCACAGGGTCATATTTGACCTTTTATTTCTGCCTGACATTCAACCCACTCGTAAAGTAAAATATGTATTTTTTTTGTTTCGTTTTTTTCATTTCTTTTAATTGTTTCGTACCGTATATCACCCAAAAGTAAAATCTTTACTTTGATGAGTGGGTTGAATATAAGGCAGAAATAAAGGGTAGGGTCAAATATTTTAAGATTTGTTGCTTTTCCCCAGGGTTAAAGCGCTTTACATTATCCCTGCCCCCAGCGAACACGCCAGAGGCATAAATGACACTCCATAAATAGTTTTAAAAACTGAATAATACCGACATAGAAAACGATTAAGTGCAGTAATTGTGGTTACAGTGACAGTTTATAAGACTGTGGTAAAAACAGGAGAATGATCACAAAATGCATAGTTAAGTTTTAACAGATGATAAGGACGCGTATTTTTGAGCCATGTGGCGTAGCTTAGCGCAGGTAGATCCGTGACATTTCACTGTTTAGTCGGTAAGCAAAGCAGCACATTATTCAGATGTAGCGGCTTATCGTCCACATGCAAGGGGTCCGCTTATCGATAGTGCCCGGGGGACACATGGGCAACTTCCTCTCACGACTCGCAAATCTAGGTTTGACTGTCAACCAACTGGCCTAACACCGCCGCTTAACTAATAATGGGCTTCGCATTTCCCCTGTCGTTTCAAAGTATTAGGGAAGACAAGACAAATAAAGCGAAGTATCATATTTTATATTTCCAATCAGTTTCAAACTACTGCAGAAGATGGGTTTAAATGTTTTAGCCGCACGATCCTATCGATATTCGCGGTAAGCTCTTTTCTTTAGCAACTTCACAAATGCATTGACTATCGATTAACACCAGGCCTTCCTGAAGACCCCGCAGACTTTACACCACCAGTACTCTCACGATTATTTCCACACCCAGATTCCGTAAGAGCGATGGAGTAGATGGAGTGGAGCTGAAGAGCGCGTATCCCCGGCATAAACGTGACCACATGTAAATTAATATTAATGCTGATTATGTGTATGTATGTGTATATATATATGGCCAAAGTGTGTCACTGACAGCATTGACTCTGATCATCGCTTATAATAGTTTTCTGTTTTGGTGTCACGGTGAGCAGTTCTACACGAACCTACGATTCCTGGAGCAATCGTCCGAGAGACAGCGGCAATCTAGAGGAGAAAGCGGAGAGTTGCGCGTCCAAAGAGGCGCAGACTCCTCCGCATCTCCAGGGCAACCGGAGACTCTCCCGGCGGAATGCGCTACCCCACACGTTCCTGGGCCAGTCTGTCAGAATGGAAATCCTGCCTTGAACACCATCTAAACGTGGAAAATAAAGCAGGACAAAGACCTAAGAAGCCACGCAGCGCTGCCATTACTGGTCGAGCAAATGTGTTTTATTTGTTTACGATACTTATAATAGACAATGATAGCAAAACAACCGGTGGGGGGTTTCCATGCCTGCACCACACCGCCTTATCTGTGTTAGTAACAGGAATGCTGTTAAAATAACGCCCCCCAAATATATCGACATAAATTAACCTCTACTCGTCAGGACAAGTTGATCATTGCTGTTAAGAGTTGCTCTCGAACAAAACGATACTTTATGGGGCGATTGAGAAGTCTAACTTTAGAAACGATTCTGTTTAGCTAGCTGGAATGAAAGGGTTTGCCGTTTTGTGGACTGATAAGCATATTTTGTACGTTACCGTATCAGATCTTTAAGACTGCAGTGCGTGATGATAGAATAAAGTCTGAGGCTCAGAAAAAAAGGTGCCTATAATCCCGGCTCGGGATTGGACGAGCGCCGCCTTTAACTCAGGTCCGCCTGTGCGCCGGACGCGCGGTCCGCGGCTCGAAGATGCGCCAGGAGCTCAGGGCGACTAACGGTGTCACCGGACATGCCACGGACACAACTTTCTATGCCTTAAAGTCGATCATAAAGTGAAATGCTCACCCCGGCAACACCGACTGCTCCGGCCCCACCGCTAACAACGGACGATCTTACAGTCATCGTGGCTTCCAGTAAGTTTACGCGTCTCGCTGTCCATTTATCAATCCAGCCGCAATTCGCAATGTACATTTTATATTGCGCTAACTTCAAGCCGTACTCGCCCGGGAAGGTTTAGAGAAATTCACGTTAAATTGGCCAAAATTATAGTTCGTATTAAATCAATGAAGTATTGACTTAAAACAAGTAGCCTATATCCATTCACCCATATCTTTCAACAGATTATTCTGGTCGGTGTCTCGGGTAACAAGTGTAGTCTGATAGTATAGTAACGAAATCGAATTCACTTTCGGACAACATAATGGGAACTATGTGAAATTTCATGGAAAACGCATGACATCGTGCACTAAAAACTTAACATAATTTTAGCCTAACATTTGTTTGCCATATGCAACAGCGATGTCATTGTTTTCAGGAACACATTCACTTTGAACCAAAGTATATTTGAATATGAGTGCTATACTGACTGACGTCCCGGCTGCCACATAATTTAATCAGAAACAAAGCAGCAACCGTTTTGCAAATTCGAGCATCATGACCTAGCAGCGAGTTCTCCAGATCTGTTTATAAAACAGGCGTTACAAACCATTAGTTGTGTTTGAGTATAATGTGAAAGCATTTATATGACAGTTGCCTCATTCATGCACAGCTCATATAATGAGTAACTGGTTCCCTCTGTCCCCATCTCGTCCCCATTCAGTCTGTTCTCTAGTATTTTTGTTGGTGGTCTTGATGCTGTTGGCCGTCCTATATCGGAGAGATCCGCTTTGCTGCAAAGCCCGGCATTATCCGGAGACCCAGCCGTACTCGGTAAGTCTATCCATGAAACTGTAACGGGGGGCTGGACCGCAGGGAGCCGGCGTAGGCACTAACGGGGAGCCGCGCCGTGGTGCGCCTGCGTCACGTGGCGGAAACCGGTTACCGTGAGGGAGCAATAGGGCGGAACGAAAAGGAGCCGCGCGCGTCCTCGAGCCGTGGCTCGTTTACTTATTGATAAAAACTGAATCAATAATAATAACATAAGGACTTGAGAACGCGCATGCAGAGGGTGGGCTGGGAGGAGTGTATCGCAGAAATGTGAAGCTGTCAAAAAGCACAAGACTGTAAGATGCATATTCTTTTGCATCGTGCTCCACTTTTAGTACAGTCTACCTATGCCGGTAATGGAAACCATAACCAATGGAAGTAATGGATACCATAAAGTTTCAGAATGTGCTGAGTATGTCCATACCTCTTATACTGTTAGTGGAGGGGGAATGGCAGGTCAGCAAGCCACGCATTTATTGTTTTTATATATCTAACAAAAGCCTCCAGGTCCAGGAAGTGGCACAGGAAGTGGCAGCGAAAGGAGGTCAGAGTATCCCTAGAATGTCACGGCACATTTCCAGTTTATTTTTACAATATGATTTCCTTCCATTTCTAACCAGCAGCTTTGCATGTATTTGTCTCTTTATGACAAATCTGTTAGATTGTTGGTACTTTGGGCTGATGGTTGGTACCTTTTCCAATGACTTTTGGTATCTTCTATTTGGAATTTGTTACCTTCTACGGAACATTTGGCAGAGAGCTGAAATCCTGCAATAGACTTCAGTTTCGGGTTTGTTTGGCGGACCGTCTAACTGTATGACACTCATGCAGATCCATTCATTTTCTGAAGCCGCTTGTCCTGTGGGCAATTTGGTAACTCCAATTAGCCTCAGCATATTTTTGGACTGCTGGGGGAAACGGAGTACCCAGAGGAAACCCCACGATGACACAGGCAGAGCATGCAAACTCTGCGCACATGGAACCCTGGCAGAGACTTGAACGCTGGTCCCAGAGGTGTGAAGCAACAGTGCTGAGCAATGCGCCACCATCTGTGCATGTCGTTATAGATAAATTAATGAGAATAACTCGCAACAGGGGAAGGCTCCCTGAATGCAAAACAGGAAGTCGGGCTATTGTGGTGGGTTCCAGCAGTGGACATGATGCAGAAGCTCCTTTGGCCTCTCTTTTGGGGACATGGGGGTGGAGTGGGGGTGGGAGCTGGGAATACCGTGGCATCTAGTACAGGGTTTCCCAGCCCGGTCCTTGGGGACCTCCAGTCACTCCACATTTTTGCTCCCTCCCAGCTCCCCTCCAGACAGTCGACATTTTTGCTCCCTTCTAGCTCCCTCCCACATCCAAAATCATAGACTGTCTGGGGGTCCCAGAGGACCAGGTTGGGAAGCGCCGATCTACTGAAAACTGGCGTGTTGGCAGAAAGGTTGTACCAGCTCTTAAAAGTGACTTAGCTCTGTATACAAAGTATATGAAGGTTCACCTTTCATATCTTTGGTGTTTTTGTGCCACAGTTATGGGTTTGGATTTGAATAATTTACCATAATCTTTGAGTAAACTGTGTTAAATCTAATCTAATCTAATCTAAAAAACAAGTAAAAATGTTATTACAGAGAGGCAGTGATAAAGTTGTTTAATTATTTACAGGGGATGGTGGGGGTCCCCAAAACAACATTTATCAAGCATGGGGGGGCGATTGCGTGGTCTTGATGAAATAATATTTCGGAGACGGAGTTTCCTTGATATAGTTGGTAGATTTATCATTATGTGACCGGTTCAGGTCCAGAAAGTACAAATCCAGTTCAAGGATTGTTGTAATCAACCAACTGAGTACTCTGTGACTGTGACTCTTTATGCTCAGCTGGTTGGTTGAAACAAAACCTTGGTCTGGATTTGTACTTTCTGGACTTGAAGTTTTCACTTCTGGTGATATTTTCAAGGGGATGCTGTCTCCCCCATTTTTTCCCCATAGGGGAATGGCATCCATATACATCCTATGACATACGTGACAACTGTTTATTTGAAGTCAAGTCTGTGATAAAGTGTTTTTGTGACAACATTGTAAAATGTTCATCTTTATGTGAGGTCTTTGATGGCTGTTGCATGAATAGTTTCACGCAGAAAGGACAACAGTCACATTTATTTGAGGTCACAGCACGGAAAAAGACTTGCCGTTAAAAAGAGGTCTTCCCTGATTTAAATTCGGATTTTACACGGTCGCGCTTTTCAACATAGAGGGAATTTACTCATAGAAACAAAAGGACATCTCTTTTCTGAAGCCTTATCTGCCTCTTGAAAGTGCGAGCGGGTGAGGGGAGCTGACCTCTGACACTCACTCCTCTCCGGAGCGTCCGTATCATGCTGGGGGGTGTCGCAGAGGTCAGAGTTCACCCGAGTGACGTCACAGTCCCGGCAGCCATTGTTACCAGCAGAAACCTCCGGGATTCACGTTAGCTGTTGCTTGCCCTACATTATCACTGACTTAATTACATGTGGTACTATTCACAAAGGTCAATAATGGAGTCTGCGATCCCCATGATTAAAAATACTCAGTTGGCTCTCAGACAGCTTTATCGCGGAAGCCCGTCCCGTTTAGAGCTGTCACGTGCCAGGATGTACTCGTTAAGAGATACCTGCTGCTGTCACTGAGGACAAGTCAATGAATCATATTGTTGTCTGTTTCAGGGACCCCCCAGCGAGTCAGGAAGACACTGCCTTTGTCCTCCGCCACAAAGGCCTCATTTACACTTAGTGCCGTCACTTTGTTTCACTTTGTTTTTTTCGATGGGCTCTGAGGAATTCCTCGGGCGCATACAGTGAGATTGCTTAATCTTGTTTGGGGAGGGAGTCGAGGGAGGGTTCGGGGGGTGGGGGGCAGTCAGAAAAGGCTGATTGATTGAAAGAGCTTGTTTTCTGTTCTTCACTAATAACACTGCAGTTAACAAGAAAAGGCACAGGAGAAAGTGGGCCTGCTACAAAAGATATTCTCCTTTAAAATGAGCCGTCTTATATGCTGGTGAACATTCCTAAGGTTGTGATCAGACGGCACACATATCTTTTAAGTTAAAAATGTGTGGGATAGGCTAAGAGGAATGTTTAAAAAAGGACACGAATATTACACTCAGACACTTCACGGAGCAGGCTCTGACCTCAACGGAGCAGAAGCTGGTGGTGTGGGTCAGAGTTTATTTCTCAGATGCTTTCATCCGAACCAAGGTACGACTGGAAGCAGGGGTCCCTGGAGTGATCGGGGTTAGGGTCTCGACGTAAATCCAAATCGCTGATTCTGGGCTTTGAACTGGTGACCTTCTGATTACAAGTATGGCTGTCTACCCTACTGAAACACATGCTATCCCCCATAATACCAGATAATTCCCAGCTTTAATTTGGCTGTTCTGTTTTATTGATAAGCGCTTTATTGGAATTCTGAGCAGTATAAAATGTAGTGAAAGTGATTAACTGTCATTGTTGACACACACAGCACACAACAACGAAATGTGTCCTCTGCATTTAACCCATATGTGACATTGTGATACAGCAGGAAGGAGCTCAGCGCCCAGGGAGCAGTGCTTGGGGACTGTAGTGTGTCAAATTAAGATTATGACATCAGTATGCAAATAAGAATCTGCTTCCCGAATACATTAACAATATTTTAATTGAAACCCTTCCACAGGACGCACCGCCCCAGTATTACAGCAGCAGGCAGACGTTAGTGGGTTCTCCCTATCAGGAGCAGCTGGTGGAGACAGCTCATGAGAACGGGGCCCAGGTGAGTGCCAGGGGAACGGTGCATCGCGATCTCACTCAGCGGAAACATGGCTGATTTACTGCAGGGAAAACCCAAGGGTGGCGTGGGATACTCAGCTCAAGCAGCCTGTAGCAGGGTGAACAGGAACTGAAACAGTACTGTGCTGGATCAAAGCCCACAAGGGGCCTGCTGCCGTACATTACAATGCAGCACTTATCCTGAATTATTAATAATTAACCCCTATCCCGTGTTTGGGGTCAATCTGACCCCAGAGCATCGTTAAACGGTAGGCAAATTTCACATGGGGAAATTATCACGGGAAAAGGGTTAAAGTGACACTTACTACTTCACAGTGGAATTTCTGTAAGAGTCAACCGGAAAGGGACTCGAACCCTCGAGCTTCTGATCTGGGAAGTCGGAAGCTTCATCCATTAGGTCACATGGCCCCTTAAAAATTAGACAGGAACACTGAATTCTATCAATATGAATGAGAACTAAACAAAGCAATTATTAGTTTCTTTGGCAGCCACTTCTATCCGAAGCGACATAGAAAAAGCAGGATTAGCAGGTGTCTGGAATAACTTTGGGTAAAAATGGTTTTTACCTGGGTGAAGGAGAGGCTGCTTCATACTGTCCTCAGTGTTGGTTACAATGTCTGTATTTGGGACCGTCTTGCCTGATTGCTCCTGTGACCCCCCCCCCCCCAGGTATCCCAGCAGCCCCAGGAGCAGCTCTTTGTGGTGGGGCTCCCCGGCACCTACCGCCTGCCCTCCCTGGAGCTGCCTCTGCCGCGGCTGCCCTCCTACGAGAGCGTCCGGAAACGGGACCGTCAGCGCTACATCCACATGCTGATCGCGCACCGCTTTGGCCTCTACGCCTCCTCGCTGACGGAGGTGCGTGTCGCTCCCTGGCCGCCACACTCAGCCTTAACGCACCGCTCTCCTTTCACACGCGAGCTCCAGCTACTGGTGGTTAACCTCCCTGTTGCTGGGACAGCTGAAACAAAACAGCATCAGAGGCTCAAAGCGTGTTCTGCATCTTTACTGCTTTACGAGGGGAGGGGGCATCACCAGGTTCGCGGGTCAGGGGGCATTAAAAGATAAGAGGCCTGCACACGGACCTGAATGTGAATGTGGTCATTTCGGGCCCTGCTAATGACAGCGCACCTTCCCTCGTGTGGATACTGCTGTCAGGGTGTCGTGTGTGAAAAGGGCATTTGTAATCGGGGTGTAACTTAGTGTTCTAGCAGAATCCACTATTTATAAAGCAGAAACAGGAGCTACATAAATAATGGCTTTTAAAGGCGGAAGGGGAGACAAACTGCGTAATCAACACTAGATGGGATGCTCAAATCCTCTGATTTACGGCGATAAGTATGTGACACGCTGACTGGACTGCAGATAAAACGTCAGACACAGCAAATATTGATCCTATTCACGCTCGGATTTAATGGTGAAAATGAAACTTCTAGGAGTCTTTTTTTATATTTTAAATGATTGGCATTTGGTTAAATTCACTTTAAACACCTGTTTATTTTTATTATTTTCTACAGCCTCCCCCGACTTATGAGGAGTCCGTCCGTCAGTCTGTGGAGGTCAGCTGGGAGAACGTGGAGCATGCCGACAGCGACCTGTCACCTACTGTGCACTCGCATCCCGACAGGGACCCTACCTCATCCCCACAGGCCGATCCCTAGCTGTAGTTGGTCGAAGATGACTTTTTCAGAGCGAGGGCCCTCTACTGCCCTCTGTTGTCGCAGTGGGAGTAGCACAGCCGCTGGGGAAAAGTGCCTTAAAACTGACAAATGACGCTGACATGCAAGCGCACGTATAACGCGGCGGTACATTTCCAGTTGGATTTTTCACTGGTGCCACGATCAGTTCTGATGAACTGAAGGAAATCGTCAACATCATTTCCAAAAGGTGCTTAAATATTTGAATATTTATCAACTGCCAGGAAAAATGACTTATTTCCCCTTATGCGGAAGTGCTAAAAAACAGCTTTACTGGCCCGTGGGGGCATTAAGGTCTGTCAGTACGTGTTTTGTTCCTCGATGGAACAGAGTTGAGGAGTAATAAGGTAAACCATAAATTGGATGACTAGAATACTTGAAAAGTATATTTCTAAACATATTTAAAGCTGTTTTTATCATATTTCCTGAGGGCACAACAACAGAATGGTTTTCTAAATGTCAAATGCAGTACAATTATTTTTATAGCGATGACATCGTACAAATGGGTATAGAAAACGGACGCATATGATCGACGTAGAAAATCCTGATCCAATAAAATTCCCTTTAATTTTCAATGAGATTGTTTTTTGGAATGGAGTTTTGTAGGTGAAAAGAAAATCAACATTTCTTATGATATATTGTGTGTGTGAACTAATTTGTGGGTGTTTTCCTAATTACTAAGGAACAACGTGTTATACCAAGTACAATTTTTTATTGTTTAAATAAAATATATTCTAAAAAGTAATTCAGTTTGAATTTATGCTATTTCTGTCGCTGAATTATTTTTTAAAGATTACTTTGTGGCTAATAAGAACAGTAATTAAATCAACAAAGAAGGACAAAGAGCCAAACTAGAAGAAGACGTATTATAAAGCACTACTAGCTATAATGGTAAAATGTTTTAGGCTATGTTTCATAGCGGCCGTACGTTTTCGTATAGCCTAATTTGAGGGACCAAAGGAGGAACCCAAAAGCGTCGGAGCTGTTGTGCCACATTTGATTTTTTTTTCACGATATACAAACTGAGAAAGTAGAAAGGAGACTGGAGGGAATCACTCATTAGCTGAAAGAATTTTTTCAAAGAAAACCATTATCGAACGATACAAAATATTTGTTTTCACCGAAGTTGTACCGGTATTTGTGTATGTAGAATGTCCCTATACACAGAATTACATTTCAAACAAATTCTAGAGCGATGTCTGGTAGAAATGCGCATTTCCCACGCATGAATTAGCTGCACTCCCGCCCAATAGGTGGCAGTATTTTTAAATAGACAGATGGCGCGAACTGACAACCGCCGAAGAAGAAGCTACAGGCCGCAATACAAGCCGTGCCCGAGTGGGCGGGTTAGCTTTTATTATTACTACGCACGTCATTTTTTTCTATATTACGCGGACATCGACGGACTACGGAAAGCAACTTCTGCGGTAAGTCGCCTTGGAATCGTCAGCTTTCCTGCATTTTTCGCGATCGATCGCAGGCAGGGTAACTTCTGAAAGTCGATGCCGTCGCTTTGACTGCTCGGCGGCGGATTAGTTCGTCGGCTGGCGGGCGAAATATAACGACATTTTGACGAGGGGGAGAGAAACAGCCGCCGACTTTACCGTTTGGTGTTCGGATGCATCACCTAACTCATAGCAAATCGCACTATTTCTCCTCGCACTGTCGCCAAAATACCGAAAAGGATTTAACTCTCCGGTGAAGAACTCGTCGTTAATGTTATCTTGATGTTCGTGTTGTTATTATTAATAAGTTGGAACTGGTGGCGGAAGTGAAAGCGGCGAGGCCTAACTAACATGGAGGAGCGTTTCTGTTTTGTTGTTTTTGCCGTAAAGAATTGAAGAATTGCGCACGGGTGTAATGGACATGCGCAGTGTAAAACCGGGACTAATGTATTTTATATGTAGTGTAATTACTCCAATACAGGGGAGATTAACGGCTCAGGTGATGTAATTATACATCATTCCCAGCACGATATGGATTTTGAACGGGAGCCAAATGTTTTGTTCGACGGATCGCAGGTTTCAGCGTCGAATTGTTATTTTATTTCGGCCAAGAGCAAGTTAACCGCAGAAACATCTCCATTGTGTTGTAATTTTACCTTTCCCTCATCCCTTTAACGTGTTTCTGCATCGTATTGAATGTATAATTTCTTTAAGGTGAGAAATGGCACGTACCAAGCAAACTGCTCGTAAATCCACTGGTGGGAAAGCCCCGAGGAAGCAGCTGGCCACCAAGGCTGCGAGGAAGAGCGCGCCCTCTACCGGCGGCGTGAAGAAGCCGCATCGTTACAGGTGCGTATGTACGCGCGTCTTTTCAGCGCCCGCCTCTCGGTTCGGGGAAACGTGTTTTTTGTTTTTTTTTTAAATACAATTGCTGACTTTTTTTTGGCAATCTACTAATGCAGGCCCGGTACTGTGGCGCTGAGAGAAATCAGGCGCTACCAGAAGTCTACCGAGCTGCTGATCCGTAAGTTGCCATTCCAGCGGCTGGTGAGGGAGATCGCCCAGGACTTCAAAACGGACCTGCGATTTCAGAGCGCTGCTATTGGAGCCCTTCAGGTGTGCATGGGGGACCAGCTGGGGGCTGACACTTGGCACACTTTAAAACTATATATATATTTTTTGTTGGGATCTTGCTGTTGACTCTTAAATTTCTGCATTTCTGTATGTAGGAGGCCAGCGAGGCGTACCTGGTGGGTCTCTTTGAGGACACCAACCTGTGTGCCATCCATGCCAAGCGTGTCACCATCATGCCTAAGGATATTCAGCTTGCCCGCAGAATAAGGGGAGAGCGCGCCTAAAGCATACTGTCAAGGGATAACCAAATATGTGCATCTTTTTCCTGCTTATTACAATATAATTCTGTTATTTTTTTTGTGTGTTAACTGTAGTCTTGTCATTTCGCAATCAGCTTGATGCAAGACCAGAAAGCACAGAAATGTCCTGTAACTAGCTGGTCGTTTTTTTTCTTTTCTTTTGCATTGAGCACTAAGCCCAGGGCACTATGCTGGCCAGCTCTTTGCCTTGGGTTCAGCTCTTTGCATGCATTTGAGGTGGTGGTTTTAATTCTCGTGGTACCCCCTAGCCCTCCCCCCACCCCAAGCCTCAGTTTACAGCCTGGATGGGGATTTAAAAAGCCACACGGTAGTTCTTTGAAATGTGCAATACCTCCTCACCCCTGTGATGGGTGCTGTGGTGCAGGTGAGGTAAAGGGCTTGCTCCTGAGACTGCTGTTACCCCCCCATACCACCAGAGGGTGCTGTGGTCATTCTTGCCAATCCAGTCTTGCAATAATCTCATCTTTTATTCTATCCTGCATTATCTGCTTCCTGAGCTGTCAAACTGGGCTTCTCGTCTTTTGTCAGATGTAATTGTCGTGAAACAGTACAAGACATTTGGGTATCTGGTGTAGCTGGGTTTTTTTAAGGTTTTTATTCCAGTGTAAACTTCGGCAGCTAAAATTTTACTGATGTTCTTGTCTGTCTTTGTATTAAAGTACATTGAGTAACCCACCTTCACCTCAGTCTTTGTGTGAATTAACATGCATCTGTTAAATATTTCACTTTTTTCCTGTTGGTTTCAAGAGACCCAAATATCACATCCCTGCACCCTTACATTTTTGACTTCCATCATCTTAACAGCCAATATACACCATACTCCCCACAAAAGTACAAAGCATTTACATTTTCTTCTGTACTCGATATAGCTACTAAAGATGGAACAGCTGTTTAATAAGAACCTTAAAGGTCAAATACAATTGAATACCTTTACTACAAAAACATGAAGTTTGCTGGTATTTACTGCCATTTAGTGACTCAGTTTCTATTTTTAATTGGACTTATTAGTAAATCTGTGATGTCAGCCCAAAGAAGGCTTAACGGTAAAACCTCGTGACTGCAGCATGGACCACTTTTCCTAATGCATGCAAGAACAACTTATTTTAAAAACATTTTTTTGCTAGTATGTCAATACATCTCAGTATTAAAGCTTTGGATCTTCGGCCCCGTGCCATAGAACATTCTTAAAAAGTGAATTTGCACAAACCGTAAGTAATTACCACATTCTTAATTTAATCACTTTGAAGGGCATAACGTAGCTTGCATGTCGGAAAAAAAATGTTTACAGCAAATCGCAAACAAAAACCTTTGAGAGGCACTTGGCACAGCACAGCTGGGGAAAAAAACTGACTACTCACGCTGGGTGCTTCGTTTTCCTTCGGGTGTCTGCCGAAGATTGCCGACGCACGGTCGTGAAATTCAAACGCAATAACAAGGTGACATTGGCTGCAGCAAGAGAGAGCAGGCTGCTGGAGAGGAGCTCGGACGTGCCTTAGAGCCACAGCACAGGTAAGTTTGCAGTTACTTAGTACATTTATTAAGCTTAAAATCTTACTAAAGGGACTGTTTCAGGATCAGATGGATGCGCTGGTTTGTCGCCAAGGGAGCGAGCCCGCTGCCATTACATTAGACCGGAGCTGCAAATTATGTAACTACTTATCTGTTAGGGGCAAACAGACGCTAATATCACAGTAGTGATACAAACTAGTGTCTAATTTCATAGTCAAAACCCAACGTGTGTTGTTTACTGTCGCATATTTGATGTCCGAACTGCGTTTATGAAAACAAAAAAATCTACGTTGCAGTGTCATGATCCCCACGTAAAAATAAGAATTATTTTATATAAACTGCCCTTGAAGAAACTACGATTAGTATATTTGGTTGTTTTTTTTCATCGTAAACTCCATCGTAATTAGGCAACTATGATGCTGCGATTTTGTTTTTGAGATACTGGACGGCGCGAGACGCATTTCTGGGTGATGCGCATTTGGAACAAACTAAAAATACTGGAGTCAGCTAAATGATATTTTATTTTCCAGGTAACCAAATTCTAAATCCAAAAATAATGGCAGTGAACTTGCTAGATGCAGCTGTTCAATTTGATATCTGATATTATTCTATAATAAAAATAATTTAGTATGTCTTACTTAACGTGTATTCTGTTTGGTCGCTGAGGTTATCTAATTGATGCTTCACAAATACTTTTCTTCCCCCCAAATCAACGTACTATATATATATATATATATATATATATACATATGCGCTTTTTATTAGTACCAGCATAACATAATTATGTTTTTTTATTTGTCACAATTATCCAATCTATTTAAGAGTTTAAGGTTAAGCTAATTGTCTAAGAGTCACAAATCCTGCTCCACTTGGTGCTACTGACTGTCATTATTTTCGGCAACAGCATACTCAGCCCAGTTAAGACCCTGACTTACCTGCCAACATGATGCAGTGTCTGCATTTTCTCGTCGAGCCAGCCAAGACCTTCGCCTTCCATGTAAAGGTACAGCAGTCCAATTTCTAAAAAGAATTAGAAATGGAAATGTAGCCCAGATATGATTTTCAGCACTTACAGATGCAACTATTACTCAGCTATGACTGCTCTTTGTTCCTTGTGCAATTCATTTTGGTCTCTGCCAGTCTGATTTCTTTCTTGACTTCTCCCTTCCTTCCAACTTCTGTAGGAATCTCGCAACAAGGCGAAGGATGAGAGGGCAGAGCCGCTGGTGGAGAGCCAGGTGTTCATCATGGAGTTGGCCAAGGACCTCCACCGAGTTTGCCAGGTAAAGCCGGGCACGCGACACAGATATGGAGGATGGATATGGAGGTCGTGTGCTCACACCGAGACCCACCGAGGTCCTACGTGCACCATCTTCTTTTCCCGCAGAGGTCAGATGTCCTGGAACATATCTGGACTTGTGAAGATGTCTGGCCCTCCACTGTGTGCCAGGCCTTCATCCTGGACTGTGCTTCACTGTTGGATGGCAGTGTAGGACATGTGAGTAAGACATGGCCAAGAGGAACAGGTCCATCCTCTGCCTTGCGTTCTGTGCCATCCATCTTGTTCCTACTACTCAAAAATGAAACCTCACAGCGGCAGATGAAGATCAACTGGGAGGAAGAGGAAAATGTATCCGAGGGTGTGTTTTTCTCCGACTCGCGGTAGGTCGGCGGCAAACTGGAGGTACGTGAGCAGAGCGAGACGCACCCCAACTCACAAGAGGCAGGTGATGGATGTGAGGAGGAAGCTGCCAAGCTGGCCATCCTGGAGTGGACCAGGAAGCTGAAGAAACTGCCGGAGGTAAGCAGATCTGCCGCAGCAGGGCCACCACTACATCTGTAGAGTTATACGTTCATCCACGTTCCTGTTCCTCTCTTCACCGTGCTGCGGGTAAAGGCCTGGGATTCAGCTAGCAGGGGCTAGAATATTGCTGGTGCTGCTGCCTGCTTTCATTCTCTTTGCCCCTCTAGGACAGCGTCTGGCCCGGGCAAGCTGTGGTGGAGATCCTGGGTGACATCGCGGTCAACTGGCAGAAAGGCCTGGTGCCAAGCCTACAGGCCGCCGTGGAGCTCCTGCTGTGGGCGACGCTGGCCAAAGGCTTGGACAAGGTCGGCGGCGCGGGGCTCCCCTGTGTGTCTGACACCCATTTGCTGTTTTTTTCGTTTAAGATGAAATTCATTGTCTGCCATGTTCTTCACAGGAGGCCATTCCCCAGAAATGGCTGGTATGGAAGCAAAGGACCAGTGATGCCGGTAAGTTTCCGAGTTTTCGGAAAATGGGAATGTCACCCGCAATTAACGATCTGGGGAAAATGAACCAGTTCTGTATCGTTTATTCTCTTCCAGATGCCATCCCATACATCCCGATGAAGGGTAATGGACGCTTCAGCGTGATTCGTAATCTCAGACACACTTTATTCATATGATGAATGAACTTTAAAAGTCTGAGTGTATGTGTGAGCGTAATGGCACTTATTAAGTAAAGTAAAGTGAAGTCACCAGATTTTGGCCACAGTCCAGGGATTGTCACCATGATCCATGCCGTCCTTAAGTATTTAGAGAATGTGAACCTCTTGCACATGAAATAATTCAAGGTCATGTTATTATCTGTTATTTTTGCAGTGTGGAACTGGATCCGGGAGGCTGCAGGTACCTTTGACAGTTAACCTTTGATGTATAAACAAGCTCTTACCGTTGGAAAAGGACATGCAGTCCTTTGTAGTCCAGCTGATGACTGACATTAATGTGCTGTGTCACTCACCTCCTCCCGATTCCTTACCACCCTCCCCCAGTCGAGGTGACCCTAGATGTTGAAACGGCCAACCCGGACCTGGTACTCTCCCCCGATGAGAGGAAGATGCGCTGCGGCTTCGAGAGGCGGGACCTGATCAACCATCCCCTCCGTTTCGATGGCTGGTGGTGTGCCCTGGGCACAGAGAGCTTCTCTGCCGGCCGGCGCTACTGGGAGGTGGAGGTCGGCGACAGAGACTGGCGGCTGGGCATGGCCAAGGCGTCCGCCTTCCGCAAGGGCTTTAAGTCCCTGAACACGGCCTCCGGCTACTTAACACTGAGGCTAGAGAGGGGCCAGGAGATGAAGGCTTTGACGGTGCCCTTCACCGCCCTGACCCCCGCCCTTGGCATCCCACAGAGGGTGGGGGTCTACCTCGACTACGAAAAGGGACAGCTGTCCTTCTACGATGCCAAGAACCGCTCCCACATCTACACCTACAACGAGACCTTCACTGAGGAGCTCTACCCTCTCTTCGGCACAGTAGAGATCATCAATGACCTGGTGATCTGGTCCCCAGGGGCACCTGCGCCTCGGTGTCCTGGAATCTGTGTCTGGGGTTAAAAAGCAGTGACCCTCAGCACCCGACGAGGGATCTGAATAAATTTGGGGTGTAATCATATGATCTCACAGTGGCAGATTCCCCACTGCTGTAAAATCCAGAAGGCTTGGCAAATGAGTTGTTCTGTAGTTTTTTTTTTCCAGCTGGCTACATGTATCTTAAAATGCTAATATTTAAACATTTAAAATATTCTATATTTGTGGTGTGTACACCTTTAAAGTAACAATGATGCACTTTATGTGAATAGTAAAGGTACCCTGTCATGCATTTATTCATCTCTTGTCTGTGTAATTTCTTACATACATATTAATTATGCATGCACAAGACATCTAGCAACATCACTATACATTTTAATGTCTGTGCTGAAATCATATGTATGACTAATTAGTAATGTGTGAACTTATTTTCCCACTTTGGAGAAACACGAAAATTAAAAAAAATATATACATATACATATATTTGTTTTTTTATTAATTTATTTCATTAATGTAAACGAAAATATTAAAAAAAAAAACTTCTAACTGGTGTAATATACAAACGCAATAAGTCATACAACGCTTGGGTAACTACCCGCAATTTTCAACTGAACATAAATATTACCTTTTGTAACAATATAAATCCTTAGTATTTATAAATCTGCATACTGCGAGATTCTGGTCTCGTTAAGTTAGACTGTTTTGACACAGAGCAGTGTCCTTGGAGGAGCCCTGTGAATATTCGCAATACGGACAACGGTCCGACTTATTTATATCAAATAAAGTGCGACTCGCACCCCGGCGCTGCGTGTGCGCGCCGCGCCCGGCATGTGACGTCATCCGCCTGCGCCCGAGCCCTTTAATCCGGGACTGGCAAGTTTGCCGGAGTCTTGCCAGGGGGGATCAGCGAACCCCTGTCATGGCTGCAGTTCGCCGCGCTCTGAAAACGCACTTCGGCCACGAAAAGTTCCGATCGCAGCAGCAGGAGGACGCGGTTAAAGCCATCGTTAGAGGTACCTGCGGACGGAACTTGCCCATTTGTTTGTGTATGAATACGCAGCGATTCGGCGGCAGTGAGAATTTCCTGTTAACACTGTTATTATACAAAATGAAATATACAGGGGAAGAAAATCAGAAATCTCTAATGCGAAAGTAAGGAGAGTAACAATGCGGTTCTTGCGACAGGTGACCGGGATGTGTTCGTGTGCATGCCGACGGGCGCAGGGAAATCCCTGTGCTACCAGCTTCCTGCAGTACTGGCACCGGGAATCACTTTGGTCATTTCTCCCCTTATAGCGCTTATTCAGGTCAGGAGCACCTATAGCATCTCCTTATTCTTCCCAAATGTCACGACCACTGAACCCACTCCTCGTAAATGTTCTGATGTTACGTGGGAAAGAACAAATGTTGATAGCAGTGTTTTGATTTTAGAACCATACAGTTATTTTGTATCTATCACTGAATTTTACGTGATAAATGACCCAAGCGAATGGAAGAAGAGATCTTTATCGTATTTTATTGGGTGCTAGTCATTGATTGTAAATAAAGCTTCCAGTTGATGTCATTCCCACAACAGGACCAGGTAGACCAGCTGCAGTCCCGGAACATTCCGGCATGCTCCATCAACTCCAAGCTGCCCGCCCGCGAGCGGGGGCCTATCCTGGCAGACCTGCAGAGCGAGAGCCCCCGGCTCAAGCTGCTGTACGTGACCCCGGAGATGCTAAGCTCCGCCTCCTTCCAGCCCTGCTTGGCGTCTCTCGCCTCACGCAGCCTGGTCTCCTACCTGGCCGTCGACGAGGCACACTGCGTCTCCCAGTGGGGCCACGACTTCCGGCCTGACTACCTGAAGCTGGGGGCGGTGCGCGGCCGCCTGCCGGGGGTGCCCTGCCTGGCGCTGACCGCCACGGCTCCCGCACGCGTGCGCCAGGACATCTTCTGCGCCCTGCACCTCCGCTCGCCACTCTCCTTCGCCACGCCTGTCTTCCGCAGCAACCTGCGCTACGACGTGGTGTTTCGCGAGCTGCTGGACGACCCCTACACCAACCTGCTCGCCTTCATCCTGGAGGCGCTGGGAGGGGGCTCCACTTCCAAGGTCTGAGCCTGTCTCTCTGTGTCCGGATGAATCGTCAGACGAGGGGTGTTTCTCAATACCAAGAAGGCAAAGATCGTACTTGCGGTCTTGCCAAGACCAGTCTTGCTAACTCGCCTTCCAAGAACAATGAATCATGGGATTGCCCTCGTTTGGCGAGGATGCGAATGCTGCGCCCGTGATATTTTTACCGTCCTCTGTGTCCTCTGAGTATTGGAACTGGTCTTCGGCAATGGAAAATGATGTAAATCAGGTACCCGAGAACCCAGTACGGTCGAGTATGCATATTGAGGAACACCCCGAGCTGCTTTTGGGCGGCTTGGTGGGCAGGGTTGTGGGTCTCTCTGGACCTGTGTGTATCTCTCTGCATCTCAGTTGCATTGACCTTTGTCTGTCTGACTGTCTTTCTGTCATACAGGCCTGTCTCTCTGTCTCTGTCTGTCTCTCATACAGGCCTGTCTGTCTCTCTGTCTGACTGTCTCTCTGTCTGACTGTCATACAGGCCTGTCTGTCTGTCTGTCTGACTGTCTCTCTGTCTGTGATACAAGTCTGTTTGTATCTGTCTGTCACTCAGGCTTGTGCTTGTCTGTTCTGCAGGGCTGTGGGATCGTTTACTGCCGTACCAGAGACAGCTGTGAGGAAGTGGCTTATCGGCTGACTCTGCTCGGGGTCACGGCCAAGGCGTACCATGCAGGTGCAGCCCCCAGAGTGCCATGACTCTGGCCTGTTGTGTTTCAGGGAATCAAGCTGCAGGCTGCTACCTGCACTTACTAGGTTCTGGGCTAATAGGTATTTCTGGCCTAGGACTCAAGGCGGGTGACCGCACAGAGGTGCAGAATAGCTGGATGCAGGGCACAGTGGCCGTCATCGTGGCCACCATCAGCTTCGGCATGGGCGTTGACAAGGCCGATGTCAGGTGGGTCGGGGTCACGGACTGTGATTGGCTCAGGGCGAGAGAAAGGAGATCTTCTGCTTGTAGTTCTGTAAACATTGATATGTGACTTTGAAGGTTAGGCTTGAAGGTTCAGCTGAAGAATAATAATGATGATGATGATGAAGGCAGGTGTGGTTGGACAGGTTTGTCGCCCATTGGAATCTGGCCAAGTCCCTGGCAAGTTACTACCAGGAATCGGGCCGGGCTGGAAGAGACGGGCTGCCGTCATCGTGCCGGGTTTACTACTCGGCTCGGGATCGAGACCAGATCAGCTTCCTGATCCGCAAAGAGATCAGCCGCATCCAGGTGGGGGCGTGGCCGGGGCCTGACACGCCCACTGCTTCCAGTGCCTCAGAGGTGGCTGCGGTTCTGAAGCGTGTGGCTCCCTCTCCCCAGGAGAAGCGTGGCGCAGAGAAGGAGCACGACAAGGCTGCTGTGACCGACTTTGAAGCCATGGTGGCCTTTTGCGAGCAGGAGGGGTGAGCCGAGGTTTTCTCTCTGAGGGGCTCCTGCACAAATAATAATAATAATAATTAATTAATAAATGTGGCTTATCAGGTATGTGCCTTATTCTCCACCTGAGTCACCAGGTGTCGACATGCCACCATCTCCACGTACTTTGGGGACCAGAAGCCAGACTGTGCGGGGGCCTGTGACTTCTGCCGGGACCCTAAGGCGGTGCGCGCCCAGCTGGAGGCCGCCAACCGCCTCAGCACCGCGATTGGGGCGGTACAGGGCAAGCAGTCCCACGGGCACTTCGGGTTTGACCCCGAGCTGTATGCCGGGGGCAGGAAGGGCTACGGCTTTGAGAGGTCAGTTAGGAGGATATAATGCAGCCTCGTTACCAGTCATGGCCACTGGGTGGTGCGGTCATTAAGACACTGGCATTTGATTGGTTTGTTTTAGCCTGTACTTCTGATGTTTTTGTTCAGACTCCACATGAATTGATTAAATAAATTAATTGAATTATCCATGCCTGCTGTGGCTGTGTGCCAGGCATGATGAGGAGTCGTGGGCTGCCCCCGAGGACGACTCGGAGAAGCGCAGGAAGGAGTTCGGCGACTTCTTCAGAAGGCAGATGAACATGCGCAAGGTGGGCTTGCTGCTGACCGGGTCCGGGTCGCCTTCAGCATGCCGGATCAGACACTGATGCTCAGCGTTAATCTGAGTGAAGCTGAATAGTGCTGTTGGTTTTTAAGTGTGCGGAGTGAGCGTAAAAGTGTAATGAAATGGTCTGGCTTTTGTCCCACCTTATCCCTACGCAGGGTACTGATTCCTCGAAGGAGTCTTTTCTCCCTCCAGGTGAGGCAAGCCTGCTAGCACTTCTAAGAGGCAGGGGCTGATGCAGGCCTGCCCCTTATGCCTCTTCAGTGGGCAGTGCTGGGACACAGTGGGGGTTACATTAGGGTCATGGAATGGAGATTACTGTTAGCCTCCTGTGTTAGTCTCTCACATTAGCCTTCCGTGTTAGCCTCTCACATTAGCCTCTCACATTAGCCTCCCCCGTTAGCCTCTCACGTTAGCCTCTCACGTTAGCCTCCCACGTTAGCCTCTCTCGTTAGCCTCCCGTGTTAGCCTCTCACATTAGCCTCCCCCGTTAGCCTCTCATGTTCTGCAGCATACCTAGAAATTTCAGGCCCCCTGTCAAAATGTCACTTGGGGCCGCCTGCCTAAGTTTTCGTATTCACTGGCCGCTGTAAAGTTCCAGGCCCCCTGAATCTGCCAGGGTATCCATGTCCTAACTGCACTTGTGTTAGTGCCTTGCATTAACTCCTGCAATTCAGCTGTACTTCTAATGTTGGTGGTGTGATGTCGTCTAAGAGCAAAGCTTGGAAAGGTCTCTCTGCTGATCTCACTGCAGATCCGGGCTGCCCGCTCCGGGAGGCCAGCAGCCAGCGAATCCCAAGGCTTACAGTCAAAGTAATCAATCACCATTTTCTATGTTGACCTGACTAGCTTCTGCCTGTGGTATTTTGTATTTATTTTCTTTCATTCTGATGCTTTCCTGGTTCAGATGCACTCTCAAACAATCAATGACTTATCTTAATCCTGGGCTTCCTCCCAAATCTCTGTGAATTGACAGCTACTGCGTTCCATCAGCCTTGCGGATGTCAGTGATTCCTCTCTGTGTTGTAGACTCGGGAGCACTGCCTGTCCCTCCTGGAAAGTGCCTTTAGGAACCAGCAGGGGGCAGCAGATGCCACAGCAAGGTGCCTCTATATATAAAACTGTACCAGTACCTATCTATTTAATGGGCATTTTGTGCTTAGAACAATGCATTAGTGAACGCCATTAGATTTCACTTCATTTGACTTGCTAGCTGCACAGGCAGTGAGCATTCTCGTCCGGCTAGCGGCACCCTCGTCACGGCCCACTACTGACTTTCTGACCTATCCTCTCCAGCAGCACTGACTTCCAGACGTTAGCCGTGGACCTCGAGCACGACATCTTCAAGAGCAGCAAGTCAGCCAATCTGTACAGGGCAGCTGTGCTCAAGAGGGTGGGTCTTCATCAGTTGCTAAATTACACACTGAAGTACGCACTAAAGTACAAACTTGCACAGCACCATTTCTGTTATTTGCACAGTATATCTGCACTGTTTACTTGTATTATTTGTGTCATTTTTGTTTGTTTTTTTTCCCTTTCATCTTTATTCTTCATTTATCTTTTTAATTCCTTATTTAAACCCCCCCCCCCCCAGTATTGTTTGGCAACTGTTCCTTGTTCTGGCTGTGTGCCAATCCATAGAAACGCAGTTTTGTTTCACATGCCAGTGACTTGAGACACATGCGCACACACACACACACACCCTGCTCTGTCAGGTAAGGTGAGCCTGCCGCCTGTGGCTCCCCCAGGTGTCGGAGATGAGGAAGGAGGCAGAGGGGGAGAAGTCGGCCCCCGCTGAGGAGGCGGAAGAGCCCAGCAGCCTCAGTGACGGGGGGGGCCAGCAAACCGACCCGAAAGAGACCCCACCCTCTGCCTCGTCCCTGCCCGCGGACGAGGCTCTGGGCTTCACATCAGCCTCCCAGATTTACTCCGTAAGGAAACTCCTCCCTCTAACCAATTCTCTTTTCTCTGTTCCGTCCATTGATCCACCTTCTGCCGGCTTATCCCGGGCGGGGGCGCAGGGC
Organism: Petrocephalus schoutedeni; assembly: GCA_026780765.1. Classification (NCBI taxonomy): domain Eukaryota; kingdom Metazoa; phylum Chordata; class Actinopteri; order Osteoglossiformes; family Mormyridae; genus Petrocephalus; species Petrocephalus schoutedeni. The sequence continues at coordinate 16,299,722 of JAODKL010000045.1, forward strand.
GGCCCGGGGCCTGTCCCAGGCAGCACTGACCTCATGGCTGGGCAGCACCCTGGAAGGATTCCAGCCTTTTCCACTATTAAACTGTGTAATTGGCTATTTAGGCACGTCAATTATTCATCATCTCTGTGATTGTTGTTTGTTGAAACCATTTTTCTTTATAGCCTAGTGAAGCACTCTTCTCACACACACACACACACACTCGCGCAGCGCACACACACACACAGTCCATGTATTTATATCTTTGTGAGGACTCTGCATTCATTTCTATGTGAAAAATCCTAATCATAACATGACACCTTTAACCCCTAACTTTAACCATAAGTAACCAAACAGAATACAAGACTTTTGGGATTTTTAGTTTTTTGATTGCATTTACAGATTTTTATAAAATGAAGTCTGAAGTAGTGAGCACCGAAAAAATGACCTGACTAGTCACGTGTTTTAGGATTTTGCTATACTTGTGAGGTCCCTGGCAACTCTGCTGATTGTGTGTGTGTGCGTGCGTGCGTGCGTGCGTGCGTCTCCCCCGCAGATGAAGCGTAAGCGAGTTGGAGCAGGACTCCGTGGCTCCTCAAACCCCTTCCAGGTGGCCAGTGAGCTCCTTGGGGGGTGCAAACTAAGCGACGCGGCCCCCACCCAGGAGGGCCCCCCCAGGTCTGCCAGGGAGGGAGAAGCAGGGAGCGGGACCCCCTCCCCCAGCAAAGCCAAACGGGGGTGCAAGCCCCCCAGCAAGACGCAGCTGAAGCTGGCTGAAGCCGCCCGGCAGCTGCGCCCCATCTCCCAGTTCTTCAGGCCGGTGGGAGGGTGCAAAGAGCTGGAGCCCGAGACGCCAGCCGGGGGGGAGACGGGGCCCCTGCCTCAGGACCAGAATCAGCATCCCCATCCAGACCCGGTCAGCAGCTTCCCCACTCCGGAGCTCCCTCCGCAACAGGACCAGGAAGCAGCTTCAGAACCCCCGAGGTCCGCGGACCGCGGCGCTGGTCTTTCTGTATTGTCCGGTGACCCCACCTCTCTCTCCTCACCTCCCCGTGCTCCTTGTTAGCTTCTCTCACAGGGACGGCGAAGCGGACGACGGCGCGTCGGGCGGAAAGGCCTTGCGGGAGGTGCGTCGGCTGCTCCGGAAATCCCCCGTCCCGGCGCCCGTCCCGCAGAAGGACGGTGTTGCCATTCCTTAATAATTTTGGTAGCATCAGTATAGTTAACCAGGCCCTCGGCAGGGGCACAGATACCCTGGCGAGTTCAGGGGGCCCCAGGACTTTACAGGGGCCCTTGCAGATGTAAAATTATAAGTTATATAACACGGGGGGTAGTGGGGGGGCAGTATTTCTGGCTACTCCACTGAACAGGGCCAGATTTGGTGAACTCCTCCATCCAGCTCATCTCAAACCAGCTCTGTAGGGTCTGGCTGCGTAAGAAGTTTACATGAGTTTCAGAGTCTTTAGACATAAATGCCTATTTGCGGGGGATCTGAACTGGCAGTGACCTTATTTCTTCCCTGTGCATGTTAGCCAGGTGAGGAAGACCAGCGCCCCCCGCAGGCCAAACGGAGCCGGCGGCAGCAGGACGGTGCGAAGCGGGTGACGTTCGACCTCGAGGTGCGGCAGAGCCGGATTCGACCGGATGCGGAGGCGCCAGCCCAGAAAGCGCAGAAAGGGGTGTCCCTCAAAGAGGCGGCGGACGTCGTGGTGCGATGCCTGGACCCGCTGTACGCTCAGGGCAGGTTTGCCACCAAGGTGAGAGTCGCTGTGGCCGACGGAGTCTGTACCACTGCTATATACCCCAGTATTAGCAAATCGTGCCGTTCAGAATCTGCAAAGCAGCCTTTTAAAATAAACCTCATGACCAAATGTGCGGCAATGCTGTCCTTTCAGGACCTTTTCAAGGCTTTTGCCCGCTTCCTGACCCACCTGCTTACAAAGGGAAAGCGACGTGCGAGGAGCCAAGGTGAGCTGATTGGCTGGGAGACTGAGACTGGAGGAAAGGGGAGTGGCCTCTGTACCAGAGGGTGGAGCTCTATGCTAAAATAAGGCTAGGGGGCGGGGCCAAAGTCAGTGGGGTTTGCAGTTGGAAGGGGGAACTTAAATGGGATCATACATAGAGCTACAGCCTTAGTGTGTGAAAGAGGGCGCCAGTGTGTGCCTTCTTGGGTGCCGTATTAGGTCATGTGACTTATCCGTTCACTGTGTGCCCAAGTGAAAGGGGAGGCCGAGCGTCTGATTGAGCAGCTCTTCAGCACCATCCAGCGCTGCGAGAGCGAGGAGGACTGGCAGCATCTGGGAGCATCCGGCCAGGCCGGAGGCGAGAGGGACCTGGGGAGCAGAACTGGAGGCTCAGACCGCCTCCCAGCTCCTCTGTAATGCTTCTGTTGGAGGCCACACAGAGAGCTCTGATGCAGAGCTGACCCGTGACCCACACATCATCAGCCTGCACTGTGCCAGAACATAGGCGAGGGCAGTGAGCCCTCGGCAGGGTAATGGTATGGCTAATGCTAATGCCCGCTGCTACCTCTACTCAATGAGGCCTTTTCATGGGTGCCAGCTATGGAGACTTAATTTTGCCCCCCCCCCCCGTTTCTGGAACCATCTACAGCCTGCTGGTACAACTATATCCTCATTTGGTTTTGGTCACTTTCTAATTTATTCTTGTCTTGCATGTGGTTTTTTTTTGTCCAGTTTTAGAGTATGAAGGAATTATAAAATGAGTTTCTCTGGCAGTTTTTTTTCCTTGTGTGTATGTTTATGTGCGATTTAATTTTACTGTGTTTTGACTTCGGTTTCATCGGTATTGGAGGGGGTGGGGGGGGTGGAGTGATTTCGGTAGCGCCAAGTGAGCGAATCCCTAAATGAGCACGGAGCTGGGTTATTCTTCTATGCCACTGTGATACATATAGCTGCTAAATGTCTCCAGAAACGAGACTCAGCCGTTTCCAATAAATGCGCTTCCTGTGAACACCTCCGAATTTATGAGAGGGGTTATTTTGTTTGACAAGGTGGTCTCCTCCCAGAAGCGGAAAGAAGGTGGTATTGCGGAGGGGAGGGCGGGGGGCGGGGGGGGGTGAAGAATCATCTTTCCTGTTTGTGCAATTAAATGCTGGTGGTTTCCAGGGGGGCGACAGAGGGACCGCGGCGAGGACAAAGCGCGATGTCGGCGCATGGCACACCAGGGCAGGATGCTGAGACCCACTGCAGCCTAATAAATTCAGCAGCCAAGGAATAATAGTTCGGGAGGAGCGTAGCCCTGCTCCTCAGCAAGGCTGCCTCTATTCCCTACATCAGACAGCGGTCTGACCGACTAGAGAACAGCGCAGCTGGGATCCTCGGAGAGAATACAAAGCGCTGCGATTTTTCTTTCTCCATTTAACTGAGCAAAGTTAATCTAAACACATTAGATCTTTCTCTTTTCCTTTGATAACTGAACGGGTCATTTTAATTCTGTGTTTATTAGTGGAGTCATTCGCAAATCGCAGTGAAGGGGATCCTCGCGTCCGCGATCGGTAATTTGACCGCGGACCCCGAGAGCCGGTGCTCTGCCGAAGCCTCCCCCCCCTGCTGCGCATTGCAGCTGGGCGCACCGGGTGCAGCAGATCGCCAGCAGCATGGAGGAGCTGGAAGAAGAGGAGCCATGGTACGACCAACGGGATCTGGAGCAGGGTGAGCGAGACTACGAATCTGGTCCCAAGCCATTTCTTTGTCTTCTGCAGACTGGAGGCTTAGTCAATATCGTACATCACCATCATCATAAAGATGCAATATGCTGGCGTAATTGTGTATTATGTCAGGAAGTAACACCAGTTTCAAATAGCTGTCAAATCTCCCGGTGATGTAATGAGTTTACACGAGCTCAGTTTTTATACTCCTTAATGACAATAAATACCTACGCGGCACATATGCTGGTCGAAAAGGAAACTGCCCTCTGTATTTTTCAGAATAATTAGATTTAACACACGAGAGAGAGAATCTGCTCTGTGTAGGAGTGTCCGTAGCTTTATGGTCCGTTTTTTATCTGCGTCTCGTTTTAATACAATACAATACAATTCTCCCCTCCAGCTGACATGCTGAAATTGCGAATTTGAAATGTTTTTTTTATGGCAAAATAAAACACAAGGATACAGATTGTAAGAATAATGAAAAGTTTCTCCGTTTGTCAATTGAAAGTGGTCAAATTTGGAAATACGTTTTTCCAAACATTTGTTTTCGAATGCACCTTTTTAAAACATCCGGATGCGATTTGGATATTATCTGGTATTTGACGTCATTCAGTCACGTGATTTTGACAGCCGCGAGACGCCAGCCGAGCGTGTTTTTGTCACTGTGCAGAGTGTCTGCAAAAGCCGCCCATCAGCATCGGCTGACTGACTATTTCATATTTGCCACTGGAAGTGCTTGATGTTCCTGCCATTGCTCACTATATCCAAGGAAAATGTATGAGAATGCACCGCCCGTGCATCGATTTCATTCTTGTTTTTACAGTGGTTGTTGAAGTATCTCCTCCATATAAATGTCATGGATATGAATAGGGACTGAAACATTCACTTACGTAATGTGAGGCTGTCAATTGATGCTTAAGGTGAAATAAAAAATATGTAGAAAGATGTTGTCTCTTATTCCTTCCTATCTGCCTTGTCATGATCAGATTTGTACCTGGCCGCAGAGCTGGGGAAGACGTTGCTGGAGAGAAACAGGGAGATGGAAGACTCTCTGCAGGAGATGTACCTCACAAGTGAGGAGCAGGTGCAGGAGATTGAGGTAGGGGAGCAGCGAGGCGCGGGAGGGAATGTGGCATCAGACTGAGATTCTGTGACGTGTTTTATGGGTGCGTTACATGTTGCTTAGCCGTCGAGCGTCAAATGATTTAGAAGCTAGTGGCACGCTCTCTTGGTGTTATTTATTTGAATAGCTTTTCTGATGTTACATTCTTGTATAACCGTTGTTCACATGACCGTCTCCGTGACAGCCGCGTGCTTGTGACGTTTTCTCCACGAGCAGCCGAAGCAGAGGGGGCCTCCTGTACTCGGTCAACTTTTGGAGCATCATCAACGATGCAGTGATTGTTCATCACAGGAAAAAACACCTACACATAATTTAATGCAAAAAATAAAACTTTACTAATAAAAGCCAAAATTATGTCCTTATTAATATGCATCTCTTTCAGAGATTTTGCCCCTATTTTGATGGTATGTTGCCTTGGACAAAAGCTTCTGACAAAAAGTGTATAGATGTAAATATCAATACCAATGTTCATGCAAGTGTTCTCTGGGGCTCTGCCTGCAGTTCAAAGACATGTGGTTTGGGGAACTGGTGTATAGAGTTTGCTCTTTGTGTGTGTGTGTGTGTGTGCGTGTAGCATCCCATCAGGGGTGTCCCCTGCTTCCTGTCCTATACCTCTTGGGATCAGCTCAAAATTCACTGTAATTCTATACAGGAAAAGTTATTATGGGAAATGGAAGGATAGATATCTAAATGGATATGGATATATATATATATATATATATATATATATATATATATATATAGCCATTTCTTCAGATGCCAGTAAAAGTCCTGTCGGAAGTGTAAAACTCTGACATGACATATTGATGAATCGTGCTTCTCATCACTGTCAGGACAGAAAGAGGAGGTTGTGGAAAAGAAAGAAGGAAATGATCTGGGGAAATCGGTTCTGAAGGTCTTCTTCATCATCGCTCAGGACATGTTGTGTTTATAATGCATTTCAGAAAGCTGGAGGTGACTCAGTCATGTTACCTGCATCAGATTCCGGAATCTGCAGACATAAACAAGCCTGTGAGGCAGTTTGAGATCAAATGTCATTGACGGCGATTGACTGATTCAGCCGTCCTCTGCCCTGCGGTGTGGCCCGCAGTACCTTTCCAAGCAGGTTGAGATCTTACGGGAAACGAACGAGCAGCACGCCAAGGTGTACGAGCAGCTGGACGCCAGCGCGCACAAGCTGGAGCTGATGAATCAGACGCTGGTCCTGGAGGGTAAGGCCTCGCAGCAGAAGATTGACAGGTGAGCCACGAGGAGCAGACATGCATATGCATGGACCTACATAAGTGTGTGTAGACATGCATGAATGAATCGTCGTGTGTGTGAAAATGGTCCCGAGAGCCTGCATGTGTGTTGTTTCCTTTGTGGTAATACGTCTTCATCTGGGTTGCATTTTGTTCTAGTGAGCTTCGGATCGATGAAGTTCATTAAATCAATGCCCAGCCCCCGGGAACTGCCACATGGACGCATCCGTGCCTGCATATGTCCGTTGTTTGTCAGATTGACAGGCACCATGGAGACACTGCAGGTCCAGGTGGACTCTCTGACAGCCCGGGTGGAGGAGCTCCGTTCCATGGAGGAGCTGAGAACTCGAGGAGAGCTGAGTGAGAAGGAGCGGAGCAGACGGTCCGTTCCGTGCCTGCAGGAGATCTGTTCTCCCAGGTTTGGTCCTCTGTCACAGCTGTCCTCTCCTGAGGCTTTATACCATAGATATAAAGAGGTTCCTCACCATGTGTCTATAGACATGGTCATCCTGAGGCCTTTCGCGGCTAGCGATTCACACCTGCCTGTTGTTTCCTTGCCAGGGCTAAAGGTGGCGTAGCTGGGACCCCGGAGGCTGAGTGGCACTCGCTGGAGGAGGAAAATGCGGGGCTGCGCGAGGTGGTAGCCGCCCTGCAAGCCGCCGTGAGCGCAGAACGGGCGCGGCGCGAGGGTGCAGAGAGGGAGTTCGCTCGCGTGCTTCAGGAGTCCGCACACCTGGAAGAGCGCCTCCTGGTGGCCGAGGGCTGCATGCGCCACGTGCAGGAGTTGGAGGCGGAGCTCCGGGAGTTGCGGGAGCTGGGTGGGGCCGACATGCTGGACAGCGGTACTGGCAGCACAGCCGCCATGCTGGGAGAGGAGCGATCCCAGGCAGAGGGAGCTGAAGCTGCTGGAAAGGGGGGCGTGGAGGCGGTACATAAGAGCTGCAGCGACACAGCCCTGAACTCCATGGGGGCTCGGTACTCGCCTGGACGGAAGCCAGGCGGATACGGGCCGCGAGCGAATGGCTTACCGGGACAGGGTGTGTCTATTTTGCGCGAGGTGGACGAGCAGTACCACGCCTTGCTGGAGCGGTACGAGGACCTGCTGGGAAAGTGCCGCCGCGGCCACGGCGGTATCCATCACGCCGGCGTGCAGACCTCCCGACCCCTCTCCCGTGACCCTTCCGCCCGAGACTGTGCCACTCTGGCACCCCCTGCCTCCCCGGAGCCCCTGGAGATGGCAAGCGGCCGCGCAGGGGCGGGACACAGCCAGGCCACCCAGAATCCCCCTGAGTATAAGGCACTTTTCAAAGAAATCTTCTCCCACATCCAGAAGACAAAGTCAGAGGCAAAGTCCCCGAAAAAGACCCCGAAAAAGACCAAGAGTAACAAATGACATCACTTCCTGATCCTGTTCATTCTCAAATGGACAGCCATTAAAGTACTATTCCTTTGTTCACTGAAGATGCTTGTTGGCTCTATAATAAGAGTTGATGGTAGAAAATATTACACTTTCTTCTCTAGTCTATTTTCATCTTCTATACTTCCTAAATGAATTTAGGCTCTGCTCTGACAAAGTGAAAAGCTGCAAAGAAAATTAGATTAGCATGCCTGTATTTCCAGTATGCAGAACATAGTCGCAACTGCTAATAACCTGCTGATCTGTAGCCCTGGAATAGCACTCCATCCAGTGGTCTTGTCTAATGGGAGCTAATCAGTCATGTTGATAGAAGGATGTATTTTATCTGTACTACTTTATCTCATTCTGAAGAATTCCAAATTAATTAGAATGTTCCAGTTTTGCTTAAGCAGAATGGGGAATCACACTTCCGTTTGTGTGGGGCGGGTGTGTCTGAATTAATTTCGGCTTAAAATAAAGAATCTTGTGATCAAAATGTAACTGGCCTTTGTTTTCCTTTATATGGCATTTGTTTTACATGCAAATATATATATTATAGATAACATAAGAAATCTGTACTAATGCCTTCCGACATAATGTTTTCCTGTTTGCGTAACTTAAAATCAATTATCTATTCCATGATTTCGCAATCACGACTGAACTATAGAGGAACCAGTTTTTCGCCTTCGAATGCGACTACACCCCTCAATTCCACACCTTTCATTCTCTCGGTTAGAATCTGGAAATGCAACCGTTCTCAAAGATTTTAGTCCGCAACATATCTGCTTATAAAATGCCATTTTCAATAGTTTATTTCTGTCATGTTAAACGAAAATGTACCTTAACTGGACCGCGTGGCCTAATGGATAAGGCGTCTGACTTCGGATCAGAAGATTGAGGGTTCGAGTCCCTTCGTGGTCGTATATTTTTTCGGAGTAAAGCGCAACCCGATACTGATCCCTTTCATGTAATTTCCGGGAAATTCTAAGATTCCGGAATCACCGTAACTACTCTACTCGCTCTTATTCAGGTTAATTTTTATATTAGCGTTTAGAAGATAGATGGATGGATGGAGTAATGGAGGAAAAATTCATCCATTCATTCTATCCATACTGTGAACAAATAATATATAAATATGTAGAATATGTTTTGGACTGTGTGTTTGTATTTATGTCCTTGTATAGTACTTTTACTTTCTTTTAGCAATAAATAAAATTAATGTATTGTTTTCTTCAAAAGAGTCCATTTGAGAGCTTGTTTGGTATGTAGCCCCAGTGGCCTAATGGATAAGGCACTGGCCTCCTAAGCCAGGGATTGTGGGTTCGAGTCCCATCTGGGGTGTGTCTGTTTTTGTAGAAACCGATTGGACGTTAATATTTAGTGGGTAGTGCACAAAGGAAATTACTAAAAACACATTTCAGACCAAAACATAAACCAAGTTTCAAACTTTGTTATGACTTATTTATAGTACTTAAAGACATGTATATTTGTGTTCAGCAGAGTGGCGCAGCGGAAGCGTGCTGGGCCCATAACCCAGAGGTCGATGGATCGAAACCATCCTCTGCTAGTTGTTTTGTACACCTATTTTTTGTTAAAAAAGTAAAAAAAAGAAATTATAAGACAAACCCAACTTTTATCAATCAGCTCTGCACAGTAACGCCCGCAAGTATAGGATAGTTGCTTACTTTACCATTTTCTGTAAATTTCCCCAAATTAGAGCACAAAGACGACTGACCGTCCTCTGCTTGCAGATATGTCGTGATGGAACTTGGCGTTGGCTTTACATCTTCCGTCGCTCAAAAGTGAACGTTTTATTTAATAATCGTAGAATCGTTTTCGGCACATTGGTAAACGTCTTTGCAAGCGACCAAACAGCGCCAAATCGTAAACCAGTGGCCAAATTAAATATTACATCCGTAGAGCTAGAAAACGAAAATATAAGGAAAGCTTGCATGGAAGACTAGGGTTCGATTCCCCGACGGGGTGATCGTCCCTTTTTGCTATAGTAATATAATGTTTTCTTCATTTGTATGTCGCTTTGAACAAAATCGTTTGCGAAATGTTTTTAAATTAAATTTATAAAAAAACAACATGTATCAGTGTAAACAACGAGGAAGCATCTGTTGCATCCTGCCCCTATACCACCGATGCGCGTATTCGACTCATTACAACATAACCCCTTCGTTGTGTTCCTCATTTATATCTAAGCCGTGTCAGGACCTAACAAATTTCGAAACAGCAGCCGGAGTATGGGGCGCCGTTTGTAACTAAGCACTTTTCTACTTGCCACTTTTTCAACATTTAGTGCACTTTTATTACATTTAGCTAGAAATAAATAATGTTAAAAATCATCACAATTTTTTTTCCTTTGTATAAAGTTGAAATGTTGCAAAGTGCTTAGTTACTTTACAAACGGCGCCCCATACCGGAGAGCCGTGCATCTCTCACTTCCTAAGACTCCCCCGACCCGCAACTCTCCCTTTCTGCACCCTTCACCTCCCTCATCGGGTTCCTCGGTCCGCCGCCAGATGGCGACACCGTAACCGCAAAAAACGTTTCTCCCCCTTATAGTTCAGCACGTGATGCATCTAATCAACTGCTTCTAAACTCTCGACTGGGAAACAACTTGTCCTTTAAAGAGCTATACAGTCTTGCAAACCTCAAATATAGTAAATGTTCAACCACAAACAAAATCATGGCATTATAGATTACAATGTTTTATTGTGCAATTGTGTTAAATAGTGCACAAGCCAGTTTATTTGTCCCTAAACAAGTAATCAAGGATTAAATTAATACGAAAAAAGAATCAAATGTCGATGGCTGATGAGTGCCTCATATTTCCTCGTGTGAATGATGGGGCACTGAAATGTAGGCATGCAAAAAGTTGCACTCAAGTTGTGAAGTTCAACCACGTAGCGAGGTGCAAGTGCTTCGCCTCTGTCCTGATTGGCTTCCTTATTTCCTGAACCGACCTCCGCTGAATCGTGCAGCGCATCAGAAAACTTTGCACATTGCACATTGATCGCTTGCAGCTTTGGGAGGTAAGTTTATATACATATAACGCACATATATGTTACCGCTTGAAATTAAATACGTGGGTTTCGGCTCGGCGTATGCTCCTTGGCACGCGGTTTTAATGAAAAGTGCCGAAACGCTGAAAGTGAAAAACTTAGAGTAGCCCACAGAAACTTCAACTGTGCGATTTACTTTTGGTCGGGAAAGGGGGTAAAAGTTGAAAACGCAGTAAAAAGCAGTAAAACGTATTACACTCGTTTGACTGTGTTGAAGTATGAAATGTGTTTTTTAGTTGTTGAACACGCAGATTAGAAATTATGTGAAGCTGTTGCTAAATTAGAATGGAGTAATACTATGAGAAGCATCCGCAATGCCGAGGCATCCTGTCCAATCATGTCTACGGCATGTCGGAAACATCTGGCCTCGGTAGACATGTATTCGTTCTCGTTTCTTCTTGTTTTTAATAATGAAAAATATAGACTTATTCAACCCCCGCCCTTTTTTTACTGCGCTTAAAATGAACAAATTTTGTATCTTGTATTGACTTGTGTTCCATCTGTAAAAAAGCACACACTTTTTGAATTACACGGTTACGTTCCGCCAACACTTAAATATGACATGATTATAGAAAAACCTTGCCTCGAAACTGCAACTTGCATATAAAGAAGCCGCCCGTAAAGCAAGTGGCCAAGGAATTTGCCACTGCCTCTTAAGGAATGTTGTACATACTTAATGCTAAGTTCAATTAACCAGACTCAATTTTTCGTGATTTTCGGACCATCTAATGCAAAAAAACACTAAGAATGTTTTTTTTAAGTAGATGCTTTAAGGAAATCAGTATTCAAAACACAATGGAATCAATAGGTTACTCGGAGCAACAGCAAATGCTTGCACAATGAAGGAAACGTATTTAACGCTTTAGTTAAAGCGGGGGTTCTTAAACTTTTTCTATTGACACCGTGGGTAGCGCGCTGGCACCTGCCGGCGATCGTGTGCGGCAGAGCCGCAGGTCTGATAATTGCCGCAAGTCGTGGTGATCGTTAACGATATATTCTCTAACAAATGTAACTGTGATCACAGGTAGGCCATTGCTAGTCCTGCTGTGGTTTGCTGCCTACGTTCATATTGCTGGGAATTTCAGTTAGAAATTACTGAAGACGAAGACGTCATTTTTTCCCAGCCAAGTTAACCGATCCTCTGACGTCTCCCGGCGGATCCCAGGTTAATAAAGCCGGAGTTAAAGGATCCTTTGATTTCTGGCAGGTTGGCTTGCTGGTGATAGATCACGAGGGCCAGTTCCTCTTCGCGCGCTATGCAGGAAGTAAGAGAATATCTCAGAAAGTGATCTCCTGCAGGAAGTGTCACTGTAAATGAAGAGTCTTTCGGTAAATGCATGTAAAACAACCTGTTCTGATTTTTTATTTTTTTTTTTTGCTTTCAGGTTGTATTAGTCCTCGTTGGTCATAATTAAAATTATGACTTTTTTTGCTTTGTTGCATTTTATGGAATACATCTTTTTGGGCCAAAACTGCAAGCCGAGATGTGATGGTGAAAATGTCTGTCATTTGCAACTTATTTCACAATAAAACTGAAAAATGCTATGCAACGTAGGCCCATGCAATGCAATATTGATTCGGATGTTTTATTAATTCGAATCATGAATAATGATGCAAGGATTTAGCGACAGCAGCCGTTACCACTGTAAAGTCGGGCTTGAAATTTCTACCAAGATTATATTTGGTTAGCACCAGGAAAAAAATAGAATTGTGTGTTAAATAGAAAAAAATAATATTATCATCCGCAGTGCAGTTCTTAGTGAAGTTGGCAGCGTTCAGATGGCGGAGCCTCGACACAGGATGTGAGACACAAACGCACGATAGTGTGGGGTGTTTGTGTGTGGCGTCTGCCAGCCACCGGCTTTTTGGTTGATGCTGTGATGGAAACTAGTGAATAAGCGATTATCTGATGAAGGGAATAGAATAGTAATGTGTTAAGATGAACTAAGGAGAATGGTGTCTTTTCGATAATTAACAGGGTACAGGGGCCGAGCATTAACTGAAAGTCACGAAGTTGCTTAATGCAGGTTGCCAGCGTGACCATAAATGAGCCTTTGCGGCAGCGCGGCCCCGCTTCCCCTGCGCTTCTCATCCGCGGCGCTTTTGTTTTCTGTCTGCCGCGTTACGCCGTCGCTCCTCCCGCATTCGTAGCCCGAGGCAAACTGGAGGTGTTGTTTTCGGAAAAAGAAAGTCCGTGATCAAAAGCCGGCCCGCCTCGTAAAAGCAGTCGCCGGGGACGCGGGGCCAGTTGTGAGCACCGAGGATCTGTACCGAGGCACCCGCGAAAGAGGCAGGGGGGCTGCCTGCCTCCGATTAGATCCTGCGCCGCCTAAGGCCCCAAAATGTTTGGGGGTTAAGTTGGGGTGGGGGTGATAATTTATTCATCGCTGCACAGCCTGCAGTTTTCACATTTCACGGAGCTGGGCGTTTCTGCCTTACTGCAGCTAGGTCCCTCTTTTTCTTGCTATGCCTCCCGCTACTAGATGACAGCTAACAGTAGGCTGCCCTAAGGGCAATTTAAGTCGGAGTTTCTGAGCTGTTTCGATGGCATCGCCTGCCGACTTCTCTTACGGGAAACCGAGGGGCGTAAATTAGACCGAGTTGGACGCCAAGGGACGGAATATAGATGCGGGGCAGGGAAGCCGGATGACAAGTGCGCCCTGCCGGATCACTTTTAACGAAAAAGCAATTTAGTATTATAGTTATTAATTATAAACAGTAGTAATACGTTAATAACTCTGCAGATATGGCACTAGTGTCTACCAGCAAACTGAGAGCTGTGAATATATGATATAGGCCTACGTGAAGTATTCTCATAGGAAATTGAGTGCTGATTAGTCAAAGTACATTTTTTGTCCTGGAGGCCGTCTGTCTGTCACCGGGGGTGGATTTTAAGCGCGTCTTCGGGTTCAGCTTTATTATTACCGCGTTAAATTCATTTATTCAGACGACAGGAAGCAATAAAGTGCGTCACGGACAGGATTCGAACCTGCGCGGGGAAACCCCATTGGATTTCGAGTCCAACGCCTTAACCTCTCGGCCACCGTGACCGCGTCGTCGTCGGCATGGAAACGGTTTCGGCCTGGGTTTGACGCTGCGTCGGCCGCCACATTATTCAGAGATAGGTGTCCATTGTTTCTAAGGACGCCCAGAGCGCTGCTGGATGAATGGGCGGGCGAAGTGCCATTCATCCGCTCATTTATTATGGGCCGGGCTGTGCCTTAGCCGATTAGAGCCCCTTTCTCTCGACTGGGAGAGGCGCTTCTCCGCCTGGGCCTGTTTCCCGGCAGCGGCGTGATGGCGGGCCGGCGCTGGGCGCAGTGTGGGGATGCCCAAGCCGGCCTCCCCGGTCCCGGTCCCGGCTGCTCTCTGATTAACCCACGAAGTGTATTCTTGCGGCTTGGTGTTTTTAAGTCCGGAAAAATATAGCCCGCAGCCCTGAGCAAAAATGTTCATGAATATTTTACTTCCGTATGCTCCAGTTTCATTCACTGTGGGTTTTTTTTTATTTTTCTTTCTTGGGTACTCTATCTTGTTGTTTTCTCGTTGGCACCATCTGCTCGTCATAGCTAAATGTAAATACGGGTATGTATATTAAAATGAGCGAATTTCCATTAGAGTGATCAAATCCTAGCAAATTAAACTCTGAACGCGACAAAAATGTGAAAACAAAAAAAAAACTGTCCATCTCCTTGCTTTCAGCCAAGCCGCCTTTTCAAGTGATGTGAATTAGGTGACTAATTTAGTAGACAATCGCATCCTGAGATTAAAAATGGGCGGCGGCGAGGAGTCACGCATCGGCGAGCAGGTTGGATATGCCTCTGTGTTGGCAGGTGTCTACAGCCTGACAAATGAGTTAAAATCATGCGCGCTACTGCGACTCCCTGTTTCTAACGGTGGGGGACAGAGCCCGGACCCAAGCGGGCATTTATAAGCTCAGGTGCCCTGAGCTTTGTTGTTGCCATGGAGACCCGCGGCTCCGCATGTAAATCAGCATCAGGTTGGCGGTGACGTCACGGCCATCCGCCGCCGTCCCGCTGGGCTGCGCTTGGGGCTGCCTGCTCTACCCCCAGCTCACCACTCTCTCGTTTGCCCGGAAACAGGGATGCTGCCTCACCTGGCTGTCACGTCCCAGGCTTGATGGAGGTCGTGAGGTCTTTTAATTAATTATTATTATTTTTTTACATACACAAAGAGGCTGTTGCCACAGGTGACACAAGTGTGCCCATTGTGTCAGAACAGACCTGCGCCCATCTATTGTTCTAGCAGGGCGCCACCGAAAGGGCGGCCTGTGTCATACAGGCCCAGGGAATTCGATTTCTGGACCGAAAAAGCCAAAAGTCAAAATGGTGGAGGAGGTGCAGCTGGTCTGCAGGCGGCACTTTGGCGCCTGGGGTCGCTCACGCCCCCGCGCAGCGCTGACCTTGCACGGCGATGGCGGGATAACGCGGAGAAGGAGCCGCTCGCAGGAATGACGCCCGTGAGCGCGATGGGATACCCCACGGGGGACCGGGCGCTGGCTCAAAATGACGGGGGGGGAAGGTCCCTTGTTGACAAATGGAGGGGGTGGGGCCACACTGCAAGCTGACAGATCCTGTGTGCAGTAGGAAGGGAGGGATCCTTTTTATATTTGCCGGCAAGACGCAGATACCATTGCTGCTTTGGTGAAAGAGAGAGAGGGAGGGAGGGAGGGGGGAGAGCGAGGGAGGGGGGCTGGGGGGAGCGCAGGAGAGGAGGAAAGAAAAGGATGAGATCATCGCAGACTCCCAGCTAATGAGTGACGGGGCCGAGCCTGCTGAGGCGGGGGGGGGGGGGGTTGTGGGGGGGGGGCGC
>JAODKL010000045.1:16321840-16345950 GCA_026780765.1 Petrocephalus schoutedeni
GGGCCGGCAGACTCAAGTGATGGACAGGAAGAACCTTCCATATACAGATGCTGTAATCCATGAGATACAGAGGATGGGCAACATCGTTCCACTGAATATCCCACACGTCACAAGCTGTGACATGGTCTTTCAGGGATACCACATCAAGAAGGTATGGTTTTTCTCTCTTTTGCTTTGTCATGGGGCGGTTTTCACTTTTTTTGTTGAATAATTGAATAATTGTGCTTAGAGCTGAGATTAGCTCTGGTTCAAGAATTTGGGAAATAAATTTAATTGCTCTATTAAATAATCCTAGCATGTCTCCTGAAATAGCAAAAAAACATGTACTGGCTCCCACACAGGCTATAGCAGTAGGTGGCAGTGTTGAAAACAGGGATGTCATTCCTGTGGTCTGAGGTCTTCATGGTAAAAAGGTTGCACTGGTAGATATAACCTGTCAGTGATGTTGCACACACTCTATGTTTTTGATTGATGTGGGAATTGTCCTCTGTCAAAGATGCCTCTTCTCTCCACACCTGTTTGTGGCTTACAGTACCAGTCAAAAGTCGGGACATACCTGCTTCGCTAATGGTTGGACACGGTATAGACTTTTGGTAGAGATGACAGAGATTAGCTATGTTATTCACCTTATAGGAAAAGGCCTAGAAGGGTATCAACTATGGCAGAACTAGAAGTGACAGTCCTGCTATTTGCAAATATTGGGCCGCTGGCCTCATCTGTCACGTCGGCGGTGGGATTAACGACCCATACTGCAGGCTGCGGCTGTGAAGCCCCTCACAGGGGTGTTTATTCGGGGAATGAGGAAACCAACGTGACCGTAAACCACGGGAAACATGAACAATACTCGACAAGGGGAACAGGACATCAAGGAGGAAACACAAGGCAGGTGTGCATGGGCTAACAAGGGGATTGACACATTAGGCAAGCACAACGAGGATCAGGTGAGGCTGACTAAGCCCCGCCTGAGGGAAACACTGGGAAATGGACACGCCGGGTGTGGCTGAGCGTGACATGATCTGACCAGCACCTCCAGAATGCACTAGATGCATTAGATACCTAGTCTGCAATGGCAGGGAATAGAATCAACATCTCCGAATCTGAAGCCATCATACTCCCTAGAATAGCTACTTTCAAGTGCTGGTAGGACAGTCTTCTCTTAGTAAAGAAGTACCTCAAATTCTTGTTCAAGAGAGAGATGATGATCAATTTATTGACTGCAGTTTTGTGGGCATTGACAAGATTCATGTGTTGACGTGTAGTTCACAAGTCAATCTCCGTCCTCGCCTATGGTTATGGGCAGTGGGAAATGACCAATAGAACATGGTTCAGAGTACATGGAATTGGAGTTTGGAGATCCTGAGGTATCTTGAAATTAAGTCACTTTCCCCAAGGAATACCCAGGATTCTATCTACTAGTTGGCATGGGCATATCTACAGATCCTGCAAGACATGTTTGAATTGCTTGGAAAAAGACAGCTGGTGTATCCTGCTAGCAGAACCCTCACCAGGAAAACCGATGGGATAAAGATTATGATAATAATTTACATTTATCTTCAGGAAGAGTATGTTTACATGTACATGTCTATGTTCCCTGCAGGGAACTTCTATTATTCCATTCTTGACATCTGTACTAAGAGATGAGAGCGAATGGGAGAAACCCGATATGTTTGACCCTGGCCACTTCCTGGATGATCAGGGTCGATTCCTCAAGAGGGATGCCTTCATGCCCTTCTCTGCAGGTACTGCAGGTTGCTTCTGTAGACCCTCCATTGTTTCCTTTTGTTAACTGCTTGAAAACAAACTTATAGTTGTCCCTCGTGCATCTTAAAAAATATTTTCACACCTATTCTCCAGGACGTCGAACATGCCTTGGTGCAAGTCTGGCTAGGATGGAGTTGTTCCTCTTCTTCACCTCACTTCTGCAGAAGTTCAGGTTTATTCCACCTCCTGGAGTGTCCGAATCTGATCTGGACCTCACTCCAACTGTTGGATTGGTCGTCGGCCCCCCTGCACATAAACTGCGTGCCATAAGCCGGCTGCGATCCTGAACTCTGATGGTTTTTATGGAGAGGAACTGTAAGATAATCATTCTCCTTATGGCCTGAACAATCACAACACATAAAATGTATATCGACATTTATAGCTAAATCCACTTTTCTACATATATATCTATTAGGGGTTCCATTTTAATTATTGATGGAACAATTCACTGTGATTAATCCATTATACAGCTATTTGTGTATTCTGTGTTTCATAAAAGTTAAAATAAAGGTCTTGTGTTTTTTAAGCTATCTTTGTTGATATTATTAATTTATACTTAACAGTAAAATAA
Source organism: Petrocephalus schoutedeni (assembly GCA_026780765.1). Taxonomy (NCBI): domain Eukaryota; kingdom Metazoa; phylum Chordata; class Actinopteri; order Osteoglossiformes; family Mormyridae; genus Petrocephalus; species Petrocephalus schoutedeni. The sequence goes on from JAODKL010000045.1 coordinate 16,324,173, forward strand.
AGCTAATGCATTTTATAATGTGGGGAGGCCCACAGTGTTTTTTTCCAAAGGCCCCCAAAGTGCCGAGGATCACTTATGCTTATAAAATTCCAGACTTCAGCAAACACCCAGGAAGCAAGGGTCTATCTACTGCCACAATCAGAACCTATTAATGGGTGTAGCTAATCTGTTCAGAGCTAGAATTGATAGCAATGTAAAGAAACACACTCTTTACCACCTTTACAGTCCAACACAGGCCCCTGTAGGGCCACCATCAGGGGCCCGATAAAAATATCACTTGCCTGGGGCCCGAACATCTGCTGCTGTTATGTTGGAGAGGTGGAGCCCCCGCCCTGGCAGCCAAGACATTTATTGCAATATAAGACCAACAATGTGCTTCACGCAATACAACATGCATGCAACGCAACATGTACGCAATGCAAACAGTGTACCGACTACACTTACAGTACGTGCGTAGTTTACATGAATCTGGAGGGTTAACGGGCCATGTCCACCAAGAGGCAGTGTGAGAAAAAGATCTTGGTTGGCTCATTCATTTCTCACTTGTTTGTATTGGGATGTATGCTCACTGTCTCCACAGCGATTGGGTTGCCAGTTTTGTAACACTGTTGCCCCATTCTCTGTATTCTAACCACTGCTCCACATCGTACTGGTACTTCGCTCTGCCATATATCACTTTGCTAACCCCATGTCTTCATAGCCGTCTCTGCTTCAAACCCAGCATCTACAGCAGGGGTCTGAACTCCGGTCCTGGAGAGCTACTGTCCAGTAGGTTTTCTATCCTACCTGGCTTCTGATGAGCCATACCAGGTCTTGGTATTTACCTGAGAACAGGTGTGGCTCACCAGAAGCCCGGCAAGAAAGAAAACCAACCGGACAGTAGCTCTCCAGGACTGGAGTTGCGGACCCCTGAGCTACAGAGCACCACTGCCACCTAGAGGACAACATCAAACTTACACTATTTCCATAGTTAGAGAAGAAATGCAGTGTCCTAGCAACAAGGATGAGATCCGTTTCACACGTGCATTTTTACTCAACTATGTAAGGGTTAATGCATGACTACTCCGCTTACACGTTTGTAATTTAAATTATTCTCACATTACCATGTAATTGGAACCAACAATAATAATTAATACTTTTATTGATCCCCATGGGGAAATTCTTTTCTCACCTCCCCCAACCTACCTCTCCATGAGAACAAGCTTGGTTGGGAAGGGCAGCCACCTCGAGGGGCATGCAGGGAGCTGGGGGTTAAGAGCCTTGCTCAAGGGCCCACAGATGTGCCAAGACTAGGCTTGAACCGGCAAACTTCTGATTAGAGGCACAGAGGCTTAACCCGCTAAGCCACACACCACCCCGTGAGAACTGATAACCAGATTTGATGAGCAGAATCAGAATCAGATTTGCAATTGATAAGCTCTAACCGATACCCAGTCCTATTGGTGTGTGTTTGTGAGAGAGAGGATGAGAGTGATTCAAGCAGAAAGCTCACGCCTCGTGAGCTGGGGGTGATTTTGCACGTGATATCATTTACCTGTCTCTTGTCCATAAGCACTCATACCCTTGCTTAGCCTTTTGGTGACAATGAAACAAACTTTGGTGGTTTTTTTTTTTTTTAAACACACCATTTAACTTGATTTTTCTCTTAAAGCACTGTTTCACTCTGTGACGTATCCCACTACAATAAAACATCACACTGTTATGTCTGTGAATTGTATTTTTATTACCAAAGCATTTATCAGTAATACAGTTAAGATGGAAAAAAATGAATGTGTTGCAGTGTATGTTGATTTAAGTGGTGCGTCTAAATTTTGTGCTGGTGCTCCTAAAACTTTTCAGTAAGTAACACCAGTGCTACTTGTGGAAAAAGTTAGTCTGGGGCTCTTTCTGCCCATCACTAATTACAAGTGTGGAATTTAAGGAGTTAGTAATAGGACAGTGTCTCATGGGCACAAATGGGGATACTAATTTAACATCTTTACTGCTTGGGGGGACAATGAAATATGACAGACAGAGAAACTCCAGGGTGATTTTTTTTTTTTTTTTAGTGAGGCCAGTTGCATTAGGAAAGGAAAATTTTATTCTGAGCTTTACAACAAATTTTCAAAAAGCAAACAATTGTACAGATTGTTAAAAGAATAAACAGGTGTTTAAATACAGAAATTCGGAAATAGAAAAGTGAGGGTCGAGGAACATGTAGAGTAAGAGCTTATCTGTCCATTTTTCTGTGGCAGACAAGCAGGGTGGGAGTGGCGTATTGACCTGGGAATGTCACGGCCCAGACCAGCCTTTTGCACCTGTTATTAGTGTTATCATCCTTGTCACCGGCCCACCAGAAATTCTCCCGATTCTCCACCCTAGCTTTGCATGCAGGCACGGCGGCTACATGTGGAGGAGGAAGTTTAGAACAGAGAAACTTTTCACTCTCCATCATTAAAATTACTACTAACCCACCTCAACATTTTAAACTATTTCTGCACTGTACAAGGCCCAGAGCCGGACTCTGAATGGCAAGATGGACCCTCGCCGGACTTCTGGTGGGCGCGCTGCCTGTGTTTATGCTGTGAACCTGCCGGAGAGCCATCCGCCGATTCAGAGTGTCTCCACTTTAATGATGTTCAACTGGGGGTCGACAGGAGGAGGAGAGGCAGGGCCCGAGGAAGGCCGGGGGGGCGGGCCCGAGGAAGGCCGGGGGGGTGGGCCGCAGCCCTGGGAACGGTCTTCTGGAGCCTGGCCCTGCATTTCCACATAGGACTGGCTGAAGGTCGGCTTTTGGCCCTGCGTGTACGTCAGAGTGCGCATATGCACCTGGGGCTGGGTCGACGTGTGGCCTGCAGGGAAGCCCTCACTACCGCCGCATGCCTGGAACCCGTTTGCCCCCCGGGGACTCAGGCCAGCCAGCTTGTAGGCGTCCAGGGGATCCTGGGACAAACCGTCTGACTCGCAGGTCTTGGGTTGGGCGTAACTGCTGGGGGCGGGCTCAAACGGGACCTGAGTGTAGGTGGGGGGGCCGGGAGGAGGCGGCGTCCGGTTGCAAGGCGACTGCTTCCCAGGCAGCATCCTGGAGGCGATGCCCTGGAGCGCGCTGAGGATCTGCCGCAGCACCTGCGTCTGCTGGGCCTGCTCTCGCTCCAGCCGGCCCTGCTGCTCTGCCAGAAGGCGCACCGCCATCCCCAGGCTCCTCAGCTCCAAGGGCAGCGTCTGCACCTGCTCCTGCAGGCCGCTCCCCGGCGCCGGCTCCTGCAAGGCGGGCTGCGATCGCACGGCGGCCTGGGCGGAGGGGGGCGATGGCACAGGGTTGGCCACCCGGACAGCAGGGCAGGAGGGGTCTCTCTGCAGGGGGGGGTGCATGGAGCGGACTGACACCCCCGCCCTCTGCTGGAACATCCGTCGCCCGACTCCAGACGGGGGCTGGCCCCCAAAGCGATTCCTCTGTAGGGGTTAATTACACAAGATGGTCAATTAATCTTTAATTAATTACACACAATCAGTGTTTCGCAAGTTCACACTTAAGAAAAACCAGCTCAAAGTTCAGCTCTGAAATAAACTACTTCGCATTAATAGTTTTGACCTCTGACCCAAGCTCACAGTGCCAAAAATAAAAGCAGCTCATGGTCACATCCAACTTTTTTTTATATGCTGCCCTAAACCCAAAGTGGAATTTCACGCCACCTACCGCTACAAAGCTTTCGGATCCTACTTTATCAATATAAACAAATCAGTGTCACAGCCACTGAGATCATTACCTAGTAATTTTCCAGGGTGCAATTCTGAGCGATGGTAATACATCACATTTCATATCGCAACATGAAAGTTAATCTTTTTGCCGTTATAGCCGCGGGGGACTTCCGGCATGATGAGCGCTGGCCCCTCGTGCCAGAGCGAACAGCGCTCATGTTCATGCTCATTGCAAACAGACCACATCACCAAGGAATGCTGCTCATCTAGTGCGATCAGCGCTCATGTTCATGCTCATTGCAAACAGACCACATCACCAATGAATGCTGCTCATCTAGCGCGAACAGCGCTCATTGCAAACAGACCACATCACCAATGAATGCTGCTCATCTAGCGCGATCATGCACAACATTGCACATGATGCACAGAACAGGTACAAAACCACTACCTTTTAGCACCAACATTCACAAGACTGCCTGGGATCTCCCGTAGTACACGCGGCTCCTTACTCGCACGCGCGGATCTACACGCCGCACACGTCTGGGGCTGTCCGGTTCATGCTCACCACAAGCGGAGGCCGAGGGGAATTCAAGCTGAAAGAAGGAGGCTGAGGCAGGACGGTGAGCTTCCTCGTGTCAGAACTCAGGAGGCAGGCCGGGTCTTTTCTATACAGCGACGTCTCCTGCTGCTCAGACTGAAGGACCGTCTCTCTTATCTTTAGGGCAAAAGTAAACAAAGGAAGCGTTAAGCGACTGGGCCCCTGACAGAGCACGAGCCTCCGGAGAAGACATCGTCAAGTGAAATGATAAATAAATGATGGCTCAAATGGATACCCACCCTAGTTTTGTGCATCAGGGCCTTGTCCAACAATCTCCTGCGAGCTGCTAGTGTGGGGCTGGACCCAGGAGTCAGCGAGACTCTCCGTCTGATGCCGGCTGCTGCCGCTAACCCCACCCCCATCCCCGAGGCCTGGAGCGCCCTCTGCTGGCCTACGCGGGCCAACGAGGTGACACTGACTATCTGGATCTCCTCCTCATCCTTGCCCGCCTCCCGGCCAGCCTGCACAGCCGTCCCACTGCTACCCCCAGTGACGGAAGGCCCAGGAGGGATTCCCGTCACTGCCAGGGGGGTCCCAACATGCGATGTGGAATCGACCGGAGGGCCATACCCGCTACCACGGGGAGCCTCCCGGATCATAGGCCACCTGGGCTGGTCGCTCCAGCTACCCGAGTGCCCAGCAATGGCACTCCCGTCTACGGACATAGGGGCGGCCATAGTGCTCCCGCCCCCCACCTGCTCTGATGCAGGCTTTGACTGGAACTCCTTCAGGAACAGGTAGATGGCCTGGGCGGACACTTTGATGTTCTCCAGCTCCAGCACCGCCTTGATCTTCCGGAAGCTGAGTCCCGCTTCCCGCAGCTCCACCACCTTGCGCTTGGCAGCGTCGTCCAGTCGACCCATGTCTGCTCAGTCGGTCTGGACACCCACTTCACTGGGGCGAGGCTGCCTCTCTTCTTCCTGGACAAGTCAGCTGTGCTGGAGGAGAGGAACTGAAATAGCTGAATATGTTTATGCACGCTACAGCACCAGACAGTCCACATTTTCACTGCTTCTCAGCTAATCACAGAACACGGAGTACAAGTCAAGTTAATCCTTGTGACAGCTGGCAAGCATTTATAAGGGAGAAGGTGGACCATTCTGGATTCCCAGAAATTACTGATGCTGTCGGCCCTGCATAACCCCTAAGCTTACTACTTCAATATGCTTATATGCTGACTCGATAATTTGTCGCTTAATCACGCACAGAAATCTACAACGTACTGCTTTAGACTTCTGGCAGCGTCCGCACTAATTTTGGGTGATAGCGTTGCCCATTTCACATATTTACCATCTACCTGTCACATGGGTGGTATGTGTTTGCTTTTGTTTGAAATTAATAGACAAATATCGCCGATGTCTGCATAATGTTGTAAATAAATACAGCTCGCTAGCGACCTACCTGGCGATCGGCCTCTATATAGCTCGTATTAATTGCTGTTGCGCCAGATAGGCTGTTATTCATATTTCAGAAGTACTTAGCCAGCGAGACTAAATCTGCCTGCCTCCGTCCCTTGTGGTCAACTTACCAGTTCGCCCTTTGTCGCAGACAGGGCAGCTGTCCTTCGGGGAAAAGGACGCTACAACCTAAACACGAATATTTATGTGACTCTATCATGTGCGTACAAGTAAAGACTGATTCTTTCATGCATAACGACTTCTTCACCAATTCAGCTAACTACCCAAATTCTCAAAACAGCACTTCTGTGGCAGGAACTCGGCTCTGAAATTCAACGTCACTTCCTCAAACAGCCAATCGTCATCAAGGTGCGCCGGACCTGCAGGCTGGTTGTGGCGTGTGCCGTAGATAGTAGAACATGTAAGCCTAATTAATACTTTATTCTTTACTATCCATTTATGTTTTTCATGAATAATAGCACTTTTACTTTGTATCTCTTGCCTTTGTTTAGACGGGAGCGTAGATAAATCGATGGTTTTTGATTGATGTTTAATGAATGAAATCCATTCAGGGCCGTGCTTTTTGTTGGCTCAGCCTAGCTAGGTGTGAGAGATCGTAGCCACTGGTACATTTCAGGGCAACTTCTGCAGCATTATTTGTATTTGTAACACGACTGGTGCATCTGCTTCGCTCGATCGCGGCTTCTTACAATGTTTTTGCTTTATACATGTATTTGTTGACTGGAAATCTCAGAGGCTGGCTAGCACTTCCGTGCTAATCTCCGTTGCCGTGCATACAGCTTGTGCGCGTTTTCAGAAACGCTGTAGCGGTACGACAATGCGAATCATCACCGAATAATACGGTTAAGTGTGATATTGTGGAATTATCGCTTCTTTTCCCACGACGTGCTGAACTCTGTTGTTTACGTAGCTGCAATATATGTTAAATTAGCGTAGAGTTGTCCAGAATATATATATATATATTTGAGAAAGCTGGAAGACTGCTCTTCCTCTTCCCTAGGGCCCCTTCGCCCACTAAACGTAAGGATCGCTCTGAGGAGCGGGTAAAGGAGCGAGCGAAGGAGAAGACTGCTCCGAAAGAGGGAGCGGACAAGGACCGGGCCCGAGAGCGCGGCCGCAAGCGCCGCAGCGCCTCCACGGGCAGCAGCAGCAGCAGGTCGGCGGATTCTCCCCTCGCTCCTTCTCCGTCCCCTGCGGACGGTTATGAGAGCCGCCTTTTGATGACGTGTGTGTGTATTTTTCTTTTCAGGTCTCGCTCCAGCTCTACATCCAGCACCAGCTCGGGCTCCAGTTCCGGCTCCTCCAGTGGCTCCAGCTCGTCCTCGGCCTCCAGCCACTCGGGCTCCTCCAGCTCCTCCCGCTCCTCCAGCTCGTCCAGCTCCTCTGGGTCGCCCAGCCCGAATCGCCGGCGCCATGACAACCGGCGCCGGTCTCGCTCGCAGTACGTGATGGCGGCCCGCCGGCGGTGTGCCAGCTTCCCGATGCTTCTATTGGGAAGCCTGCCTGTGGACAGGGGGACCTGACTTGTCTCGTTTGTGTGGCAGATCAAAGTCTATGAGGAGAGTCAATGAAAAGGAGCGAAAGAAGAGGACCCCAAGCCCGAGGCCCACCAAGGTCCACTTGGGCAGGCTGACGAGGAATGTGACCAAGGTGAGCTGCGTCGCCTTAGCCAGAAAGGGCGCCCCCTGCTGTATAAGGTGAGCGGCGTCGCCTTAGCCAGAAAGGGTGCCCCCTGCTGTATAAGGTGAGCGGCGTCACCTTAGCCAGAAAGGGTGCCCCCTGCTGTATAAGGTGAGCCGCGTCGCCTTAGCCAGAAAGGGCGCCCCCGGGTGTATAAGGTGAGCCGCGTCGCCTTAGCCAGAAAGGGCGCCCCCTGCTGTATAAGTTGAGCCGTGTCACCTTAGCCAGAAATGGCGCCCCCTGCTGCATCCGCCTTGTTCACCTGCCCTTATGAAGCTGCCACTTGCTGCCCACAGGATCACATCCAGGAGATTTTCGGTACCTACGGCAAGGTCAAAATGGTCGACATGCCAGTGGACAGACTTCACCCACACCTGTCCAAGGGATATGCCTATGTGGAGTTTGAGACTGCTGATGAGGCAGAGAAGGCCCTGAAGCACATGGACGGAGGTGGGTGGAGACCCGTGCCTGTGATGGGGAAGCCTGATTGGCTGTGTGATATGCCGAGTCTTATTGCCGTTCCCTTTTCCTCACGTTACCTGGTCGCCGGCAGGTCAAATCGACGGGCAGGAGATCACGGCCACGGCGGTGCTGGCTCCCCGCGTCCGGCTGGGCCCCCGCCGGCCCTCGCCCCCGCGGCGGATGCCCCCGCCACCCCCGGTGTGGCGTCGCACCCCGCCCCGCATGAGGAGGAGGTAAGTGCCCCGTCTGGGTGGGCTCAGCTGGGGAAGCCCTGACCGGGGATTAAGGCCTCTGACAAGGTGCCGCGTCTCCCCCGCAGATCCCGGTCGCCACGCCGCCGCTCCCCCGTCCGCCGGCGCTCTCGCTCGCGGTCCGCTGGCCGCCGCCGCCATCGCTCCCGCTCCAGCTCCAACTCGTCGCGGTAGACCCGCCGCCGGGAAGGCCTGCCGTCGGCGGGAAGGCCTGCCGCCACAAGGGCCCATGCGGCAGATGCAGGCCCTTCCGCAGAGGCCTGCTGACTTGTGACAGTGATGTGATTCCCCCCAATTTATATACCGTCGGTTCTTGTCATCTAGAAATGGTGTATTTTGAGCCTCCTGTCCGTCTGAGGTTTGTTGTATAGTTAACTCCACGCCTCCCATCTGGAAACGATGTTTTACTATGTACTGGTTTTTATTGTAGTTTTACAAAATAAAGGATTACCTTTTGCGTCTAAGTTTAGTGTGCCTTTCAGTCAGTGCGTGTAAACGGTAAACTGCACACCTGGGCATTGCTTCCTGACATTGCTTAGTTTTTAGGTAACGGGACCTTTTTAATCACAATGTGTGAAAACATTAGACACAAAACATTTATAAACTACAAGAACTTGACGTCAATTGACGTTAAATTGGGAATGGATTCTTCAGGATATTAACGATTCAAAGATTTTGTCTTTATTCTGAAAACGAAATCACCGACTGCTAAGTTCTCTCTTGTACCAGATCTTTTGTGTTGATTATGTTAGGCCTAGTAATCAATCATTGATATATGCTGTAGACTTAAAAACATTCCATGCAGAAATACAAGCTTGAGGCATGACTGTCTTTGTACTGCACTAACTAGAAAGTGGATGTATCGGCTAGGGGTGGCGTAGAAGCACGATGGTTGGCACGGCTGCACGCTAATCTCACCAGGGTTCTGTGTGTGTGCAGTTTTTATGTCCTCCCCGACTCGCCGTGGGGTTTCCTTTAGGTGCTCTGCCCCCCCCCCCCCCCCAGTTACCATCCTAGCCATAGGTGTAGATGGTGTGTGAGTGTGGCCTGGGAAGGGCTGCCCCCCCCCATCCTGGGTTGTTCTCTCCCTTGTGCCCATAGGCTCCAGACCCCAGTGCGACCCTTAACTGGCTCCAGAAAATGGGTGTGTCAAATCCTTTACTGACGCGAACTTACAGACCGCTTCATAAACTGGACAAAAACAAACAAGCTACTTAGTAAAGACCACCAATAGGTTTTATCAGACTAGATAATGATTTTTAGGGCAACGGGTTTTTTTGCGGCTCCGAGTCTTTTGTTAGTGTAAAGGCATGTCAGGGCGAGCCCATGGTGATTAGAGCTATTCGTTGGTGGCTTCCAGAGACGGGGAAAAAAACTAAAACTAGGCTTAAAACTCTAGGTATTCAATGGCTTGAGTTACCACAATTTCAATATTTATCTGCTAGCTTATTTGCAAAATATTTAGTTATCGGTTATTAATAACTAACATGTTATAAGAGCCTGATCACTTCTGAGCTGGAAGGGCGTGGCGGGGAACTTAGGCAGGCGCTAGGGAGAGAACAGTAGAGCTCTTTGTTGTTAATATTATTAGTATCATTGTTATTAGGGATAACTTCTGTGTTAACGATTGCCTATATCGTGTGTCAGGGAGGTTAGGGATCCTCCTTGCGGAGCTCGCCCATCACCGCCACTGGAGGTCTCACTTTTGCAGCGCAAGCCCGAGTCAGCAAAAAAAAAAAAAAAAAAAAAAAAGGTATTAGGGGGTTGGGGAGAGGGAGGCGTCCTTAGCAGCGAGCTTCGGCTGAAACGCACTGAAATAGCCACAGAGGGAGAGAGAGTCCCCGCTGCACGGCGTTGATATTGGGCTGGCCCAATACACACGAACATTATTCAACTTTACCTATCATATATACTGCAGTGGTTCTGCTTTATTATCATTACTTGATTTAACTTTTTTTTCCTATTTCCATTCATGCTGGACGCTTTTCAAATCCTATAATTTATTAGCACACATTTCAGCTCAAATTACCGATTCGATTGCAGCCCCCGGGCTTAATTTCGTTTCTTTCACTGGGTGAAGCCGTCGAATATCCGAAGTTCGCTGGGACTAGTGTTCGGGGCGATTACGAGCATGAGCGCCGAGCAGGAGGCGACCAGGCGGCGTCTGCTGGAGCTCCTGGCCAGACCTGGCAACGGAAACTGCGCCGACTGCGGGGCTGCAGGTACCGCCGCTATAATAATCGGGCGCTTTGCGCGGCTCTGGCGCTGTGTGATGTGGTACCCGCCGGGCATCATCCGGTGACTCTGTCCCAGGCAGTCCTGCTTGGCTTTGATGTGCGATGAGCATGCACCGGAAGTTTTGGCTTGCATTCTGCACTCAGACCTATGCCATAATAGTTGATTTAATGTCGCCGTCTTGTCACCTATAGTAACTGGTCACACGTCGCAAACTGCGCGTTAATATCCGGGCCGCATTTAACATCCTAGAGAAAAAAATAGTCACAGGAAATGTAAAAAGTGAGTTATTAGGTTTGGGATTCCAGGAAACGAGTTTTGTTTTAGGAAGGCAACGTACATAAGAAATGCACAGCTTTGGCGTGCGCTCCAAACGCACTTGCCACTACCGCAGACTTCAGGTATAAGCGCACATTGTTTTTCCCCAGCGGGTTCGTGCGCCTTCCTGTCATGCTGCGCCTACCCACCCTTGAGACATTACGGTGTCTGGCCAGAAGTCCCAGTAAGTGGCCATTATGGCGAAACTCTCAGAGTAAAGTAAACTGGGCAGAGGGGAACGTTGTTAAATCTGTACATGCGCATGGCTTGACTGCTTTCAGTGCTATGCCGGGCAATACACTCACTCTCTCTTACCGCGTTTTACACCATCAGTTTTTCCGGGTTGGGCCTAAGGTATTTACTAGCAGGTTTTTTTCTATTCAACATTTATTCTATTTTTTATTATGCATTGAGAAAATTGGTCTTTTGAAATAACACTGAAATATGTGCAGAAGCACACCATTATTGAAATTATTATTATTATTATTATTATTATTATTATTATTATTCTGTTGCCAGTAATAATAATTGCCTGTTCAGAGTGCAGGATCTGCACACGCACTAAGTGCCGTGCGAGTGCTGCCTGTGGTGTACTGGGCAGGGAATGCATTAGCTCTTCACTCTTAAGTCCACTGCACACCACAGGCAGGCTTCTTGGGGCTCAGATTAGTGACCCTCTGGCTCCCAGTGGAACCCTGCTCCACCCACGGCAGGCATTTCCTGCTGCTCTGGACAGTTGGGAGATTCTTCTGTGTCTCCTAGTTCCCGTCCCGTCTGCTTTGGGGAGAGCCTGTGCTTCTGTAGGTGGAAGCCAGTGGGGAAAGCTCAGAAGAAGCCCAGGTTGCTACTTCAAAATCACACTGTTCTACACAAATTGCTTGCTTTTGATCATGGTGAGAGGCTGCATTTTTGTGTCGGCTCTCATCTGAAGTGTAGAATAAATATAATCATCTCGTTTAAATATCTGCCCAGTTCATGTGAATTAAGCACCACAGCTGCTGTGCCTGAGGACATCAATTCATCTGCCTTTAGTATTTCATAGATAGGACCAGGCTGCAAGATCTAACAAACCATCGCAGACAGTTCTTAAAAATTTATTTTGATAAGAACAGATTTTATATAATTAAGTCAACTCTTATTATGTGTTGGATTTTTTTTCTTCCCGTCTCGCAGTGCGTTCAGTGGGGCGTCTACCTCAGATTGATATGTAAGGCTGCGTAATTAAGACAGAGGTCAGTTTCTTCTTGGTGTGGCGGGGCACACGCCGAATCGTGTGTGCTCGCCCCATCCCAGGTTATTCTCTGCTTTGGGCACATAGGATGTGGACCCCCGGTTCCCGAAAATGGATGGATGGGCCTAGGTTGGACCCATGAATATATGGCTCCTGGAATAGACAAGTGTAAGGAACCCACAGAGAATCTCGCTGAATCAGGCCATCACTAATCACACTTGCTTTAAGATACTGCATACCCAGGTCCTCCTGGGCCAGAAACCTGATTCCTTAAATAAAAGCTAGTTTCTGACTTCTTTAGCGAAGACCCTGCGAGGCTCCAGGAGTGGTCAGCTGATACATCTCTGCTTGTGCTGCTTTTTGCAAAGTGGTGCCCTCCTATCTATAAACTGCTCAGGGCGGTGTAACAAGCTGGTTATGTTGAGCCCACATGATTGTGAAATAGGAATGCTTATTGGACGAACATAACTGTCCAATAGGAACGCTCCTCACCTTTCTAGCTTGGGGGCAGAGTGTGGCTCAGCTGGTTAAGCCTTTGTGTCTGTGTTCAGAAGGTCGCCGGTCCAAGCCCAGCCTCAGCACATCTGTGGGCCCTTGAGCAAGGCCGCTAACCCCCAGCTCCATGGGTGCTTGTGTAGAGCAAGGTTCAGAAGAGAATTTCCCCATGGGGATCAATTAAATTACCTAAACTCTTATTGGACGATCATGACTGTCCAATAGCAATGCTCCTTAACTAAATTCTTATTGGAGGATTATGACTTCTAGCTTATGTTAACCCAGCTAACAGAAATCCTTCTTTGTGAAACACCCCCCTTGGCTTCTGCACACTTAGTTTTTTTTTTTTTTGAGGGGGTGTTGTGGCAGCATGCATCCAGAGTTTAGCGTTTGCATGTTTTTGCACAGGTTTCCCCCAGCTGTTTTGGTTTCCCACTGCAGTCCAAAGACATGTCGCTACATGAGTTAGTGCATCTAAGTAGCTGGTAGTATGTGTTTGTGTCCTGTGATGGACTGGCGTCCTGTTGAGGGTGTTTCCCTACCTGGGGGGAGCTTCCCACATCCTCGGAGAGCCTATGGGGCCCTCTGAGGTTTCCCCTTCTCACCGTAGACTAAATGGATTTTAGCATCCTGATCAGCTGAAAAATATGATGCAAAAAATATGAAAATACACGTTAGCACCTTCAGAGACTGCCTTTCTGCACATTTATGCCAGTTAAAATATGGAAATACTTTACGTAGATAAAAGGTAAAAGGGGAAAGAACACTAACATTGCTTGTCTCCTAGCTGTAGACGTAACAAATGTATATTTTCACACACTTACGAGCTCACTATCTCATCCTCCCTTCTGTCAAGCGGAGTCAGATAGCGACACCGCGTTTGAACGAATAATTTGATGTGGAAACCAGGCTGGACGTCCGTGGTTTCGGCCCCTGTGGAGTTCACAGGATGCAGCTGGATTGGATCCCCTCAAGTGAATTTTAATGAAACCTGAAAGATTTTTGCTCTTTCTGTCTTCACGCAGAGGAGATATTTAATTACTTATCTCTCTGCAGAGAAAGGGGGGTGGGGGGGCAGATTTTAAGACTAATATGGGCCGGGCTGCAAAGTAAGCTTCCTTGGTGGATGGATCACTATTTGGAAGGCTGACTCATCATGTGATTGTTTGGTAGATTGATTTCCAGTGTATTTAATCAATCAGTCAATCAGTTATTAATCTGTTGCACTGTGTGGCCCCCTGCCTGCGGATTACTCCCCGAGAGTTGCTGATAGCCCTAGGGCACAGCGTACGAGCTCCCCGACCCTGGCCACGTTCTCAGAGTGACGCACGCAATCTGCGGCGCGCATGCGCAGGCCGCCACGGCCGCACGTGTACAGGCAGGCCGCACGCTGCTCCGCGCAGAATCTCTGCGGCGTGCGTGACAGGGGTGGGGACTTTCAGGCCGCTGCTGTCTGTGCCTATGAGGCTCCAGCGTTTCCCAATCCGGTCCTCTTGGACCCCCCAGACAGTCCAGGTTTTTGCTCCCTCCCTGTTCCCAGCACACCTGTACCAGGTGTTTGGTGGTTTCGATTGCTTGACTTCTTGGTTCATGTGAACTGGGAGTAAGGAAGGAGAAAAAAATGGGAGTACCAGAGGATTGGATGAGGTAACGTAGTGGGGCCTGTAGGATGCTGGGCGCTTTGCATCAAACGAGTGGCTTTTCGGTATCTTTTTTGTCCTGTATGTGCAGAATGTATTTAATTTAGCAGATGCTTTTGTCCAAAGTGTCATAGTGAGGCAAATAGCACATTGCAGTTAATTTATGGATTTTGATTATGTCAATATTCAACCCAAGAGGTTACATGGAAAGACTCATTGAAGCCTAAGCGTGCGCCAAGGATTTTGTTTGCCAATATGAGTCTTAATGGTCACCATCAACCAGCCAAATCTCTGCCCCAGAGACTCTGGGTAGTGTAAGGAGGCATCTGGATTTAGAGCAGGATATAACAGTCGCCCTGTTGTAGGATCTGGATCAAACTTTAAAATTACTCAGCCTTTAGCTCTCCAGACTTTTCTCACGCCGCGGTCTCCATGGTAACCCTCCCCTCCAGATCCGACCTGGGCCTCTTTCATCCTGGGCGTCTTCGTGTGCCAGAACTGTTCTGGCATCCACAGGAGCATCCCGCACGTCAGCAAGGTCAAGTCCGTGGTCATGGACCCCTGGCAGGCCGCCGAGGTGAAGGTAATGTGGCAGTGTGGTCGAGATCGATGGGGCTGAGACAGGGGTTGGCATTTGGGGCTTGGGGTTGGGTTTTGGGGATGGGGAATGGGGGTGAGAGGGGTTTTGGACCTGGTTCTGTTGAGGTAGGGTTCTTGTTGCCAGGCAACAGGACAGGGCCAGGCCAGCCAACGGTTAGTCTGTCATTGTGCTAGCCTGGCTGGCATCTGCTTCAGTACTGCCCCTAGTGACTGAAGGCTGCCAGTTCATCTCTGCCAGCTTGTAGATAATGGAAGTCATCAGCATGGCTGAAGCTCAGGAGAATCTGATGATTTAGAGGCTAGCAGATGAAACTCAGGAAGTCCGGGCCGGTATGCGGTTTATGGGGGGGGGGGGGGTTGTCTTCTTAGAGCGACGCTTCGTGTCCGACTGATTAGGGGGTGAAGAGAGATCAACGGTGGCGGAATCTACCGTGCAGAGGGGGCTTGGCGGGAAGAGGCGGGGCTCCTTGCTAAGCCGACGCTCAGAAAGGAAAATGAGGAGGGGGGAGGAGAGAGAACGGGGGAAGGCGCTTCTGAATATGCAGTTCATTGCACGCTCTCTGTCGCCCCCCCTATATTTAAGCCAAAGAGAACCGAGCAATTAACCGGCGAGAGGTGGATTGTAGTCCTGCCCAGAGTGGGTCTGGAGGCTCTGTTTCTCCCACCTCTACATACAGAGGAGCAGAGGGTGCTGTCAGCAGCCGCCATGAGGCCGCAGGCTAAAGGTCTGCGATGTTCTGTAATGATGTGCTGCCCCCCCGGCTGTGGGCAGGACTCGTGTGGCTTCCTGTGACAGCCATCGATGTTAAATTTCAGACTGTATTTATTTTGGGGAGAGTGTAAGTTAAATCAGCAGGAAGTACATGTACACGTGTCAGGCGGGTTCCTCACTGCAGACGGGGGGATAGGGTATTGGGGTGTGTGGGGGGGGTTCTCCATGCGGTGTGTGAAGCATTTACACTGTCTGTGGTGTTCTCCCTGTTCCAGCTGATGTCCATTCTGGGAAACAATGCAGCCAAAGCCAAGTACGAGCAGAGCATTCCGCCTTTCTACTACAAGCCCACGTTCCTGGACTGCCAGTACGTCTGCCTCTGCTCTCCCTGGCTCGGCCAGACGTAGCCTGCCTGTGCTTTCTCCTGCTTCCTCCGTGCTGGTTGTTTGACAGCCGTGTCAGTCTCTGACATGGTGGGGGGTGCGGGGTGCTGATCCTGCCTGATGGGGACAGCTATCCATCTTCAGCAGCTGCTCATCCGGTCGATGTCTCTGTGGTCCAGGGTGCAGGACGGGAAGTTTGGCAGAACCTGACCAAGGTGCCAGCCAAGCGCGGGCCAGCGACACCCGCACACACTTCAGATGCTAAAGCTCGCTCTTCGCAGAACTGGGCGTGGCTGGATTCTGTTAAATCGGTTAAAATTAGTTAAGGTGGTTTATATAGATAGATGTGTGTAGCTCAGTCATAATGTCAGGGCCATCATGATATCACTTATTGTAACCAACAGAATTCATGATCATGATTTTCAGTGCTTACTTACACCCACAATTTGGTAAGCAGATTAGTAGCACGCCCAAAATTTTTACGAGAGGCATATTGTGATGCCCAACACATAGTATATGCAAACATATACGAAAATGTACATATGTATAAATTAAGCGTATCCGTATGTTTATTAAACTTGGTTAGTGGAGCCACATGCGGCTGTTTTGGTAAGTCATGGAAGCAATGAGCACTGAAGTGGCTGTGAAGGGACAGCTCAGCTCAGCCGTCACAACTTTCAAAAGCGGAGACATTGTGAATAAACAAGGTAAAGAAGATGTCAGTGGTGTGGCAGTACTTTTTTGCAGTTTAACCCTGGGGAACCACAGGGTCATATTAGACTTTGTATTTCTGCCTGACATTCAACCCACTCATCAAAGTAAAGTAAAAAAATATGTATATCGTTTTTCATTTTTTTCATTTCGTATATTTTTTCGTACCCATATACGACCCAAAAACTAAAGTAAAATCTTTACTTTGATGAGTGGGTTGAATATAAGGCAGAAATAAAAGGTGGGGTCTTATATGACCCCGTGGGTTCCCCAGGGTTAAAGTGTGACATGTTTAGTAAACATACGTTACATTTATACAGACACCGTAGATTTATACTAAACCTTTGGGCATCACAATATGCCTCTCATTAATATTTTAGGCATACCTCTAATCTGCTTATCAAGTTGTTGGACCCTTCTGCTAAGGGCTGCTACGAAGGTGAGGCGTGGAACAGCTGTTATCTCGAGCCAGGCTTGCTCAGTGTCAGAGACTCATGGTTCTAGGATGGCTGGGCAATGCACGGTAGCGAAGAGGATTCACACAATGACAGCTGAAGTGTGTGAACAGCGTGAAGGGTGAACGCGACCCCAGCAGATGCGTTATCTGCTGTTACTAAGCCAGAGTAATGGGTCTTCTGTTGGCTGAGACTGACGGGGCAATCTACAATCTCATCTACGAGAGACAAGCATGCATCAACCTTTCAGTGCAACAGATGTTTTGAAAATTGCCTTAATTTTGCTGTTTCTTAGTTGTGAGATGCATGTTTCGGACTGTGTCTGTCAAACGGCAGGTCAAACAGAAAGATAATACCGACACTCAAAGTCAGCAAATTTCTAATTTAATCCATTTGAGTTCAGTTCTCATATTAATAAATCGTTGTCTAAGTTGCTTGTCCAAATAATATGGGTTTTCAATCATAAATAGATATGGATAATTCAAGATTAATAGATTTGAAAGTCTACAGAATTGGAATCAAAAATGATTGTGATATTTTCTTTGTTGAAGCGGAAAACAGTATAGCAGTATAACACTGAACCCAGAGGAGCTCCAAATTTGACTAGTGATTCTGGTGACACCTTGGCTATAGAGACAAACTATATAAAGCAGTTCAGTGGTGCAGGTCTGTGTGGTCGGTATTAAAAGCTATACTTCAACATGACACAGTACTAATTGTTTCATTTCCTTTGTGTCGATGGAGCTGGGAGGGAGCAAAAATGTGGACTATCTGGCAGGGAGCTGAGAGGGAGCAAAAATGTGGATGGTCTGGCAAGGAGCTGAGAAGGAGCAAAAATGTGGACCATCTGGCATGGAGCTGAGAGGGAGCAAAAATGTGGATGATCTGGCAGGGAGCTGAGAGGGAGCAAAAATGTGGATGGGCCTGGGGGCTGGGGGTGGGGTGGGGGGTGGCGGACGGGAAGCAGCCGCGAAGCAGAGCTGGGAGTGCGGCCGGAAGCCTGTGGCCGTAATTCATGACAACCGCTTTCCTGATCAGGTACTGGCTCAAGTGTAAGAAGTGGCTGTGATCATGACAGCATGCCCAAGGCCTTTTCTTTAATGACTGCTTATACAGACACACAGAGGAGCTTATCCATCTATCTGCCTGTCCTCCGACGTGATGCAGCTTGCGGCCGCCCCTCCCAGCAGACTTACTCACACTGCTTACGCTGAGGAAACATGCATCTGTGTACATGTGTGTGTCTACACTTGTGTGTTTCTGTGTCTGTGCATCTGTTTGTGTGCGGGTGTCTCTGTTAGTGTGTGTGCATCTCAATGTCTGTGTTCGTGTGTCTGTCTAATGCGCTCTAGTCCTAATGCACCACGCCCATTTTCTTCTGCAGTGTCCTGCTTGAACAGTGGGTCCGGGCCAGATATGAGAGGAATGAATTTGTTTGCGTCGAGAAGCAGGAGCCATATTCCACAGGTAAGCAGGCTGATGCTCAGCGCCTAGGCCACACCCCTGCCATGGGGCCACACCCCTGCCCAGGGGGCCACACCCCCATCCTAGGCCACTCCCCTTTTCTGGAGCCACGCCCCCATTCTGGGCCACACCGCTGGTCTCTGGGCCCCACCCAGCTTTTCACAGCTTTTTCACAAATGGCGATCAATTTACTTTTCAGGGTTGAAACACTGACTGGCGATGTGTTTCACTAAATAGAAGCGCTCTCAGACAGCCTACTTCATATTAACAATCCCTGCAGCAGCAAAGAAGCTGAACCAAGAACTACATTTCAGATGTGACTTTGCTCTCCCTGGCTCGGCCAGATGTAGCTGTTAATGTGACTAGAAACCAAACGCAGCTTGGGGAGAACCTGCAAATCGACCTGCACCACTGAGGTGGGATCTGACCCCCTGTCTTGGTGGGGGGGGAGGCAGTAATGCAGGCCACTGAGTCACAGCCCCACCCTACGTTAATTTTACTTCTAGAGGAATAAACATATACAGAATTTTACACTGACGAGTTCAGATCTGGCTGTAGAAATCATTATATTTTATTATCAGCGCTGTGAAAATGTTCCTCTATATGGGCTGCCTGAACGTGGCACCTGGGCCCAGTAGGTGTTGCTGTACGGCAGTGTCCACGCGAGTCCCGTTTATCATGGTCTGCCACTCGTTACAGATTGAAGCAGACAAACGCTCACTTGCACGTCTTGCTAAAGCTTGACAGTGGCGAAAAATGACATTGTCTCTACAGCTGAAGCCAGTGTGGCTCCTTCGCCAAAATGTGGGGTATATAAAACAAAGACTTTTCCCTACAAAGAGATGGGAGTCCTCAGCGCCACAGAGACCGACTATAAAAGGAAGCCTTTGACCGCTGTCACATTTTACAGTCCGCGTTTGCTGCGCCATGGAGTGTTGGGACTTCTGAATGAATTGGTTCCCCCCAGGACCCCTGTCACTCACTGACACAGGCCTTGTCAACATAACCCCTGCCCCCCCCCCATCCCTATTTTATTTGCTCAGCAGTATCTGAGGACTGTACTGCTGACCTGCTGTTTAGCAGGAGGCTGTTAGCGTTAGCATGTGTTATGGTCACCGTTGCTAAACACTGGTGCAGCGGTAGGCAGAAAGGGCCGGTGTGTGTGTGTGTGAGTTTTCACTGCAACTCCCTAATTAGGTTACTATTTAGAGGACTGATTGGCTGAAGAGTCCTGGCACCTGGGTTTGAGCAGCTGATCTAAAGGTTATCCTGAAAACCTGCATACACGCCGGCCCTATATAAGGCATATGATTGCCCATTATGTTACTCTTAACTTGCATATGTTCTAAAGCTACAATGTCTTTCTGTTCTGAGTACAAATATACTGACTACCCAGATAAATAGCTTTAAACATTTCCTTTGACTGCCCAAGACTATCACATGCTGTATTTGCTTTGAAACTTGGTAAATAGTCACATTTCCTAAGGTTTACCTTTGTGTGATTCAGTGAGTCTGTGTTATAAGGTACTTTCGTTTTTTTAAATAGTATTTTAAGATGGCAAGGCATTTATGTTGGTTCCTCATGTAATTCCTGTATCTGAGTGAGATGCAGGTGTTTGATTGTATTATCGCCGCAGCTGTGAAAATGTCCATATTTTGTGTTCTGGGACTGTTTCAGTTCGCCTATTGAAGTTTTTCACCAACCCGCAGGTGCCTGGGGGTAGCTGGTATGAGCACATTTCTGCAGCCTTGTCATTCTCAGTCCTGTAGTCGGGATACAGATCCAGAGAAAAATGATCCGAGAGACCCAGCAGAGTTCTGTGTATCACGGAGCAGAATCTCAATTCTCCCAGCATGCTCGGCTCCCGCCTGGACATTCCGCCTGCATAATGAACGAGGGCAGCGGCTTCAGTCACACTGGGCATAGGCTCCGTAGCTTTGCTGTGGAGGAAGATGACTTCATTACTACAGGAGGAGCTGGCATTTGTGAGGCTGGGCTGGAGTGTGGGTGCTTTGTGTCTGGCCGGGAAACATGATGCAGGTACTATGGGCAGACAACCGTAGTGGGAGGAATGGAGCTGGGGGTTAGGCTGAGGGCTCTGTCTGTCTGTCTGTCTGTCTGTCTGTCTATTTCTTCCAATCATAGGCACAGATGTATAGCTTGGGAAATGCATACTCCCAATGTGATAAAATCCTGCTATTTTGACACTTTTTTGGTCCCCACAAAGGGAAATGCAATTTTGTTTAAATCTGTGCCTGCCATCAAAATAAAAATGCCAAAAGTCTAGTATTATGTTTGGGTATTTATGGTTAAGGTTTTTCCCATAGAAATGAATGGATTGTCCTCAGTAAGATATGAATACAAACGTGTCTGTCTGTCTAATGGCGAGCAAGATGGGATTTGTGTAAAACTACAGATAGAAAACATAAGTAGCAGAGAAACGTCATCAGCTGAACCTGCAGCTTGTTTCGGATCCAGCACCGTCAGAGGGGATTATGAAATTGCTTTCCGAGTCATGGGACAGCCTGACTCTGGCGGAGACGCCCATCTCCTGTCAAACAAAATCGAAACTGATTTTAAAAACGGCTCATGATGATGATGTCAGGAATCAGGAGTGATGCCCTTTACCGCATTCCCAGTGAGCATGTTTGCTGACTGACAGGTAGCGGGTAGCGATCTGACTTTCCATTAGAAGACTGAAGATCCAGGCTAGGATTCCACCAGCATCAGCAGCCGGTAATTTGTCAGCACGGCCCAGAATGGAGGTACCAGGCTGGGCTGCTAGAGATGTGTTTGGAGCTGAAAAACTGTCCTCTCCTGGAATTAAAGCACAGTCATCGGGAAGTGGGAGTGAACTTTATTACCGCGCTGGGGTGCGCATGATATGATTGGTCGGTGAGGTCGCCATGGTGATTCACGTCCTGCACCGCAGATGCGCCACTCCTGTTTCCCTCAGCCACGTGTCCGGAGCCCGACTAATCGATTTACTGCTTGAGAACCTGCCCGCTGCCTCGCTTTGAAGCTCCGCCAGACAGAGATTTATGTTCATCAGAAAGAAGCAATTCCCCATTACTATGCAGAAGCCCAGAGGATATCAACGTGCAATCACAGTCTACCGGCGGCCTGGACGGACCCGCGCTGCCGAGGAAGGAAGACGTTCAACAGCGTCTTCCTTTTTTTCTTTAATAACACAACCTTGTGGTTGCTTTTCTTCACAGGATATAGAGAAGGGTTTCTTTGGAAACGGGGGCGCGACAACGGCCAGTTCCTCAATAGAAAGTTTATCCTCTCTGAGCGGGAAGGAGTCCTCAAGTACTTCAACAAGCATGACGTGAGTAGCCTGATGACCTGGCCAGAGGTCTCTCCACCAGGGCCCCCATCTTTCCCATATGCGGGACCCGTCTCCCCCTCCCGATGGTGCGATCCCTCTCCCCAGGGTGCTTCCC
>JAODKL010000045.1:16346050-16356214 GCA_026780765.1 Petrocephalus schoutedeni
TCCCCCCCAAGCCCCCCCCCCCCCCCCCCCGAGTCTTATGCATCTTCATGTCCATTTAGAGCAGAGGTGTCAAACTCCAATCCTGGAAGGCCAGAGCCCTGCAGATTTTTGGGTTTACCCTCATTTAACACACCTGATTAAACTCCTCGCAGCTCCATGTGCTAATTACCACACAGCTCTTCAGCTCAGTCATTTGTGGTGGAACAGGGAAAGAATTAAATTACACAGGCCCTCCAGGACTGGAGTTTGACACCCCTGATTTAGAGGGACAGGAGACATGTAGGATGTTTCACTGAAAACTTTGTCTTTGCTTTGAGACCTGGCACCAGGGAAAAAATGGACACAGATAGCATGTCCTTATCAGAGCTTGTTTTGGATACACATTTGCACGCAGAAAATGCGGCCTGCTGCTTGATTAACGTCGTTGCGAGCCTCCCACCGTGACCCACTGTGCTCACACTTCCAGGCGCGAGAGCCCAAGGCGATCATGAAGATCCAGACCCTCAACGCCACCTTCCAGCCAACCAAGATCGGAAACCCTCACGGCCTGCAGATCACCTACCTGAAGGACAATAGCACCAGAAACATCTTTGTCTACCACGAAGACGGAAAGGTCCGATCTTTGCAAGCTCTCAGCTGCCTCTTACGTTGGTTAGCCTGATTAAAAATGTTGCTTCATTCATTTCCTGTCCTGTATGTGCTCACTGGCTATAAAAAGACATCACAGAGTCGTTGTAGTTTTCTTGAAAACTTCGTCGCTCTTTGTGCTATTTGGAATTCTGCCTGAGAGCCCTGTGGATTTTGTTTACCTGCCCAGTATCTGTGCATGCCTGCGTGCTATCTTTACTGATCCATTCCTGTGCACATTTTCTGTTTATAGTTCTGCCTGATTAGTATTACTGTGACAGGTATCTGTATAGCAGAGGAAAAGTCGCTTTGATGAGTATCTTCTTGATTATGCCCGGCCAGAAGGCCTTTCGCCGCGCCGCTCTGCGCCGCGCTCTAAGGGCCGACTGATATCAGCCGTTTCCTGTCTTCCGCCAGGAAATCGTGGACTGGTTTAACGCCATTAGAGCCGCGCGCTTCCACTACTTGCAGGTGGCCTTTCCACTGGCCGGTGACACTGACGTGAGTCTTTACCCAACTCTCTGTCTTCTCCTATTGCCATGCTGACCTCTGCCTAGGACAGTGCTCCATCACTGGTCTTAAACCCAGTTATAATAGTTTACAATGATGAGAGGTGGCAATTTCAGTAGCAATTAATTAATACTTTTGTTGACCCCCCCAATCTTGCATTACAAGAAGGGCAGCCACCTCTATTTGCAGGGGGGGGGGGGGGGCAGCGCATAGGGGTGATAAGGGCCCACCCATATGCCAAGGCCAGGCTTGAACCAGCAACCTTCCGGTCACAGCTAACATGGCTCGGCCCATTGAGCCACACTCTGCCCCAGGATATAGAAACCTTTACAGCCTGCTAAAAATATTGACAAATGTTTCTTTTCTTTTTTTACCCCCCCGGTTTCCCAAACTCAGCTAGTGCCAAAACTGACACGGAACTACGTGAAAGAAGGCTACATGGAAAAAACAGGCCCAAAGGTTTGAATTTTTAATCTTTTTTAATGACTTCTTCAGGTAGTATAATGGAATGTAGTTTAGCGGGTAGGAAAAGGTAACTGAATTAGTAATAGAGGTGCCAGTTATTACCACAGAGAAAAACGTGTGCGTGAGAAATGAAGGTAAAAGTCCTGTGAGGAGTAATAAAGTCAGGAGAAATGAGGCCCGTGTGCCGTCTCTGTGGCGACAGCCTGTGCACTGTTTCTGTGGCAACTGCCTGTGCTCTCTTTGCGGTTTGGTGGTGGCTGTGTGATCACATTGTCACATGGCTTACCTCAATGGTAGTAGCTACCCTGTCTCTCTCTCCTGTAGCACACAGAGGGCTTCAAGAAGCGGTGGTTCACCATGGACGACAGGAGGCTGATGTATTTCAAAGATCCCCTAGTAAGCCACCTCCCTGGGCGTGCCTCGCCCCCCCGCCTTGCCGTGACTGTGCCTAAAACAGGACCTCGGCACTTCCTCTTTACTGCTCTTAGCCACTTCTGCAAAAAGAGTAATTGCACCAGTAACGTTGCTGACAGGGGTTTTAAAAAGCTGGTTTGCCCTGAGAATGAGTGTTACGCTCCAGCTCTCCAGCAGAGGGCGGTGTTGTTGTATTAAGGTGATTTTGGTTTTACCTCCAAAACACTGGGCTTATGCTTTGCATCCCCCACCCCAGGACGCTTATGCCAGAGGGGAGGTGTTCATCGGATGCAAGGAGAATAGCTACAGCGTGGTGCCGGGCTTGCCTCCCTCCACGCAGGGCAACCGATGGCCATTCGGCATCACCATCGTCACCCCGGAGAGGAACTTCCTGTTCACATGCGAGACGGAGGAGGAGCGGAGTGACTGGATGGCCGCCTTCGAAACGGTCATTAACCGGCCCATGCTGCCGCAGGAGTACGCAGGTACGCGGGCTCTCAGCTCACAGCCAATCAATAATTCTAAATACCTGGTATGGGCGCATAGGGGGGTGGGAGACAGCAAAAATATGGACTGTCTACGGGTCCGTGAAGACTGGGCTGGGAGATCTGGTTGTAAAGGTGTTTGAGATGGGCGTGGTGGAAGGCTGAGTGGGTTTTGGAGTTGTGTGGTCTTTCTCTGCAGTTGAGGCTCACTTCAAGCACAAACCCTGAGCCACAAAGAAGCCGGAAGGAGGTTGGAGGTGTGGCATAGATGCTGGACTGGACGTGGCTGGAAAGGGCAGGGCTGAACACGTCACCGCCCGCACTCTCACACGCCTGCGCAATGGACTTCAGCTCCTTCCGGAAGCTTCCTCCGGCCTGCGGTCCTGGCCTGCTCCGGGTTTATGTCAGCATCTCCTCCGACATACCGTACCGACTCGTCAGTGTTTACTAGTGTGTCTGTTGCCCTGTAAATGAATGTTAATTTATTTGTACTGTAGCAAAAATAAGTACTGACTAGAAGCAGACAGGCGAGGCCGGTACGGTTCCCCGTAGAAGCGCCCTGGCGGTGGGGTCCGTTCTCGTTACATGTAAGCCGGACTTCTCGTCTCCTGGATAGAAGAAGCATCGCCTTTGTATTTATTTGTCACTATTTATTTATGCTCCCCTCCCACGTCTTGGACCATCCCAGTTTCCCTTCTAAAGCCTTCTCCACATGTTTGCAGCTAACGGCTTTGCTGAAAAAAAAAGAAAAGACATGGCTTATAAAGTCACCAACGGTGCATGTGTTTCACTGCTTTTGATAAATCTTTTGTTGGCCATTTGCAGAAGTATGAATACAGATATGCTGGAATTTGTCTCTCTGCCTCTACCATCTTAATCTCTAAAGCTTGGGTATCACAGCACAGACTCAGCCAGCGTGCGGTGTCCCTGGAGCTGTGGGTTAAGGGCCTTGCTCAAGGACCCATGGACATGTGACTGTCCTACTGAGGGCGGGGCTCAAACTGGTGATCTTCCAATCACAGGCTGAGAGACTAAACCACTCACCACCCCCTATCATCAGAGCAAATCATCACAAATTGTTACGATGATTTCGTTTAGTGCCCAAGTATGCATACAGAGCAGTATCCAAATGTACATGCCATCAGTATTACAAATTAGTTAAACTTTTTATCCGTCAGTAAATGAACTGAGAAGCATCAGGTAATAGCAAAGATGAGTTACTTTATATGTCCACTTGGGGGCGCCAATACATGCAGAAAATAATTGTGTGAAAGGGAAACAGAAGCAGACACGCTTAGAAATTCTTTATTAACGTGAACGTTATCTGTGGCCGTGCATATGCCGACAGCTCACACCCAAACAACATGCAAAGAAGAACCGAGGCCAACAGTTAAATGAATGAAAATCTTGTTAATATACACATTTTTTTTATTTTTTTTTTTATTATTATTCATGTTATAGTACATTGAGGGAAAATGCATTTTAAGAAAATAACAGAACACTTTTCCCTGACATACAATTATTATTATCCTTCATATTGAGTTCTTGGTAGGTCTATTGCCCATGAAAAATGATAATTCTCAAAGAATATATGAAAAACTTAGCCATATCAGGTTAAAAAAGCAAAAACACTGCCACCATATTTCGACAGTCACCCTGTTAAATTGAAGATATCCTGTAATACAATAGACTAACAATTAAAGAAATTTTCAGATATTACTCTAGATTCCAAAATACCATGTGTCAAACTTCTTTTTTTATGACAAAAAGCAGAAATACGCATATTTTGAAACACTTGACCACGGTGAAAACCACAAGAACTTTAGAAATATTGCAAGTATATTAAATATTAAGTTCCCTTTCTTTTTATATTTAAACGTAGTGCAACACTGATGTTATACAAAAGGACAAATTACCAAGACAGAGTTACAATGTATTTCACTGGGGCCCAGGAAGATTGGTCTTACAGACTGTACAGGTCAATTCTTAAAAGCTTCTAGACCACTAATACATTTCACCTCCACCACTATCTAATATGAAAATGGTCCACGTACAAATAATTTGAACTGCAAGCTCACATACTTACTGAATAATGTGATGTGATGTTTTTTTATCTGTCTTTGTTTCATCCTCAATTAGGACAACCCCTCCCTGCCCCCCAGTTCGTCAAAATATGCCATCACACCTCCTCAGATAATTCACTGGTTGACCAATAAGTGATTTGATAGTAATTTTTCAAACCCCTGACCAACATCTACTAAATGTGGCAGTACCTTAGAATGTCGAGCTTAACTTGAAAACAAAAACAAAGTTTTTTTTTCCCGATAAGATCACATACACCACACATTTAATATTCTTCATTGTTAGACCATAACAAGTAAGGAAACCATAAGAAAAGCTGGTGAACTATTAATGAGAGAGGGTATATCTGAAAAAAAAAAAAAAAACAGACTGAAGAAGGACGATACAAACGCCATGGTCTATTTACACTATGTACATTCTTACATACAGTATATTGCACATGAATGACTGTTTATAGGGGTGCAGAGCTGGGGATTCAAAGCCAGGTGTCATGTCTGACTCCACTGAGTCGTCGGTAGTGTGGGTTAGCTAGCTTATCGTTACCACGGCAGTGTGTTTGAGCGGCTCAGTACACAGGATAAGAGGCGTTTCAGGTAAAACGGTGGCTGTAGTTATTTGACCGGGCTGGCAAGGTGGCCACATTACGGCTTCGTGCGAATGCAGGTGCGATGTCAGGGGTTACATTCACAGTTGCACTGGGTGGTGGGTTAATACTGCCTGGGGGTGGCGGGTGGCGCTATAGCACTTCAGCATCACAGGACTAGGGATGGTCGCTCAACGGAAGTCACACAAAAAGCTGGGAAGCAGGCATGCACCCCACACACATACACGGGGACCACCGAGACGCTCATTCCGTCCCCCAGCAGGACACTTTTGGGGACAGGTCTAGGAGCGGCAACACCCGGAGGTCTGCATCTCCTTGTTGACGTAGTCCTGGAGCTTAAACTTGGGTTCGCTGGGGTCTTCCATGGACCTGTGTTTCAGCTCCCTGAGTTGGGAAAGCAGTGAGAGACCGAGGGAGAATGAATGTCGAGAAGCACAGGAGAACAGGCACGTTCGCTTAATGAGGCCCCCGTAGGCCGCTTTCAGCACTTTTATGGATCTTATTCAAAACGCCAGCTGCTTTAGACCAAGAAAGTGGCTGAGGCCTCAGCATCAGCGCTGTGCCGTGAAGGGAAATGTTAACAGCCCCCCACCCCCCGCTTATGTCAACCCTCATGTTTGATCAACATGCATCTCGGTCATGTGCTTCTCAACGATGGTAGCAGAGCTGACCCACACAGCCTTCCGTCGCGGTGTAGCTTCGCGGCGGCGCGTCTCATCGCGCGACTGGCAAACCTCAGTTCGGCCTTTTTACGGTAAACGAGTGCGTCCTAAGTATGCGGCACTTTCAGATCCCTCTCTGTCGTGTTGTTACGGACTAGCTTGGCTCGGACATACTCACTTGGCCACGGCAGTGAAGGCCAGCTCCACATTGAGGCCCGACTTGGCGCTGGTCTCCATGAAGGGAACGCCGAAATCCTGCAGCGGAAACCACGTCCCGTCTTATTCGAGAAGAGAGATTCTCCTTCCCTTACAG
Source organism: Petrocephalus schoutedeni (assembly GCA_026780765.1). Classification (NCBI taxonomy): domain Eukaryota; kingdom Metazoa; phylum Chordata; class Actinopteri; order Osteoglossiformes; family Mormyridae; genus Petrocephalus; species Petrocephalus schoutedeni. The sequence continues at coordinate 16,352,213 of JAODKL010000045.1, forward strand.
AACCTCACAAATGCATCAGACCATCACCCCAGTGGAGCTGAAAGACGCCTCATAGATTTATGGAGCCTATAAAAGACCCAGCAGACAAACTGTACAGCAGCGCAGACAGACTCAGGCCTGGTGTATCTGTGTCTCTGCGCTTGTTTTGGAGACAGGTGGATGGTCCGTATTTGTATGTTTCCTTGCATATTCCTGTTTGTTTCGTTTTTTTTACAGGACATACAGGAAGTACATAGTCTTACATTTCGTGTTTACAGATTTGACTCTGTCTGAGTGTTAACCCAGCCCCCTGCCCACCCCCAGTTTTTAGAAGGTACCAAGGCAGAGGGTGAATCTCAATGCGTACGTGACCATACTTGTGTTCTCGTGTACCTATTTTATGTCATCTTCCATTGCCGAAGACCAGCTCCGATACTCGAGATACTGGTGAACTTAGCCAAGTGAGACCAATCCCATGATTCATTGTGCCCCCAAGTTCGTTCTTGGAAGGCAAGGTAGCAAGACCAGTCTCGCCAAGACCGCAAGTATGATCTTTGCCTTCTTGGTTTTGAGATTCACCCATAATCTCAGCTGCCTGTCAGTGAGTTTGGGGGCTTTCCTTTCCCTGACTCTGTCCTGTTTCATGTCAAGGGGACTTTAGGGACAGAAAGACATTCTGTTTTCTCTGCCGAGGCTCACATCCACAAACTGGCAGCAAAGTTCCTGCCTGAATTATGTCCTCGGCTTTTCCACCAAGGATCGATAATCAGTTAAATACATTTCCTAAGACCGGAACCAAAGCTCCTCCTGCCCGACTGGATGCCTAACCCCATGTTACAATCCAGATATTATTGAACACTCTTGGTTAGGCTTGTTTGTTTCATATTTAACTGTGTTTTCAAGAAGTACAAGAATGACAATACACCATGGGAGCTTTCCATAGAACACTGCTCGGAACACTGAACACTGAACACTGCTCGGAACACTGAACACTGCTCGGAACGGGACGTGAACTGAGTGTAAACTGTCATATGCACTCCATTCCCAGATCAAAGGCAGGAAGCGTTCTGCCTAACCAGACTACCAATCGGCAGGGGCCCCGAACAGTGGGGGCCGGTCCTGGTGGGCCCCTGAGGGTACCCAGCATGCCGCTGTCCCAGCAAAGAAGCGTCTGCCTGCCTGAGAGGGGTGGCTGGCTATGCACCCGGCACTCAGAAGGAGCTTTAAAAAATTCAGGCTCCTGGAGCGAAGAGCATCACTGCTTTCTGTGTATGTGCAATAAATCTAATCAAGCGGCTCATTCTTTTACAATGCTTTTTCTTTGCCACTAATGCAATTTTTTGGTGACAATAAAAATCGATACTTATTTGGCCGACAGAAGACTGAGGCAGGCAGAATGGGGGGGGGGGCACTGGCGCACTGCTGTGACCCCGGGCCGCCATGGGGTGTGGAGTTCTCACCTTGGCCAGTTTCTCGCCTTCCTCCCGCTTGACTACCCTCTCATGCGTGGCATCCGCCTGGCACAAGGAAAGAAGGAACAGTGATGCCATCGCTGATCGCCGTGTAAGTACCCCACCGTCTTCTGACCATTCGTCCACAGATGTGCCCTTCTTGTGGAGTGGCAGAGGCGTATACAGGGACAGGGGCACACTGGCCCCAACTGAAACCTGATTGCCCCCCCAGCCACTAACAGATTCAAAACACATCATTGGCTAATAATAAGCTTTGGCCATATTATGCCCCGCCCTTAAGAGCATCCTAGAATTGCCCCACTGGAGAGGGCCTCACCTTGTTTCCCAGAAGCATCAGCACCACGTTCTGCTGGGTGTACTCATGGATCTCTGTCAGCCAGGCCTGGGGAGAGAGAGGCGGGTATGGAAGTGAGAGGGTGCGAGCCCTGGGCGGCAGGTGGATGGTAGAAGAGAAAAACTCAGGGAGCACATGGAGGCTGACCACCACCTGGCAACCCGAGGCCAGCTGGCAGGGTCCCATCCGGGAGGGAGATCAGGCCGAGCCCATTAACCTGTCCTCCTCCTGCCTAACCGCGTCTCAGGAAGAGCGGAGGCACACTCACGCTGCCCAGACAGTATTCCTCATTTTCAGCACTTATGGTAAAACCCTAAGTCAGAAAGGCCAGTGAGCTCAAAGGTACCTGCCAGCGCTGACCACTACAAAATGGGGTTCTCTCGCAAATCCACAAGTTTGAATCCCATAAGCTGCATTTTTGTGGGGCCTGAGCTCAGATTCTACAAGAAGGACCTAAAAATGTCGCGGTGACTGAGCAGGAGTTAGCAGGAGGCGCATGACTCCGCCCCTTACCCGTACGTCACTTTTCCATTGGGCCTTCTTGGCCTGCGTTCCGGCAAATGTGTCCATCATTGGACAAACTGCTGTCAATCAAACCAGGGCGATCCAGCCAGCCCCACCCCCATCTGGTCAGCCCCCTTCCCGCGTCCCCGGGTGGGTATGACGTCAGCTTGTGACCAGGCCCGTCCCTGCATCTGCTGGACCTGCCCTATTCCTCATCTGGGCGTCCGTGTACCAGCTTCACGGCGGCCGTCACATCGCTACGCGTGCTTCCTCCACATCCTTCGCTGGCCAGTCGCTCCGAGGGAAAAGCGCCACCCCGCCTGACCCTACTGCCAATCTGCGAGACAATGGAGCGGCGGGCTGCGCCGACGGGGGAGTGACAGCCGCTCACATGCCAGGCCAGTGCTTAACGCTGCCTAATGCTTCGCCCACTCCACTGTAGCGCGCTGATTACAAAGCCCTCTGCAGAATGTAATGTCTTGCGTCGCGAGCCTCAAAGGGCTTTTGTTTTCTTACCCGCAGCAGCGGCCTGTATTTCCATGGCACGGCTATTTCAGACGCAGCTCCATGGCGACATGTCACATGGTCCTGCAGCTTTCCGAATCTCTCTGGTGTGGCTATTTCATAAAGCCATTTATATAAATATGTATGCACATATGTATGAGTGCTTGCATGTGCTTCTTAGCATTCTGTGCGTGAGTCACCGGCAGGCTATCGTATTTGTATGTATGCATATCTAGGTTTCGGTATCTATTGGATACAAAAGTATTCCGACAATGAAATTCAGCGTGGCATCTAAACCGAAAGTGCAAAAATTGTGCAAACAAGTGTAGATAGATAGACAGATATATTATATATATATATATATATATATATATCCATCACAATACATCTCCAGACAGTTTGGCAACCCCAATGATTTTCGGACAAACTGGGGAACCCAGAAGTATCCCCATGAGGACACTGGGAAACATGATAACTCCACACACACAGAGCCATGAGACTCGAACCCGGGTCTGCAGACGTGTAGGGCAACCGCGTATATGTTTGCCTTTATATAGGCCACTGTATAGGCCACTTACTTTGCAGACGAGCTGGAAATGAACATGCCTGACTTAGTCCGGGGGGAACGTGACTTCGGCCGCCACTTCTGTCACAGCTATACATTTAGGCGCTCCTGGGCAAAGACCCCAGTGTTCACACTTAATGGCTGATAGCCATTAGTTGCCTGATTAGCTTTGGAGCTAATGGAGACAATCCTATACTGCCACTAATGAGGCAGAAGCCAGCACCGCCATTCCGGGGGGGAGTTGGGGGCAGAAGACTAATCACAGACGTCCCAGACGCAGAATGAGGAGACGCGGCATTAACAGGAAGGGGGGGGACCCGCCTTCTTCACCACGGAGCCCCCGCCGGCTGCCGGCGCCCTTATTTGTGCTGTCTGCTATGAGGGCTGTGGGCCCTTCTCAAAAATAGACTCCCTTTTCAAACACTCATCCACTTAACGTAATTTTAAATTTCCAGACCTTTGAAGAAGCTGGGCCTAATTATTTCGTTGCACATCAGGTGTTACTCAGCATTTTGTAGAAGTAAAACACTACAAAGTTGGCTGAATATATAAGTCTATGTATCACGTTTGTTACGATCCCCAGTCTAGGGTTGGGGATCGCCAGAAAGGCAAGGGAAAGGGAGAGGGAAGGACGGGACAACCAG
>JAODKL010000045.1:16383485-16395820 GCA_026780765.1 Petrocephalus schoutedeni
AATTGGGGGTGGGGCGATTGGGGGGGGGTCGGTTTGCTTCGGTCTCTTTGTAACAAGGATGCACAGTGAAGCTCTCCTTTGCTCAGGCATAAACTCAAAATCTGCTTTTATCACTTTCTCCAAATCGAATTAGGTACATCTAACCTACTCATACCTCCAACTGCTCCTTCCTGAGCATAAAGAAACCCTCGTAAATGAAAGCTCATCAGGGCTCTTCTCACCGCCTCACTCGATATTTAGCCAGAGGGTACAATGCAGCGAGTGACAGCGAGCCTGGACCATCCAAGGCAGCGCTCAAAGACACCACGCACACAATAGATGTCGTTCCGAAAGCGTCCTTGGTCAACGGCATAAATAATGTATTTCCTCGATAATGGCGCCTTTCAGAAGGGCTGTGCAGACTGCGATCCTGAAGGTCACACGCGCTTAAGGATTGGAAGCTGAATTGCCTTCACAGGACAGAGAACGCTGAAGCACGATGGGGGACGAGGGTAAGAAGGACAGGGACGGAGATGCGGGAAAGTGCAGCCACGCAAGGACAGACCTTTTCGAAGAGCCGCGGTCACACGCGGGCGCCTCACCTCTGCAGGCGGCTCATTAAATGTTCAAGTTTTAATATTTGATTGTGATCCTGAAGGAACACGGAGAATCCCACAGGGACCAGAAGGACAGCTGGGAACATAATGGCGGTGTTACCGCCAACGTGGGTACGCCCACTTTGGGTTCAAGGATTTTCATTGGTCAGACTAAAACCCGCAGCTGTGAACCTAAGGTGCTCATTGCCGCCATAATAATGACAGCAATAAGAGACCATAAAAAAATAATAAGAAATAAAAATAATTTAATAAGTAATAAATGAGGAACAATAACTTACACTGGACAAGAAAAAAAACTGAGGGTTAAAAGAACAGAAATGAGAAACATAGCTCACGGTTCAAATCCCGTGGTTCATTGTGAGGAGTGAGTGTTAAATTATGACTGCCACAGAGACGTTTAGTAATCTGAGGTCTTGAGGCTAGAAGCTCCGCCTGGGTCTCTCACTAGTCACTGAGATGGGGGGGGGGGGGGGGGGGGGGTGAGAGCTCACCGTGTGCGTCCCGATAGTAGGCGTGCGTGACGCTCCGGAATCGCTCCTGCCCGGCAGTGTCCCAAATCTGTAAGAGCATGGACAAAGTATGAGATCAGAATGAGCCCCCTTTACGTTTGAGCCAGGTTTCTCGGGTGACTCCTTAACCGCTTGAGAGACAGAGGCTCCCAGTTACAGGCACTCACGGGGCAAGCCACTTAAGTTTATCATCTGACTGGACCACTCTTAAGGGCCCTGACACACATTAGGTCAGGAAGCGATCGGATCCTAAGCGGTCGGGCCCTAAGTGATGCCATCCCACGGGGATGGACTATTTCTGAGTACTGCTGCATGCATCCATTGCTATAGAGGGACAAATTACAATAACAGCAGAGCGGAAGCTAGTCTGAATAAAGCTGAGGTCAGACACAGAAGCTAGTCTGAATACAGCTGAGGTCAGACACAGAAGCTAGTCTGAATACAGCTGAGGTCAGACACAGAAGCTAGTCTGAATACAGCTGAGGTCAGACACTGAAGCTAGTCTGAATACAGCTGAGGTCAGACACAGAAGCTAGTCTGAATACAGCTGAGGTCAGACACAGAAGCTAGTCTGAATACAGCTGAGGTCAGACACAGACCCTACCTGCAGCTTCACCTTCATTCCATCGATGTTCAAGACTTTATTCTAAAAGTACAAAAACAAACAGAAGAAAACATTAGATACTGCATTACCACAAATTCCACTTTTGAAAGGAGACCGAAAGTCAAACACCCCGGTCTGTCGTCCACGTTTGTCTACCAGGAACTTTCTGTTCAAACAAAGGCGTCTACATTCATAATTATATTTGTCGATTTTCCCTTTACTCCCTTTTTGGTTATGAATGATGTATGTCTTCGTGAATGACTGGGTGTATAAGAGTGTGTGTGCGTGTCTGTTTATCCGTTAAATGTTTACATATGCTCAGGCGTCATATGGTAACCACACTGTATCTGTATGAACATTCCAGGATAGAAGGAGTCAGGTGACGGCCAAGTTTCACCAGTGCCATGTCACTAGTCCCTCAAAACTTCAGTCACCACTCCTGCCCCCTAACAAAGTTCCCATCCTTCTCACCCCCAAATCACATGACTCCCATTGCATATAGAAAGTCTCATGCCACGTTTTGACCCTGAACAACAGCCATCTACGGTGGGTGAGGTGCTGAACGTCTTCTGTGGAACAAAGGTGTTTCACCTTGTTCTTCTAATACAACAGTCCCTCCTCCTTTACCGAGGAAGGGATCCGAAGCCGTCTGGAGCAGATACGGCCTTATCGACTTGAACATAATTAATAACGGTAGTAAGGACAGCATCAACAACGGCAGCTATTTCTCATCAGACAACTCTCTTGATCAGCATGTCTGCCTTTAAGTGATAATTAAGGGTCAAACATAAAGCATATCTGCATGTACACACCAACAAAGATCAGGTCCCTGTTCAATCCAGTTGATGTAACCGTCTCAGTTGCTTTTCAATGGCTTAGGCTAGTCTAATCATCCTAACTATTCACTTTTCGGTACAGTACCAGCTTATACAAATGGATAATATGAAGACCATATCTTCAGATCATCTAGAAAAGGGGTTCCTAACACCCAGTCTGTAAACTGGTACCAGTCTGTGACCAATATTCCACTGGGCCTCGGAATGCTGGCGGATTTGCGGTGGGGTTGGTTGATTTCCAAAATTAAATGTTATATTTTCAATTCTTTATCAAACGTTATCTTCAGCTCAGCTCAATAAAATTTTATTCGTAAAGTGCATATTCACATTACATTGTCTCAAAGCACTTCACATTATCCCTGCCCAAAGCCCCCCAGTGAGCAAGCCAGAGGCGACAGAGGCGAGGAAAAAATTGCGGGAGGAACCAAAGTCAAAGGGGAAGCCCGTTCTTCTCCTTGGGCCGGCAGAGGGGGCTATGTTCAATGCCCCTCTGGCACACTCCTCAGTCACAGACATGCTTCTCGAGTAGAGCCGCATGTTCCCTTACCGCTAAGGCAGGACAGCGCGGTAGCGACCCTCAGTGAACGGCACCGCAAATTACAGCCTATTTCATCAGCGCTGCCATGGCGACACGCAGCCGGCACACACCTCTTTCCGTCTCGCTTTCACCACAGGAAGGTGTGGCTCAGATGCCGTGAGACGTCCTGTCGTGGCAACTTATTTCTGTTCTTCCTGCGTGAGGCTGATGACCCACTTCCTATGAAGGCGTCGGAGTTCGGAAGCCTGGGTGAAATCTTTGTGACAAAGGCGCTAAGCAGTGGCCAGAATTGCCGGGCTCCTCTGCCTCAGTTAGACCACTTGTGGGGAAGGTGGAGAACTTCTCTAAAGTTGCTCACGCGGAGTGGGAGCACGCAGAGGCACGGCATATCTCCCGAGAGCTCAGACACTTCATTGGATTGGGTGGAGGAGGACTTCTGGGTCACCCGGGAGTGGCAGAATATATCCAGCTCATTGCCCACACGGTCATTACGCGGCGTAGTTACTGTAGGCGATAGACAGGAAAGTCATCAAAATGTGTGTCTATTTTGAAACTCTTTCAGCATTTATCAGCATTAGCGGCGTGGTTTAAAGGTCAAAGCTGTCAGCGCAGAGTCTTAATTATGCAATGCTAGCGTGCTAGTAATGAGACAATAAGACTCAACGAATAAGACATGACACCAGCAGTTTCATAACGAGCACATTACGCCCTAATTAGCGACCGTCCCTTTTGTTCTCCGGCACATTGCTCACCATCCCTTTTAGGGTGATACTGGGCACTAAACTGGTTACACTCTAACAAAACCTTTCATTTCCTGCACGCAAGGCGTAGTGTTTGATGAGAAATCACAGGCAAAGTCAACCCACCGCATCAGGGAGCCACACAGCTGGATTAAAACTATTAGCATGTGAGGCAGTCCTAGAAGGAGACGGCTCTGTGACACAGAAGACCTCTGGCACCGACTTCCAAGCAAAGATTATCTAACATCTTGCAGAGAAGAAATATTCACACATGGCCAGTTCTATTATATTTCGGTCTGATGTTTTTTTAACTAATTTGACCGACTTCTACAGATGCATAAAATCACTAAGACACTTAATTACTGTCTCTTTTGAAGGTCCGTCAGTCTCGCCCCTTTCCGACTCCAGCCGGCCAATAAAAAGGCCTCCAGGTCGCCTCGGATAAAGAGCCCATTTCCTGCCGAGTCTCGTCTGTCCTGAGTGGAGACGATTTAACAACCGCGTATGGCGGAGTCTTCTGAGACTTCGACTTAAAGCCTTCGCATTAAAAGGCCATGCTCATGTGAAGCTGACGCTATGGTGAGAGAGGTAGTCCCCTGACTGGGGGGGGGGAATGACGTCTAAGAAGTGCGAGATTAAAGGGATGGAGACAAGAGAATGGCGCCAGAGAGCACAAAACAAGAGGAAACGCAAGAGGAGGTACTTGTGGCAAATCCTCTATTTGCCATGTGCTTGAGTAGAGGTACATTGAAATTCTTCTCCTCGCCTGTCCCATCTCGCTCTCCAAAGCTCAGGTGCCTCAGCACGGGGGCAGCCAACACGCGGTGCTCCTGGAGCTGGGAGCTAAGGGCCGCGCTCAAGGGCCTATGGACACGCGAAGGCTCGGCCCGACGAGCTTCCGACCAGGGCCCACTGTGCCACTCGGCGACCGCCACAGGGACTCTGCTGACAGACAGAGGCAGCAGAGACAGCCAAAGGCGGCAGGTCGGGGGACTTTGGAGCGTTACCAGAACAAACAACAGAGGACATGAGAAAGTGACCACAGCTTCCCCGGGGCTGAAGGCGACATCGCATCAGGAGACCAAGCTGCACCCCTATGCAGACCATATGCAGACCACAGCGCGCTAGGAAGTGGAGGTCTGCAGGAGGACACCGTCGGTGGCCCGGTTTCGTATTACCCTGCGGCTCTGGCCGCCAGCTCACACGACTCTCCTTTAGCAAACACAAAAACATTCTGCCAGCTTCACCTGACATGCAGAAGTTGCAGCTGTGTGGCGTCTCCTGCCAGGGCCAATTAAAATCGGCTCTGCGCGGACACACGGAACGTGACTTCCGGGGGCCCTCTCTCACTGCGGACTGCGGATAGCCTGGGAAGAGAGCGGCCCGCTCTCTACCCCTTTCACACTTGTTCAGAAACAGAAGAGCCCAAGGGACGGGAAACGTTACAGAGAGATCGCAGACTTCTCAACTTGCATTCTGCTTTGATGAACTGTGAGAAATAATAGCGACTCTGATTTTTCTTGTGAGAATTCAGCTTTGAAAGCCTTACAGAAGAATGAGGATATTACAGAGGAATTTGTACCAGAGCTCAGAGAAGCCACTTCAAATACAGTGAGGCATCATGATCTTTATACAGTGTTTATACTCAGAAAAATGACAATTTCAATAGTTAAATATGGAAGTACATCACTTAAATCGTAAAAACGTAAGAGCATATTTTTTCCTTTATATAAAAGTGATGAAATGATGACCATTCTCTGGCACTAAACGGAGTGGATGCACTTTACCGGTGACCTGGTTGATGGGAGATGATTGGCTCTTTGATTCTCATGGCTTTGTAGAATGTTTTTCCAAACAATTCAGGTTTTAAAAGGGTCAGAAAGTCATGAAATGCTGGAGGAGAGTGAGAATCCTGGCCTGAAGAGATGCCATGGTCTGTCACTTAGTGGCGCTATTTAGACACTCTCAAAATTGGGCACTTTTTTTTGGAGGGGGGGGCTTCTTCATGCCTTTATTAGGTAGCATAAAGGCACAATTGCAGCAGGCACTGAGATGCACTCCAAGTGGTCCACCTCCAGCTGACCTCTCATTGCCGCCGCCTTCATTACCTGCCTTCAACCAAAACGGTCAAACCTGAGCTTCTGACTCAGAACCTCCTTTTCGGAGTCGCATAGCAACAATGTCAAGGCGCGAGGCTCTGGCTCGCACGGCTGCCGCGATGATTAGCGAGACCCGGGCCCGGCGTGGCGCTGGAGGGAGGGCGGCTGCTGACACCCCTCTCTGTCAGCTCACATCGCCATCAGAGCCAGGGGGCAAAGCACCATTCCAGAACACGGAGCCCAAACTGTGAGCTTCACACAGGAAGCTGTGGAAGACGGGTTCGCGGCAGGTCCAAGGAGATGATGACTCATCGCACCGAAGCTGCACTCACGCTGATCCGGGGAGAGGATTGACTTCGTTGATCAGACATCATTGCATGCACCTGTGAGGGGGGGGGGGTCAGTCGTACCAGTTGGAAAGAAGGACAGAAAGAAGGCCTTCCTTCCCATGAGCAAGGCCTGCTTCACAGCATCGACCCCTCCTCTCCATCAACCTGTCCCCCATGGCTCTGCCATTAAGTATTGATGGCTCCCACCTCAAGGCCATCCTGCTGACATTTGAACAGCAGGTGGCAGCACTGAAAAACTCAGGTCCCCTCATTATTAATTAAAGGCCCAAAGACTATACTCAGAGGCACACCACCTCATAGGCAAACACACACACACAGAGTCACAGGCTCACAGGAAGGGGGTGGGGCAACCAGCAGCAATTATTAATTTGTGCAGCGGCATCCGGCAAGCAGTGCATGAATGTGCCATCAGTAACATGCTGGAAGGCCAGTGCAGGCCAGAGTAATACTATGTGCAACTAAGGAAATGGCCAAACCTTCTGCCTCTGTCCTACCCCCGGCCACAGAGAGATAAGTGAGCAGGTGCTGATCCTGGATACCCGACCCGATCCGTGACACGACTGACTCCCGCAGACACAAAGCGGCGCTTCACCCAAATTCGGCGATTAAGCCTTCGACTTGGCGCCTTTCCGGTAGAGTGGGACGCGAGAGCGTCGGGAGCCGAAGACGCAGAAGGCGCAGAAAGACACACAGACGGATAAAGACCGAGAGAGAGGAGCAGCTGTCAGAATCAACAAGGGCCCTCTGAGTGATCCCCGCAGGCCGCGGGTCTGATAGGCTGTAAGGCTGCGGTTATTCAGAAAGGCTTCTTTGAGGAAGGAGTCTGGCATAAAAGCCTGCTCTGCAAAGCCTGTCACAGGGCGCAGATGTGATCCAGCTCCGTCAGCGGGATGCTGGCACCGGGTCCACGGCGTGTTTCTTATGTACTTCTCTGCTGCAGTCGCCATATATTCACCGGGCCATCACACACAAACATCCATCCGTCTCTGCTCACCCACCGCAGGGTCTGGGCTGGACCTTACAAGCAGACATGACAAGGCAGGGGACAACCCAGGTGGGATGTGAGAATACGTATAAATGACACACATTTTTCAAATAATACCCACAACACACAGAGGGACCAAAATCGTTTTGTGCAAGATGCACTTATATTTTTCCATGTAATACGTTTTCACATTTCACATAATGTATATGTTCTGAGGAATTGCTTGGCTTTGGGCTAATCACACAGCTACACAGACAGACAGACATACACACACACACTCAATATTAGCTTGGCAAAACCCTCCCTACCAAAAAGCCAAAGCACCATACTTATAATGATCACTGTATAAAAACTACACAAATACAATTCGGCCCATAATTCACTGGGGCGTTCGGCTGGACAGAGAATATCAAACAGAGATATTTGCCTGAAGCCTGTTTCACCACTGACCAGCCATGATCGCAGGCTGACTTTGACAGAGTGGTACTGCTGGGTTGGGAGAAAAGCAGTCACCTGACAAATCAGGACCCCGCACTGCTATTGGCTGGATAGTCCCATAAAAAATGAAGCGTCGCAAAGCCCCGCTTTCACATTTAATCGACAAGACAGAAGACGGCAGAGAAAGAAGCCTTTATAAAACCAGAAATCTCTACGGCGAGGCGAAATGCAGCTGGGCTTTTCGACATAATCCCTCCCTCCAGGGCGTCTGATGTTCTGGATGTGGACTCCTCCTGAACCTTCGAAAACACTCCGCCCCCTGCCTTCGCCGTAAACCCGTCTCAGCCTAAAAGGACCGAATCGTAGGGTCCGTCCTTAGCCAAGTAAGAGGAATTACTTAATCGGGGTGTTACGACCGCCCCAGCCTCAGTGTCACCCTGCGTGCTACTAATCTCTCCCTTAATGCTGCTTCCCTCCTGACGTGGCTCCCGACGAGGAAATAAACGCCTCAAAGGAAAGGCGGCCCCACACGCCAATCAAATGAGCCAAACCGTAACAGCACATCACCCCAGATAGATTGCTACCATTACACTGTGCAGTAACAAGATCACACGCAAAGAAATTTTTGGCAACCATAAAACGAGCTAATGTGATTTAAAACAAACAAACAAGCAAATAACCAAGTCAGTTAGCCAATTAAATTATGGAGGTAATTAACTGTAATTTGGGAAGATTTCACAAGGCCTCCTCTGCCGTCCCACACAGACAGCTCCGACAAGACATTACGGTAACGGTTAGGGCTGGCCAGAGCAGTGCCAGAAGAGGCATAAACACGAGTGTCTGTCTCTGGGGGGTTTACTGCATCAGGCAATAATGTTTGATACCCACTGGGGGCCTTTCTAACAGGGGAGGAGGAACCTACCCAGAAACCTGTACAGCTCCAAATTCGGGATAATATAATTAATATATAATATAATTAAATAATTAAAAAAATTGAATCAATGTGGAGTTTGTGCTACATTGCACGCAATCTTAGCGTGTCTGGAGAATAACACTTTGGCGGTGGGTGTGGGGGGGGGGGGTACAAAGCAGTAAATTAAAAGTACTGCAGATGTGCTTTTTATGGTGTCTGATAAACAATTTTTGAGTCACCTGGGGTCCAGGAGGTTGTCAGTAGGTCATCCAAAAGATTCACACAAAAACCGTCCGTGAGAAGACATCAGAAAACCGGCCCGCCCCAGCTCCCAGGCAGATTATGATTTTATGTTTTTTTATGTTTTTTTGGAATGTCACCGAGCTTCAGCACACATGAACACGGGACAGTGGCCTTTGCACAGAGGCAGCTGGCGTGGGAGACACGCTGGGGGGAGGGGGGGTTGCGGGGGGAGTGGGGATGACGGAAAGGCGCGGCGGGGGGCAGCGCGGGGTGACATTTGAACAGGGCTGCAGTCTCTTTAGAACTTCACGGCACCACTTCAAAAGTGGCCCGTGGACGCAGAGAGAGAGCATGCCCATCTGTGTGTCTGTGCCGGGCGAGCTGCTTCTCTGGGCCTCCACTAAGTCGGCGTAAAACAGTTTATGACTGTTGATTCCCCTTCGTCAGAGGTGGATAGTTCAGGTCCAGACAGTAAAAATCCAGACCAAGATTCTGTTTCAACCAACCACTTGAGTATAAAGCGTTACAGTCAGAGTACTCGACTGGTTAGCTGAAACAAAATCTTGGTCTGGATTTCCACTTTCCTTGACCTGAACTATCTACATCTGCCCTTTGTGCCACAGATGCGTTCGGAGAATTGAGTCTCACGTGTCCTTAGAGGGACCTGCAGACAGTCCACGTTTTTGCTCCCACCCAGCTGCCAGTAGCGTGGTCTGTCTGCATGTCCCTGAGGACCGGGTTGGGAAGCACTGCTTTAGAGCCATCCCTCCTATGCATAAGAGTGCTGGCTTGTCCTACAGCCGTCTCTGTCCAATGGACCACGTCAGACTAAGACTCAGTCGATGCTTCATTCTCAGTGAAGCCCTTACTCTAAATTACCCGCCAACATCATTAAATGGCCAAGTGTGTCTGGCTGTGTGACCAAGAGCCCAAGGAGTCGGCGATGCGTGGAGAGGATGCGGGAGAGATGCTCGACATCGCCCACTCCTCTCAGGATTAGCGACCGCTACAGCTACGCTCACAAGATTGATGGCGGGTAAGCTTGTTCCGTGAATATCACAGGAAACCGTTTCACATTCTCCACCAAACAGCAGCCGGCCATTAATCAAAGCGGCACCCCACAGCTCAACACGGGGGACAGAAATGGTGCCATTTAAATGGGTTTGGATGCTGATACCTCCGTGAGCCAATGGCACTGACCGAGTGAGGACGGGAAAGTGTGAGCATCTTCATCAACAAACAAAGAAATGCGAGGTGAAAAGATACCTTCAGGGAGCAAAGAGTAAACGTGTTGTTAGATTTCAGGCTGCTTCTTTACCGTCTGTCCTGTGGGTTAAAAACAAAAACATCTACCACTAAAAATTGATTAGGTTTATATACAATAACCATGATGACATGTTGCTCGGAGGGAACCGACCCCCACTAATTTTAGCTGAGTGGCATTAGGTGTTCAGGGCCTGACTGCAGTGCATGAATATCCATGAGGGGTAAGCAACCCTCTAGCTCGCGATTTAACCCTTTGCTTGCAACACGCATGTTCTCCAACAGTTCAAGATGAAGACGTCCATCCTTTCACTTGCTTTAGCAAACCCTTCGATGCTGTGGCTTGGGTACTCAAGTTATAGCTTGGCTAGATAAAAACCAGGGAGGCGGGACACATTCTCAAGGAAACCCCGTGCCTTGGTCATTATCCATTTTCAATAAGACAATAAGACAGAGGTTTCTGTGACAGTGTCTCTAATGCAAGCGGTCAGGGTTACAGAGACGGGTCAAGGTATCGTCTTCCACTCCATCAGCATCAATCTGCAAAGCACACACCGCCCCAGCAGCACTGAGACAAATCACACCTCCTTTCTATGCCTGCAAGGGGCAGGCTGTCTCCCTTACCGAAGCCAGATGTTTCCATGTCATCTGGAAAGCAAATGAACTGAGCAGCATTGGGCCGCGAGCCTTCGGCAAACGCATGTCCCTGTGCTCCGAAGACGCCCACCGGACTTCCTGTAACACAGCCGCTCAGTACAAGGTCCCTGTGACTCTCGACAAAACAAGGAGAATTACGTCTTTTATCCGAAGCGCCGGGCATTTGAGAAAGGAGGGTTCAGACCCTGGAGCAACAGAGGGCTAAGGGCGTTATTCAAGGGCCCAACGGTGACATCACACTGCCAGCTTAGGGATGTGAACTAGCGACCTTCCGACGACAAACATCTCATCCTAACTCACTGAAGCATACACGACTCCAAGTTTCCCAACCCGGTCCATGTTTTTGTTCCCTCCCAGTTCCCTCCCTCCTCAGCAAAAACATGGCCTGTCCTGGGAGTCTCCGAGGACCAGATTGGGAAACACTGTACTACTCCCATGAGTACATGAATTACATGAAGTTGGGGCACAGATCATGGTGTTTCTTGTGCTCGGTGTTCATGCCCCATGTGTGTGCATTTTGGAGACAATGAATGAAGTATAAGTGAGGAACTGGAAGGGTGCTACTAATATCGTTGAGGGGACAAGTTGGGCAGTGGTTACTGGCTGAACAGTTAACATGGATGTACAGCGAAGGAGGGACTGGACAGGACAGACTCGATCTAGAAGCAAAGGCACATACAATTTATTGGGAGTGAATGAGGATGTGATCACTGGCGGCATCGTGACTGAGCCAGTAGATCAAGGTGACGAAAGTCACCGTTTCATGTGCCATATCCTTCAGGCGACAGCAGGGGCATGTGTGTGATGTTGAAAGCCTTCTGATCATTTACCCTTCAGGAGGGTGAAGCCGACTTGCTGGGATCTGGATCGATAGCGGAGGACAACCCCGAAGGGGAACAGCAAAGCAACCCGCTTGCCCGTGAGAGGTGGAGACCCAACGCCTGCTTTGAGCACATACGTCCCGGAGAGGACAATCCCTACAGGACTGGAGTCAGTGAGGCCTGTCTGCTCGCACTACTGGTGCGGGAACAGCTCAGCATTCTATTTCTATCCAGCCGTTAAACCCGGTGATATTAGTTCCATCGGCAATGCTTTTATAAAATGCACTTGGGAGCGTATTTCATGTCGTGGAGATGGAGCACAAACATGAACCATCACTGGCGGTGGAGTATGACCACATGCTCTGAGAGATGCATTCTATTTGCAGAGAGGTGGTGAAAGACGGGAAATAATTCTGTGAAGTGGACATGCTCAGAAAGCAAGGCAACATGGCTTTATCTCCTCCCAAAAAGTGCCTGTGCATAGCTTACTTTTTTCAGTGAATTTAGGCATGTCCATTGGAGAAATCTTCTCCAGGTCTCCCTTGCAGAAGGCTAGGCAGAAAGGCACCTACTAGCCTGCCCATGCCTTCTCCTGCATCTGGACTCCTTGTGTAATGCCCCAGCCTTGCGGGAGGCTTACAGCTACATTTTCCTGGGGGTGTCCGACAGAGGTGTCAATTTCAGGTCCAAAAAGTAAAAATCCAAACCAGGATTTTGTTTCAACCAACTAGTTGAGCATTCTA
>JAODKL010000045.1:16395984-16428843 GCA_026780765.1 Petrocephalus schoutedeni
TATGCTCAACTGGTTGGTTGAAACAAAATCCTGGTTTGGATTTTTACTTTCTGGACCTGAAATTGACACCTCTGGTGTCCAGGCGCAGAACCAGAAAAAGACAGGGAGGCTTATATAACCCATGCCTCGTGCACGGTCAGCATGCAGATGTTTCGCCTGGATGAAGATGCCACGGATTGGTGGGCGTGCCTGGTTTGGATTAATAAAGACCATTAAATGTTGACAGATTAATAAGGCCTGTTGTTAAATTTTTCCTTCAGAAAAAAAAAACTGTCTAAATTGGTTTCATGGGATTCTTGAGACTGGGGGCTCAGAATGACTGGTGGAGACCCAGGGAGCAGGTGAGACATGGAGTTTGAGAGAGCGAGGGTGACGAGGGGAGCTTCTCTTCTCACCTCGCCCCCATTAACTGCTTGGATTCTCCTTGCCCTCGCCAAATGTTTGAACCCTCCAGTCATGATGTAACAGTTATACATAATGATGGTAGCTGCCACGGGGCTGGCCATGAGTGACAGGTAGGGAGATTCCCAGCAGGGCATCGGGGGGTGAAATCTACAACAACAAATCATTCTGCCACACTACGAAGCGAACATGGCTATACGGGGGGAAAAAAAAAAAAGACTGTAGTCATAAATTGATCAGGGTCTTTATTAAGTTATTATTACCTTGTGGTAACAGCGCACTTGGGACATTAACTTTTAGAAAAATAAACTGAACTGAAACGTATTCAAGTCATCATTGTTCATGCAGGAAATGGCCCGATTTAAAGCGGGGAAATGTGCAACTCTGCTGGGCCAGGCCACCTGCCAGGCAACGAGGTGAAGGTTCTCCAGTCCACAACCAGTCAGAGCGGGCTGCTGGAGAACGGTTGCCGTGGTGACAAGAGCTGAACACACTCTGGCAGCAGCACCCCCACCCTGAAGAGTTCAGCCACTCAGAGTCACATGACTAGTTAGGTAACAGATTAACCTGAACTAGACCTATATGGTAGGCGAGTGCCTTTAACACTACCAAACCAAAGTTGAAGTTACCACTTTCAGGAAAAACCAAATTAAAACCATAGTTAACCAAGTCTGACATGTATCCTACCTTTTAGAAATTAATTTTCCTTCAACAGCACCTCTGCTATTAAAATGAATCGTCTTTAAGAGGCTCAATTTGCCATTTACTTGTAAAATTAATCCGACGTCTTTTCATACTCTGATTCCTGATGCATAATTGGGTGTTACAATTGAAAGAAGAAGCTTTGGTTTTGCTTAGAGGCAAGACGAGAAGAGAAAGTAATGGCCGCGGGGCTTAATGAGCAGAGGTGTGAGGCGTCGGAGCCGAGCGACGGGATCAGGAGGCAGTGCTAAAGTGTGCGACATCGCGGGGGCACCCATGCTCGACCCCCCCGAACCCGGAGAGGGCCACCAGACAGCACCAAGCCGACTCGCGGACTCATTCACCGCCACAGTCACCTTCGTCTCGAAGCGGAAAAGGGACCCAAGCTGCCAGCGGGGGGAAATGTGGGTGCGTTTGCGTGGGTGCGGCAGAGAGTGAATGTGTGTGCGTGCGCGTGTGTGTATTATTTTGTGGGGACCATTTTTTTCAGTCCCCACAAGAGAAATCTCAAATTTTATAATAATCTGTTACTGCAATCAAGAAATTAAAAATGCTGAAAGTCTTGCATCTTGTTTGGTTTCTTATGGTTAACATTAGGGCTGGTCGGGGGTTGGGATTCATTGTTGGGTGTCATTGTTGGGATTAGGGATTTTCCCAAAAGAAGCGGTCCCCACAGAGATATGAATATAAGTGTGTGTGTGTGTGTCCTGTAAAGTCTGCAGTTAGACAGAAGGGGGGGAACTTCGCTTGGGGGGGGGGGATACACACAACCTTGAGTGACTGAATAGAATGGTACCTTCCTTTCACACACTGGGTGTGAATAAACAAGGTCTGGAGGGCAAAGTCTGAAGAAAGAAAAAAAAAAAAAAGATTTTAGAAAAACCTCTCACATGAGACATATTCCTCTGCAGTGAGGGGAGGGGGCTTCCGAAACCGCTGGGGCAGTATTTTAGGTGCTCTGTTCTGTCCCACTGGCTCCAGCAGGCAGAGACTGTGTGCCGTCCTTCCCGTCTCCCATCACTAGCCCTCAAGCCGTTTACCAGGCTCCAGGCGACAGAACCCAACGTACCCAGCTTTCAGACGATGACCTGCGATCTTGTTTAATTGAGAGGAACATTCCCTTCATTGTAGGCCCAAATGGTTTCATCTCATTGGTGGATTGCCATGGTAACGAGAACACGTCAAGCGTTATTCCTGCCAGGAGACGGATTCTCAGAAAGAGCGCCGATTTCTCAAACGCTTTCATTTCTGTCGAGTGGAATGATTTGTCAATGGCGCATGTACATTGCATTGGCCGTTTTGTACTTGCCCTTGGATAATTAATGTGATGGGGTCAAGCATACAATTGATTGTTAAAAATTACCATGATACATCAGTATGCAATGCCGGCCACAGATTATCATGATGCAATTGCATCTTGTGATGCAGGCAAAACCGGTGTTGGCCTTACACTTTCACTCGCCACTCCGCGAGCATCGCGCATAGAGGAGACAGTCCTCAAGCGAACAGCGTTCCATCACAGTCTTATTTACACCACAGGCCACCGCCAAGCACTGCCAACAAAACACCTGAGGATAGCAAAGTAGTGCAGTATAACTCATCCACAAGAAGGCCTTTTACAGCCCTCCCCCAAAGAGGAGGCAGGGCTGAAAGACTACAACAGCATCTGTCAAAGTAAGTAATCCTGGCGCGGCTGGGCCCACATGATTAAGAGCATCCAGATGTAATTATGGAGACGGGGAGGTATAACATTACATCATCCGATTTATCTGGGCTGTCCAATAGAAGGTCTGCAGCTTGTCTACATTACAGAGCCAAATTACAGAGGGAACCAATTATTAAGTACAGTCAAAGGAGGCGCGGTTATGGAAAGAGGCACCGGCGTCACGCGAGTGTCAGAGATGAGCGCCCAGTGAATGCAGAGGGCGGGTATTAAGTGATCCTGAGCCATAGCGCAGCTGCTGATCTTTACCTGCTGGCGGGTATTTCCGAAACCCGCGCGACGGTCTTATAAGCATTTTATTCACACAGTGGGGAACTACAGTTTTCCAGTGCTTTAAAATGCAGGCCTGGAGCCTTAAAACAGGCACGTGGTAACAACGGATCCCCAGAAATGGCCTTCGTGACATGAAGGGAAAACAAGAACAATAGTGAGATGGATAACTCCCCGCCACTACGCTATTTTAGGGCATTACTGCGTCAATGCCGTGGAGAAAAACTGCATTCCAGCCAATAAACAGACGAGGTAAATCCAGTAGGTCCTGCACTCGGCAGTCCAGCCGAAACAGAGGAGGAGATTTGCGTTTCATTTACATTTATTTACATCTATTTACATTTAATTAATCACCAAAAGCTTTAGTCCAAAGTGACATGCAAGTGAGGGATGAGAGAACCAGATCAGCCAGCATCCCTGAAGCAGCAAGGGGTTAAGAGCCTTGCCGCTATGCCGCATGCATGGGATTTGAATCCACAACCTTCCAGAAGCGGGCATCGATCCCACGTGTGCATGCGATACACACCACCAGCAGGGAAGTCTTTAACCTACAGTGGACAAGGGAAGCAAGGCTCTGCAAGCAGCTGGTCTTGGGAACACCATGAAATGGTGGAATGGGCCACCAAAAGGAACAGTGAAGCCGGGCTTGTCCGGCTCCTCTACGGCTGTGAGGCGCCCTCGCCGGCTGTGAGAGCAGTGGCACGACAGTCATGTGACGGGCAGAAAAGTCACACCAAGAATGTGACGCCGCACAGTCCCCCCCCCACCCCCCCCCCCCCCCCCCCCCCCCCCCCCGTCTCTATGCCGCAGACAGTGTTAATGAGTGCTGATCTAAAATTACATGAACGCTGTACAGGCTCTAAAATCACCGCTGGAGAAGATCTCACGTCCCCGGATGTTTATGCTGTGGCTGGAGACACGAAGGCATCATGCTTATGCTGCACAGAGAAGGGGCATCTGTTAGAGGGCTATCGTCTCCATCTGAAATGCTCCCCTGTGTATAAACACTCCTCTCTTCTTTCACCTTTACCCTTCACACACACACACGCGTATTCATATATCTTTTGTGGGGGACTCTCCATTCATTTCTATGGGCATAACCCTAATCCCAACAATGACAACCATAACCCCTACCCTAGCCCCAAGCTTACCCATAAGTAACCAAATATAATACTAGACTTTCGGTATTTTTCTTTGATTGCAGTCACAGATCCTTCTGGGCACAGGGAAAAGAAAAAAAAAAAAAAAAAAAAAAAAGGTCCCCACAGCATCAAAACAACAGATTTTTTTAAATCACATTGTGGGGACATTTGGTTTCCCAACCCCCACATACACACCTCTCGTTTCACAGTGGAGGTCACATTACTACTTGTTACTCGTTTGCAGTTGATATTGTTTTACTAGTAGCACAAATATGCTTACACAGCAAACCATTACTAGTACAGAGAACAGGACTAGTAGACCACAGTGTGGATAGACCAAATGCATTTTTAATTGTGCATTCAGTTCCCTGCTAGCTGAAGATCAGGATTAACCAGCACCGAATTAACGAGAGGCGAGTTTGGGGCCTAATGACAGATTCTCAGTGCATGGAGACTGACAGCCAATTAGGTGACTATAGTAATGCGGTACAGCAGAAAGTAAACAAAACGAAAGAATAAAGTTTTATACTTTTCCCTAAATCTATAGGGGTAAAGGGAGATGCTTAAACACACACACACACACACACAGTGAGGCAACACAGAATGTGATGACAGCCAGACAACAAAGGCATGCAGACAGAAAATCCATGGAGGATCCGACTCCTGCCGGGACACGATAGGAGACCAACCAAGAGCCAAAGTGAGCCCCACGGAGGTCCAGATGGAGACGGAGTGCCGATTCAGAGATGCTACAGAGTAAATAAAGACAAGGTGACGCACGTTGCCAACAGGCGGGGCTCGCACTTAAAACATGCACAGGATGGTTTTACTGAAGACTTTGGACTTGGCACCATCATAGGGCACCATCTTTATCCTAAGTCAGCTCACCACATCTCTGCTACAGCTGCCCTGGTCAGTGATGCCATCGGGAAGGTCAAAATTGTTGGGGAGCGAGTTCTGTTACTAAGTGCTGGGCCACACAAGCTCACAGACAGGGACCTGATTACCCAGTACCAGCACCCAACTTCAATGGCGGCAAATCCCACCAGCAATGTTCCAATGCCCCGCGGAAAGCCTTCCCAAAAGAGTACAGGCTATTACAGCAACAATGGGCTGACCAACTTCATGTTAATAACCATGCTTTCAGAATGAGGTGTCCGGCAAACCTTTGGCCACATATTGTAGTAAAATGCCGCAGACACCACGGGTAGCATCCCTGGTGACCTCTCTCCTAACACATCAGCTTTCAAGGCACGGTTAGCAATCCGGATCAGGAATCTCACCTGCAGCTGTACAGCCCAAATCCTTACCCTCGCCTAAACAAGGCCGTTCATTATCATTACAAAGAGGCCACTAATTACCCCCATTCTTTAGTGCCAGCGGGCAGTCAGGAAAGTGGCACATGGGACATGCCAATTATGGAGAACAGGGAGGGGTAAAAAAAATTAATAAATCACATGCCAGTGCCAATAAGAGTTCTAGCTACGCAGCCCATTTTAGCTTCAAACACAAACAGGGCCACTGTTCAAAGAGCAGATTAAAAAAATAAAAATAAAAAACACAGCCATTAACAAAGCCATTAAGTCATCGCTTTATTCAGATATTAGTGCCTGGCAGCAAACATCTCAGCCTTGCTGCGCCACCATTTCCCCCAGTCCGCCCTAAACGTTATCGGGCCTCCTTTGCACTAAGAAGCGAGAGGCTCCTAATCAGTGGCTACAGGATGCTCCAGCAGGACGCGCCCAGGGCGAGGGATGAAGGGAAACAAAGAGAGGTGAAAGTAAATTTGTTTAAAGGCACACAGCAAACACAGGAGCGAGAGCGCTGAAACTTTGTTATCAACAATTCATTTTGCCACTTGTACAGCAGAGTCACTGTGAGCCTGGATCCGATTTCAGCGAGGACAGGAAATTGGGACACACACACACCATAGACAGGGGACTCCATAGACCCATCCATGGTCATATCACACACCGGTTGATTGAGCTATACATCTTTGGACTGAGGGAAGGAGGGGAAAAAAAAAAAAAAATTTATGGACAAAAGGACAAAGATCTTCAAACACAGGGGGTGTTTATCAATACCAAAGACATACTTGTGCTCTTGGCATGACCTGTCTTGTTAACTCGCCTCCCAAAAATGAAACTCGGGATGTAAGGAATCATGGGAGTATTCTCATTGGCGAGGATGCAACTGAGGCATCCTTGATATTTGGGGCGGGGCAAGAATGACATCTGGGTTTTTTTTTTTTTTTTTTTACCGTCCTCCATTCTTGAGTACTGGAAGCATTCTTGGGTAAATGGGAGCTGACATCAAAGGGACACGAGAAGACAAGAACAGCAGAGTGTGCATACGGACACAGGCGCAGGGTTAGGGCTGGAGGAGGAAATGCAGGAAAACTTTAAATACAGGAAAAATAAACACAAAGGCCAGGGAGCGTATCCTTCGTTTTACGTGCTCTATGCCTGCGCGCGCGCGTGCGCGTGTGTGTGTGTGTCCTTTGCTTTACGTGCCCTGTGCCTGCATCGTGCCCGTGTGTGTGTGTGTGTGTGTGTGTGCGCATCCTTCACTTTACGTGCCCTGTGCCTGCATCGTGCCCGTGTGTGTGTGTGTGTGTGTGTGTGTGTGTGCGCATCCTTCACTTTACGTGCCTGCATCGTGCCCGTGTGTGTGTGTGTGTGTGTGTGCATCCTTCACTTTACGTGCCTGTGCATGTACGTACCCTGAAGTCGATTCCCACTGTGGAGATGAAACTCCCGGCCAGGAAGGCCCCGTCTTTGAAGCGCACCAACAGGCAGGTCTTCCCCACCCCAGAGTCCCCCACCAGCATCACCTGCCAGGGGAGAGAGAGCCAAGCATATCAAACATGGAAGCTGACTTCACAGCTCCTCCAGCAAAATCACCAATGCACCAATGTGCATCAGCCTCAGCTCAGCCTTGAGCCCTATGGCATGAAGGTAGATTACTTACTGCAGTACCACATAATCAGTATAGGAAATTCATTAATAACAACAACAACAGCATTTACAAAAGTTTGGGGGCACTAAAAAAAATGAATGTGTAAAGTTTCCATTTTTAATGTGAAATCCACTCAGATTAAAATGCATGCAGTAATCACCACCTTATGCCAACATAAGCATACTATTGCAGTTTCAAACAGAAGTGTGCCATCATCTGTGTGTGTACAGAATACCATCTGCATATGAGGGGGAGCAGGAGACTGAGCTAACCATTTAGACATTTATTTAGCTCTTAATAGCCTTTGTAAATGTATCTTGCATTAGTTTATAGATAAAAGGAAAACTTCGTCAGAGGCTTTCAAATGAACATCCCCTTTAGAAACTGTTGAAGGTCTATTAAAAATATTTGGGAAAAGGCTGTATTTAACATCTACATATAAACCGCTCCCTTTGATAAAATAAAACACATATTGCCAATCGCGATATTTTAAAACCAGGAGCTATTCAGTAATGTTTTAACATGAAAGGAAACCTATTATCCACCCCCATTAGCTACCCTGTGAGATGGTTACTGAATGGGCTGATTTTAGCTGGAACTGGGCATCTTTTGTATTTTGTTTCCTCCCTCAAAATCTTTGGGGCAATTTTAGCTCCTCAAAATCACAGTTTTTAGGGCCATTCTTATATTTCTTGGGATGTTTTTGCCCTTTGCCCCAGTCATTTTCCTATACCGCATGTAGTACTTATGTACAGTACAATTTCTTCACATGAAAAAAAGATGTGCATAATCGTAGCTTCCGGTTCACCATTTATTTTTAGGATAATGCTCTTTGGCCATCAAGCATTTTAGCACCAAGCTATTCTGTTAGACCACGGTGACCCAGAGGTTGTGGCCAGTGTCCCAGGCTCTAGTAGAACGGATATACTGTTGATCCATGATCAGGTTTGTTGGTGGGGGGGGGGGGTTGTAAGCCTAACTTATGAATCATCCAGGTCTAGGGGGACCTGGAGGGGGAATTCAACCTTGAAAGCACACATTCCGTCCGGCAAGCCCAGGGGAGGGGGATACAGCAGTCAAATCACAGCTCGACATCTTTCCGTCCCAGGAAAGCCATTTAACCAGGACATTCCTCGTCTTTACATTATTCATCACCGCTGGCTCCAAAGTTGCGAAATGCAGTGGGCATCTCCCAGCTGGTCGGCCCGTAAATCGAGAGCCTGCCAGAGATCTGGGGCTCCAATCATAAACGGCACATCATGTCCCAAACACATTCAGCAGGTCAACGGCACTACAATTACGGCTGCCGATCAGAATTCAGACGCAGCTATATTCAAAAGCTATGATATAAAAGCACAGATTACAAATGCATACACACAGCAAGCGGCCATTCATAGCCAAGCTTTGATCATGTGGCAACAAACAGAGGACCTTAGCCAGCACCGATCTGCATTCCAGTCCGTTTCATTTGTGGAAATGCACGGAAAACTGAGGCACAGGCTTAACCACTTCTGGGTGGGCTGTTTCGCAGTTGCGGCCAAGGTGCTACACTGGACCACTGGCAGCGTGCGGCGAGTAAGCAGGCCGGCGGACAGGACAATCCACACTTTGGCTGTCCCACAATCGGCCGCCTGAAAGGCCTGGACTGAATTGTACAGTTTGTGTAGGCTGGCCGGTAAGTCACCACGGTTTAAGATGACAGGGAGGAAAATCCCAGCTTAAACCGCTCTAGTCTTCACTTTTCTTGTTAGATTAAAAAAGAAAAAACCTGCCACATGCTAAAATGACCGGTCTGCTCGTTGAGCAAGCTTAAAGAGGAAGAATACCATGACAGTCAGGGCAGGACCACGACCATCTCTGTCCAGCCCTCACTGACTTCAATGCACCATCTAGAACGTGTGAGAATGTAGGACTGTGTGCATCTTAAACTATCCCAGGCTCAAAAAAGATGGAACACAAAAAAAAAATAGCTTCTATTCAGCTGAATACCAAAATAATGTGAAAATAATTTCTTCATCCCAGGCTGCACACAGCAACACTGGTGAGAAAGCAACACTGGAGGTATATGACAAACTCGGGCACTGCTAGGAGGGGGTCTACTGGGACACGAGTGACCTTGAGCCAGAAACGGGAAGAAAATTTAGGACGAGCCTCTCCAACACCTGTTAACTCAACTTCCAAAAACCAGCAAACTGAGCAGGGTAGCATTTTTAAAGATACGAATTTGCGCCGCGTTTAGAATCGAGCCACACAATATTACCACCTGTTGAAAGTACAATGTTGACCACGGCCACATTAACCGGGTTCACCCCTCTGCCTGGACGGCGTTTACGCCCGAGTGCGCAGCGCCGCAGCAGCCGGATTCCCTCTATTGACACAATTGTGTCCCGGCCGCTCGCTGCCTGATTAACAACTGTCACACTAGTCGGGGAACGAATCTCCCGTCATCACCCACGTCTGACTGCCATAATTACCCTTCTCTGCATCAGATCGCCTGTTACAGTATCACTAAGACAGCAACGCGTAACGTCGCAGCTGCCGACGCGCCACAGTGTAACAAAGTCTGAGCGGAGACTGTAGCGCGATCACGCCGCCTGACCGAAACAGCAGCACCGATAACTCCGATCCACCGACTTCCGCAAGCGTTTAACCAACTCCAGGGCTGCCCAGCTCCAGTCCTGGAGGTCCGGAATCCAACACCGTTTGCAGATTTCCCTGCTCAAACACACCCATTAAACCTGGCAATTAACCGATCAGTATGTGTTTGAGCAGGGAAATCTGCAATCTGCGCTGGATTCTTGCCCTCCGGGACCGGACTGGACACCCCTGACTAACTCCAAGGCTGTAAACCAAAGGGGGCGCACCTACCTGAGGGCGCAGGTTACATAGGCCGGTGTCAATAAGCAAACACGTGCTTCCGCGTTTCCGCCACAGGGCGGCTCACCTTAAAGGCCAGATCGTAAAACTCGCTGCTGTTGCTCAGGGACGGCCGGCTGGGGTGCACCGCTCCGTTCGACGTCGCCTCGCTCCCGGGGACGCTCTTGTCCGGCTTCCCGTTTTCTTTGCCCTTCGGGGTAGCCGCCGTCGGGCTGCTAGTGCTACTTTTGCCCCTCACCGTCTTCTTTCTGGACATTTTTCTCCCCCCAAAGCGACGCTTCTGGATGAAATCTGTGGCGCGGGGACGGCGCGCGCTGGATCGACAGCCGTAACCGTTTTACGGTTAAATTAAACAGCTTCGTCTTCGTTTCTTTCTTTCAGGTTACTTTTACGCGTCTTAAAAGATAAAAGCTACCGGTGTTCCCACTCGCAAGTTTTCACCTGTGAGTCAGTACCGTAGCTATAAACGTCTTACTCATTTTCGTCCCGTTGCCGGTGTGTGCGTACAGCGCCGACCGCCGCTGCTCCTCTGTGATGGGGAAGCTGATGCTGGCCTCCTTAATATTGACAGCTGGCTCGGGGCGCCGCGCCGTCCAATCAGCGAGAGGCCCCAGCCAGCCGCCACCAATAGCAGGGCGGCGAGGCGCGGCCACCCGCGAAAATCACGTCCCCGTTCACGTGGAACGTTACACCTGGCGAGCGGCGAGGAAGCTGGGAGCGCGCAGCCTGCGTGCTGGGGACGGCACCGCTTTAAAAGCGCGTCTTAATCAGATAAAGCGCACAAGGGCTAATACCCCTTCGGGACTATGGCGTTACCTATTGCGCTGCCATGAGTTCCCGATTAAGAAACCTGAGAAAAGATACGTACGACAGTACCCACAACAGACTTAATAAGATGTTTTGAAAAGTTGAATATTTTCTGTTATGGCTAGTAATTTGAAATGCAATGTTCGCCTAAACTCGACGAAAACTTGGTTTACCTAAGCGCCTGTCCAAGTAAGGATGTGATACTGGATGTGCGTGGATCGGCTGCATTGTCCTGGACAGCTGTGTTATGTTGGTGCAGGTTATGAGTGGACTGGGATTAAGAATCGGTTCTGTCCCCCAGCCTTACCGATAGGTCCTTCTCGGGAGGGTTCAAAGCCGGGGGGAGATTAAAAACTCGTAATTTTAGTACTTGCCGGAGAAGGGGGGGGGTCCCACGATAAATTTTGCCCATACGCCAGATGGTCAGTCCAGCCCTGTCCAAATCAAGTTTTATTGCACAATCAGCTTTGAATTGCAGCTTCATGGTACAATACGTGCAGACTCGTGGTATTGTATCATAGCTAATGGCCAGTCTTCTACTTACTGTCATGTGAGATACTCCACACTGACCGCATTTTTTTATTTACATATGCAAATATACGCAAATATAAGAAGTCAGTATTAAAACTGTTAGCTGCAGAATCAGAATTGCAACTTTTAGCAGCATGAGGGTGTTTATGGTTGTTTGAACGGTCGTAGGTCCGCACATTGACTCAGTGATGCAAGGATATAGGATCGATGCCTTATTTTACATTTCTAAAGAGCTGTAACGGAAGATTAGATCTAGATCCTGAAATACTACGAAGTTTAGGGCAATTTGTAGATTAGACAAGCAACGCTGTAGCTGTGCTGTTGAAACTACGTTCGTTCTTACTATAAATGCATACGATTATAGATTTTGTTGTTCTTGTGTTCTCAGGTTTGCACACGTGGTTTTCAGTCGTTCTGTAATTATTTGTTATTTTGAAAATTGAAAGGACGGGGGAAAATGGCAAATCTGACAATTCATAAACAGCCACGGGCACATAAAACGACAGAACAATCGAGCTACTATGACTTTTATCAGGTACACATGAGTCATTCATTCTCATTGGAAGCGCAGCGGCTCTCATTAAGACTCAGTTTGCTTCTGCTGATTCATGTGAGGTACGTTATGTAACCACATCGGCGTCCTAGTCTTGAGTCACTCGGGTAGGATAAATATGCAAAAACAAGTGCCTTTGACATTTCGCATTTAACCGACAGCACTGTATTCCTTTTGTCCTGCTTTTTTGTTGCTATTGAACATTGAAGCTCTATTTGCTTTACGGCTTAACCACACAATAGCAGCGTACTACTTCAGCCACGATCTGTCTAACTGAGCTGCACGTTCGTAGGTCGCTTTCTAAGCAACTGACGGTTATGCCATATAATAGAGACCAGGCTTATCAGAAATGCAAAGTTCTGACAGAATAAAGTGATGCTGAAAGTCTACAAGAATATCAACGTATCGATTTTGCAGGAAACTGCAAACTTAATTGACTGAATACATGTGGACACATCATAATGTATAAAACGCAAGTTGTGACTAAAGCTGTCTGGTCAAAAATGTGCCATGTAAAACAAGAACTTACACAGGATTTTCAGCAGTGAATACAGTTTGTCTTACAATGCCAGATTATGCAATGATGAGCAGCGCAAATATAGTTTGTATATAGTTTGTACAACACGCCGTGTTTTATTATAGACATACCATTATAGACATATAAAACACGCCGTGTTTTATTATAGGCACCTCAGCATCGATCTTGCTTCGTAATTGTCATCATTTTGAATAAACTTAAACGCTTGGTACAATAAATGCAGTTGTTACAGGATTCAGTAAACTCCGTGTCCTGGGGTAGAAAATATGCATGGAACTGGAAATATGCATATTTTGATAGGCACTCATATTTATTATTTGTAGTCACCATGAAAAATGAAAGAAAGAAATCCTGAAAAGTCACAACTTTTGCTGTACAATTGAATCAGATTTAGCAGGTGTATCTATTTTGGATACAGACAAACTCCCTGGTGTATACGGCTATATGGCGTACATCTACGTTACACCCGGCGCCCTAGTTGACGTGACTGGAAAAAGTGACAGATGGGATATCCTGTTAAAAAAGCATGGCGCGGCAAAGATAACTTTTGTATCCCCAAAATATCCCCAAACAGGCATGCACAACACGCCGAACGTCTCAATGTAAAATGAACAAACGTTGTGAATATTCCCGCCCACAGGAGGGCGCTAAAGTCCGCGTCAATTCGTATTCCTCCAAGGCGACGCTTAGAACTCTAATTCCTGACTCTGTAATCGTTTTGCGTCTAACTTAAAACCTATGATGCCGTAATGTGCAGCTTCTCCATGCATCTTTCGAATATCTGCATTCTAGTCTATTTTAAAATGTTCACCAGCACATTCTTAGTATCCACCTCCACAGACGTACCTGTCAAGAGGTTTTGCTAACTACATAATAACTGGTCGTCCGACTTCAACTTTCAAATGTTGGCCCCAGAATCCTTTGCGGTGACGTGTTTCGGAGAGCACACATGTGCTGTGACAGCTGAGGGCCTGTCCCTTCCCATAATCTTTCAAGCATCAGCATTTTGTGACAACTAGTAATGGGAAGGGGGGGGGGGGGGGGGGGGGGGCTCACACCTCACTCACCCCCATCACATTCAGTTACTGAAGCCAATCCCCCCCCAGACAGCTGAGATTCATTACCCGGCGCATGCAGCTGTCCCCCGTAGCAACAGCTGGAAATTTTGGAGGGAATGAATGAATGAATGAATAAATAAATAAATAAATAAACAAACAAGCTAAAATTCCATCCTCTTTATAAGTAATGGGCCAGTCAGCAGGCTCCCTGATCTGGCCCGCCATGGTGATCGGCAGTGTCAGACATTATGAAGAGTCCCTAGTTGTTTCTGAGCAAACTGCCCATTTGGTGGTTTTCTTCCGAAAGGTTACGGCTTGCACGCCGTTATTTGTCTGTTTGCTTGGTACGAGGTCGTCATTTCAGTACATTTCCCACCCGTCCAGCAGACAGACACTGCCAAGGAACGCCTCTACTTCACCTCGCCCCTCAGAGTTCCCAGAATGCCCCTAGTGATGCACTTCGCTGATTTCAGTCATACAGCCTTGGTACAGTTTTGAACCCCAAGGTGCGAAGAACATTAATGTACCTCCAGTGGTATCGATGTTCTTCAGAGTCCATTTCTATACCTTAATAGGTACATATGTGCAGGTACTGCTGGAATACCCTCAGGTACACCTGATGCAAGAGCTGAGCTGCTGTGGGTCTCTGCCAGGACGTGGCGGCCTATCTGGCCGGCCCTGCCAGCGCCTGGTTTGTAGGACTGCTGATCCCGTACACGGCATCTTGTTGCCTGTGGGGGCCACGCAGGAAACGGGCGGTTCGGGGCCCTAATGCCGCAGCGGGAAAGCGGGGGGCACGATCCGACCCGGGCCTTCTCCCCTCTGCTGGGAAGAGATTTCGGAAGCTGACCTCCAGCGACACTACGTCGGCTTAAGTCTCGGCGCGGATTTTAATTGGAGGGGTGAGAAACCTCAAGCCCCAAAGGCAAAGCAGTAACCAGGTGCATTGTGGGGCTGAGGGGAGTGGTGCTTGCTAATGCTGTCACTACTTATGTTTTTTTAATCTCTGTTGAGCTCTAGTGACCCTGGGTGCGTCTTTCTCACGTCTTTACGCTGGGGGTCCAAAGCTAACGGGCTCTCTGCCGCATTAGCTCCGAAATAAATTTAATATGCCCCCCCCCCCACCCGCAGCCCCCGACTCCCAGTTCACACCTGGAACCGCTTTGTCATTTTTGCCGCAGGGTTTTTAATAAGGTGTGTGTTTGGAAGGTGTCACAGCAGGGGGAGTCATGCGGGTTTTAATTTGAGGTGTGGGGAGTGACACTCAGACAGCCCCCTCAGGGGACGGTAATGAATGAAAAAAACTGTGATTCCATGGACACTGCAGCCCTGGTGACGTAAGTACAGGCGGGATGATAGGAAAGCTAAATTAATGTTACTCTCCTTCCAAGCGTTTCGGTTTCAGATGACTTAAATTTCCTGTAAGAGGCAAGCTTCGGGGGTGTTTCTGGAACACTCCGGCTCGCTTAAAGAACACTAACAGGCATATGGCTATAGCTTTAGCCTTGATTTATAGCATTGTGCTAAAAGCCACTTGTTGTCTCCCACAAGTATGCAGAAGACCCCCACCCCCCGCCCCCCCACAGGGCTACCCCCGTCCCCCAGCTGCGGTCTCTTCCTGGACGTGTCAGAGTCGTCCAATCTTTCTCCAGAGGTGATGTGATTTATGGGCTGACACATGGCTGGGCCGTCAGCACCAGCCGACGCAGTGGCAGAGACGTAGTCCCTTGAAAGTGCGTAGTCAGCAGAGGGCTGATTTTACACACCTGGATATTTGGGATTGACTCGTTCAGCTGTCGGGTTTAGTCGTTTTATTTTTTTGTTTGCCTGAGGCCAACATGCAGATCTGCAGCTCAGTGGTTGTAAAAGCATTTCTCCTACTACGCAGTAAAAATGTAAACTTCCGGATGAGAGAAGTCGCCGTTTCGGTTAAGAAAAACAAACACTTAAGATTTATACCTTTGAATGCGCAAGGTGCGTTGTTAGAACTTTTGCTGGGTCTGTCACAAGGCCCCTTTATATTCTCAAGACAGAGGTCCAGTCCACGGGACACAGTTCGGCTTGGCTGAGCAGCGGCTTAGGGAGGCAAAATAAGGCGACCCTTTGAAATGCATGATGGGAAATTTCAGCAGAACCATGTGCCAGTCTGACCAGGACAGGCCTTCCCCCCCGGAAGGTTTTCTAAGGCAGCGCTTTGTATACTCACTCAGCGGCAAGTCTTAACGCGCATCACTGTCCGATAACCGCCGTTGTTTACCACTACTGCTGTCACGGAGACAAATGCCATCTCATCTCCCGCCAATAATATGATGTCAATTGCGGAAAAAACGCACAATATAATTCGCCTTCATTAGTACTTTTGAAAATAAATGTTTCGTGAAGTCAGTGCCTCATCGCTTGAGCAGTAACTGATGATAATCAATCAGGCCCGCTCCGGGCTTCCACACGCCGGTGTCGCCCTTAATCTTGCTGGGGTCGTCGCCCCCGCTCCAGGCCAGCACCAGAGAATGGCTCCACAGCACTGCCATGGCATATGCTCTGGTGCCAGCATGGACACGGGCTCCACTGGCTGGCTGGGGTGGTTGGCATTTGGGGGCGACAGCTGACTTAGCACTGGCGATGAGTGCTGGTGTGGTACGGCGGTTTTTTTTTACCGGCTCGCCAAAACAGATAATCTGTCTGCTGATCTGTGAGGGTGTGTGTGTTGGTTTAGGGCCCGTGGCGATAACAGGTGTGTGTCTGAACATGAAGCAGATGGCGATGCCCTTATGGGTGAGTGTGTGTGTGTGTACTGTATATGTCTTAATACTTAATGCTAACACGTGAGGCCTGTCCAAATGTGTGTGTGTGTGTGTTTAATAAGGCTGGGCTGTGGAGTATCTGGCTGGTACGAGGTCACCCTACAGACATAAATTAGCAGCGACAGCTGGAGGCGGAGCCAGAGCCAGTCCGGCTGGGGAGGCGGAGCTGTGTGGAAACAGCGCTGTGGGAGCCCTTCTCCCCCAACTGGGGCTGCTGGGGGAGCTACAGGGCTTGTAAGCCCACAGTGTGAAGCTCGCTGCTGCCAGGGAGGGCTCACCCTGCCTTCCATGTGGCTCACAGGCTTCCTGATGCAGAGATGTTACGAGGGAGGTGTTCCACAAAGCAGGATTTCTCAGTTAACTTAAGCCAGAAGTTATGACTGACCAATAAGAGTTTAGGTAAGGAGCATTCCTACTGGACAATCATGACTATAGCTAGGGGGCGCTATACCCATGCTGAGGAATTGAATAATGATATTTCATTTATCCTCATTTTGTCTATCCCATCTGCTCTCAATGAGACGCACAGACACATATACAGGTGAGAGTGAGCTTTGGGGTCATAGTGCAGGGTCAGCCAGCATACGACACTCTCGAGGGGGTTAGGGGCCTTGCTCAGCCATCGATCTGACAACTGAGGGATTTGATCCAACAACCTTCAGCAACCTGGTCATGGACACAGGCTCCTAACCTGGTGGGCCACACAGCACCCCCCCGCCAGAGATCTCGTTTAAGATGCTGCTGTCGGTCGATCGAGGCGGTGTTAGGCAGGATGCCGCAGCGCACCTTTACCATGCCAGGCGTGACAAAGGCCATAAAAATGCCCCGGGGGCAGGTGGGCCTCCTGGCTGGCCCACACGACCAGCCCTAAGCCAGGGCTTCCTCCTCCTCATTTCCGCTAGAACCCCGCAGAGCTCCGTCCGCTAAGATCGCCTGGAATCACATCAGTCGCAGCCTGCCGCTGGCATCTCCAGGTTCTGCTCCGAAAGGTAATTGGCGAGCAAATCGCCGATTCGTTAACAACGGCGTTGAGGCCGGCGTGATCGATGGGCTCGCGCGACGGTCCCCATCACTCAGCACTTTTATGGCAGCGGATTAAGTGACTGAACGTCTGGAACTGTTTTTTTCCCCTGTTTTTTAAAGTGAATAGAAGCACATAAACGTTCCCCAAACAGTTTTAAGGTGCACTTATTCTGGTGGACCTACCCTGTAAAAAGCATAACTTTTAGTGGGTCTCCTGAGACCAGTTAGCGGAACGCGGCATAACACGCCACGCTTCTGCTAGCCACCTCCGTCCCCCCCACCCCCAATCTCCCATCCCCCCCTCCCAGAGTTAGGCACCTACCACGGCTCAAGTGTCGCTGGCACAGCTCAGCTCAATAAAAAAGTGATTAAATGTGGCCCCCTGCCAAACAGAACCTGGCTTCTCGGGCCCCCGCCGCGGCTGCACTCCGCTCACCTGGGGGCCCTGGGACAGGGGACTGGGGGGGCTACAGTGCCTAAACCGGCCCCACGTACATACAGACGTGTTTCAGGAGCAGGAGGAGACTCCCCCTGACCTCAGCGGTGTCCTGAAAAGGCCCCTCGTCATTTGGCACGACCCCTCCTGTGTTTTCATTCCTCTAATTTAAAACTCCCATACCACAGATACCTACCCAGCGACTGGGAACCCAGGAACGCATCATCTAGACTAGCCGACGGTCATCTGGTCATGGAAGAACTCAAACACAATGGGGGGGATATTCAATAGTGCTGCTTCCCAGCTCGGTCTTCCTGCGGTTTGGCCTGCCGCTCATTCCCACTCCCTGTGTTAGCCCCCGTGTCCCAGCCAAGGCCGCCTCTTTGAGGCCCTTGCACTGGACACGCGGCTAGAGGCGCTCCATAGGAGATGTCGGAGCAGCGTTTGGCGCAGTTTTAAAAGTGGCCATCGGATGGCAGTGTGGCTTCAACCTGCCGAGGCTGGACGTGTCACGTGGGCGAGCCTCCCTATGTTTATTGTTGCCGGGTCTTTACGTAAGGTGGTGTTAAAACAAACAGCGAACAGCAGCCGGTGCTCCCTGAAATCTACGGCGTGTGACCCCCCCGGGCGGCGAGTGCTGACTGCTCACATTCCGGTGCTGCGGGCCCAGAGCTCCATCTGTGGATGCCTGACGGCCCCTTCAGACGAGAAACAAAGTCAGCGCTGACAGGCCAGTGAGGAGTTATCCGTAAATGGCACGCATAACACTTAACATTCACGCAAAACCCGGACCTGTAAATCACCATCTCGTGTGTTCAGCAGTACATTTCACGATGCGCCACTGATTATTTAGAGGCAACTCTCTACTGCCCCCTGTTGGCTATTGGCGATGGGAAAACGACAGTCGCCTGGCGGTGCAGGGATCACAGGGCCACCGCCTTGTGCTTTCACGCACAGGGAATGCAGCGCGTAGCGGGAGATCACTACTGTCTGCCGGGAGAGGAAGGACTCCACCAAAGTCTTCGTCAAGTGCCTCCGCAGTGTTATCAATACATTGGCCTCCCTGGCTGCTGCAGTGAGGGGCTTGGATAGAGAGGGGGGGCAGTTTGTGGTTGTCAGCATCTGCAATGTTTTCTTATGTCTCGCTGGAACAAAAAAAAGCCGGGGGTGGGGGGGGGGGGACGAGGCCTGGAACTAATAAAACTGGTCTTTTATTTGCGATGAGAAGCAGTGCCTCAGGACTGCCGGCCGCATCCTTCCTGCCTGCGGTGTGGGGACAGGAAGGGCCGCCCGGGGGGGGTCACACGGTCACACACTGCCGGGGCCCCCCCGCCGCTTCCTGCCAGGGTCGCCGGGGGTCACGGGATAAGTACTTCCGGGGTCGGGCGAGGTGCCACCTGTCTCCGGTCTTTCCCCCGAAGCCAGCCACCCCAACCAGGTGGAAAAGAGATAGGGGCAGGAAGTTGGGGTGGGGGGGGGGAACGCCCCCGCGGGCTGGGCGATGGCCGGCTGCTCCAGCCATCCTCCTCTCCATCTGCGAGTGGGGCAATGCTTGGGGGACGGCACAGGGGAATGGTCCCAACCCCTAATAAAATACGGACTGGGGTTGGGTTTGGGCTGTTCTAACACGGCTGCCGATTCCATCAGACGGGCACAGGCGAAACCGGAAACTCAGGGACCAAAACGCTCCTGTCACCGGGACGACCCTCTGCGGCGCCCCGGATTTCCGTTTAATGACTTTTTTTTTTAAGATTCACTTGCTTTCAGAGGTCACTTTCAGTGTTTTTTTTTTCACTGGCAGTTGGTCAGGTGACCTGCCTGACTGAAGCGGACCCAGATGAGTTTTAAAGCTGACGGCTTTGTTTGGGTTGTGACCCCAACCACTTAAATGCCATCCGACCCCCTACTGAGAGAGGGGCCAGTCCTGGCAGCTTAGAGCTCCATCCCACGTATCCATGTGTGACAAACAGGGCTGGGGTATGACAAGTCCACTGTTTTCCTTCAATCTTCACAGAGTGTCTTAATGCACTCCCCCCTCCTTCTGTGTCCTTGTCGGGGCAGCCATGGGTCCATGGGACCCTCAGTTACGGCGTGACTCTGTCCCGGTGCTGTCTAAGGCACACGCAGGCCCGCAGAAGCTGGCCTCCCACATCTGGATGAGGCCAGGGCTGCATCACCTGTCATGAAGTTGCTTGACAGACCTTCGTAAACAAGCCCTGTGCTGCTTTTGCTATTTTTGTGGCTTTGTACATTCTGTTGCTTGCTGTTTCATTAGCATTAATGTTAGCATCTATCTCCTTAGTTTAGAGCTTGCTGGGGAGTACAGGGTGGGTGGGTCTGGTGGCCAGTGTACCATTCCATGCCTAGTGAAAAGTTGCTCCCATGTTTTTAATATAGAATACATTGCTAAGTCAGTAACACAAACCCCTCTGATCATAGGTTCAATGCCTAAACCACAAAACTGTGCAGCATACCACAAATGGTCATAGGTTCAGCTCCCAAGACACAGAACACAGAACGGAGCTGGGTCTTTAAGATGGACTTGGGTTCAGTGCCCAAGACACAGATCAGAGCTGGGTCCTTAAGATGGACTTGGGTTTGGTTCCCAAGCCACAGAACAGAGCTGGGTCCTTGAGAGGGACATGGGACAGAGAACAGAGCTGGTTGCAGGTTCAGCGCCCGATCCACAGAACAGCACTGGATACATGAACCATTTGATGAATTCAGGCTGACCTAGAAGCAATTAAGATGAAAAGCCACCCTTCTGCTTCTTCCTTTTCTTCTGTGCACCCCCACACATGGAAGTGTTCCTCTTCTGGGTCTCAGAAGGGACAGGAAGATGGGAGGATGGGTGGTGGGGAGGTGGGGGGGGGGCTCTGGGAGCTCCAACGAGCGCCGGCGTTTGAGCGGGTGCCAGGCAGACCAGGGAGAGCAGAGAGACGTGGAGCCCGGCCGCACGTCCCCCGGGGGGGGCCCAAACAAACTTCAGATGTGTGCCGGGGATTTCTGCTGCCGCTCGGGGGGGGGCGCGTCCCAGGGCCGAGAGCGGGAAGCGGGGCCGATCCGCCGCTCCGCGAGCTTTTGGCCTGCAGATGTTTCGCATCAAAACACACCCCCCCCCCGGTCGTTATTTTTGAAAGATGTGGAAGGTCGCGGGAGTTCAGAAACAGAAATGACAGGCAGAGAAGACACAAATGACATTACGGGACTTAATTATAGAACTAACCCCCCAGAATTATATCCAAATTGTTAATTACGTCTAAAAAATTCCCCCAAAATGACAGGGGAGGCAGGCGGGTATCTTCTTTTCTGAGACGCCGATGTTTTCCGTTTTCTTGGCCGTTTGTAAACCATACCGGCCTTCACATTTTCCTGAAAAACGACTGCGCTTCTCCCCACCGTGATCGCGGTCGCTCGGGGCTCGCGGTCACAGTTACTCAGCACTCGCGGTCAAGGTCACGGTCACCCGGCGCTCGCCTGTTCCCTCACAGCCTGCCAAGCGCCAGTGCGTTCCTGCTCCTCTAACGGCGGCACAGAATGCGGCGTTCCCAGCGATGGAATGCATCCGGGGCTCCCGAGGACGTCTGGAGCGGAGGGAACACCTCGAGGCTACAGCAGCCAGACACCAGCCATGAAATCAGCCACTACCTGCAAGCAAACACATGGGCAGGCCACTTGGGGGCACTTCCACGGGCAAGCATCATTATTGCGCAACAAAATCAGTCTACCAAAACGTGTAAACACGTAGCTGCGAAATCCTCGCGCTCTCGCTCACCAGTCTTCTGAAAAGGGGAAGTATCCATTTATTACTCCCCCCTAACCCCCTCCATGCCTCCGGGGAGGAAATCACTCTGGGTACAAATGTCCTTAGTGGAGTTTCCATTACCGAAATTCCAGTCCAGTAACAGTAGAAGCCTCATGCTGGGATTCCAATTTTCCTAAATCTGCCCTGCCAGGACGGCGGCCCGCTTCCCGAGTGTGCGCAGGTACCGGCTGGTCCTCGGAGTGTCGGGGTGGGGGTGTCACGCCGTGCGGCTGTTCGCACCTGGCGCTGGAGTGGGGTGGCCCTGGATCCCTGTGCCCGTTATCACCATCACCACGTGGACACCCCCTTCCTCATGGCCAGTGCTACCTGGATCAGCCGGGGGGGGGGACTCCAGTGGCATTATGGGGTATGCCAGTGCCTAGGTTACACAGTTTGTTTGTAATGTGCCGGCACTAAACTGCAGTGTCTCCTATTAAAGCCAATGTTATAGATTCAATAAATATTACTGGATGTCTGGATAAAAAAGGAGAAGTATGAAGTTATTAGCTGGAGCCAAAAGAGCCAGAAGTGTTGCCATAGTTACACCGCGAGACAGGGTTCCTGGCGTTCTACATACGTGGCTCACTGAGCTCCGCTCTAGTGGCCTGACAGGAAAACAAAGGGGATGTCAGACACGACGGCTGAAGTCTGTATCCGCAAACCCGCGGATACCCGTGGATACTTGCGGGCGCCCTGGATCGTGGCCCCCACCTGTCACAGCCTCCGTCAGGAGATTCGGCCAGCAGAGGCTACTCATGCGCACATTAGCCGTTTAATCAGCCTTGTGTTTCCATTACAGAAACTGGCTATAAACGCCCCTGGGATTCAAAGCTGCAACCCTTCCTGGGGACAGATGGAACCTGTTACACAAGGGACTGGGAAACATGTACTATGATGCACTGTGAGACCTGTACTAACTGGGAAGGGGAGAGCTGTTTGATTAGAGACTGGGAGATCTATATTAACTGGGAAGGGGAGAGCTGTTTCATTAGAGACTGGGAGATCTGTACTAACTGGGAAGGGGAGAGCTGTTTCATTAGAGACTGGGAGATCTGTACTAACTGGGAAGGGGAGAGCTGTTTGATTAGGGACTGGGAGATCTGTACTAACTGGGAAGGGGAGAGCTGTTTGATTAGGGACTGGGAGATCTGTACTAACTGGAAAGGGGAGAGCTGTTTGATTAGGGACTGGGAGATCTGTACTAACTGGGAAGCGGAGAGCTATTTGATTCAATAGAGATGCAGCTGGCTGGTAGCAGTATGATAATCACTGGAATCCTGATCACAACTACAGCAGGACAAGAGGAAGAGGCTGATCAACAGCGTCTCCAAAGCAGGCAACGGGGAAACGTCTGCACTAATCGCCATGGCGACTGCACGGTTATCCACACTGCTGTTTATTCTGTTGCCTTAGAGTAGTCGAGCCCGGCCTCCTCAGCATGCAAAGATGGTCACTGTGGCAACAGCGCTAATGATGCTAATACAGAGAACGATATACGAGGTGGGCGAATCACGCTTGAGGCTAATCATGTGACGTGTCTGTGGAGACCTCCCATTGATCCTTCTTTAATGATGTCATTCATGATGTCATTAATGATCCCTGACCCCACTGCAACAAAAACTAAACCTGTAGAGATACATGCATACATAGAGAGAGAAGTGCATACTTACGCCTGCATGCACACACAGACAGGCGGATACTACATCACCCAGAGGACTCAAATGACCTTTGACCTCATGAAGCAGTAGAACAAATTGGACTGTGCATTGGGTACATTTAGGCTGGCAGGAGAGTGTGTGCAAGCCCTGGGGAGAAGCAGCCACTAACTCTGTCACTGGGGGGGAGTCCCACAATGGGAGTCTTCCAGCTTCCCATTGAAAGACACTCCCCGAGCTGTTCCCGAAAACAAACAGGCCTGGTGGACTGCCACGCAGGCCCACAGGACACGGAGTGGAAAACACTGCACAAAAATACACAAATATGGCCACCAGGGACGGCCCATTGCGCCGTGCCCCATTTTTAAATAAACACAGAGGAAAACCCAAGGCGCTTGCTGGGAAAAGGGTAATGTGAGCTGGGCACCTCGTTACAGCGTCATAACGAACACGTGCTGAGGTGTGGAGTCGTTACCTGTCTCTCACATGGTCCAAACTGTTTCTTTTCGAGTATAGGTTATGGCTGCGGTCGCCGGGACGCTGTACTGAAATTTCATTGGCTGAAACTGGTAAGCCGTACAGCTGGGGCCTATATAACAGGCTGTGAAAGCCACGGGCCGGGCCGGGCCGCGTGCCAGGACCCGGAGACGCCCGGCGATGCCAAGCGCCGCGGCCCAGGGGAAGGTCGGCGGTGTCAATGCGCCGTTCCGCCGAGGCCAGTCCAGATGCAGCGAGATGTCTGCCTGCTGACATCACCGAGTCACGTCACGCGGGTGACGCGCGCTCGAGAGACAGCGGATCTGAGGTTACGATGAGGTGGGATTTACGGGCGGATGGACGGCCTGGGGGAAGGGGAACCTGGGGGAGAGCGCAGACGTGGAGCTGCTGACGGATAGCCCCGGAGCAGATGCACATCAAACTGGGACTGGGCTTGGCGGTGGCGTTGGGGTGGGGGGTGTCGCACGTTAAAGCGGAACGGGGCGCCCAAAGGGGGTGGGCGGAGCCTTTGGGGCATGAAGATCTGAGCCTGCATGCTGGTGTTATGGAGTTACAGTCAGGGGTGCTCCTTCTGGCAGACGCAGTCTGGTGTACAGTAGATGCCCAGCAGGTGTTGGAAATGAATCCCTGGGCATTTAACGGGTGGTGTGATCTGTGATCTGGACCTCGCTCTCGCTTTGGTGAAAGGGTGTGGGGGGGTGGTGAGTACTGGGTGTTGGGTTTCTCACACTCCATGCCTACCTATGAGGGAAGGTAGCTGAGCTACTGATAGGTGGCTGTGCTCACCTGCTCCTGTATCGAAACAAAGGCTGGCTCACCAGTGGTGAGGTGGGGGGGGGGGCTGTATCCAGACCAGACCCCCCGGGGGGAGCTGATGCAAGACCCTGGCCCGACTGGTACCGCCGGGTCCGCTCGCCCCGCTTCTAATTGGCCAGATGGCCTTTCCTGTCTGATTGCTAACAGACCAGGTGAGTAAGGAACAACAGCCCCACCCTCCCCCGGGGTCAGGGGCACCGATGGCGGGCAACGCCAGCATCCTAATTGCTGGTTAAAGTGTGCAGCCAGCGCTAATGATTACAGCTCGCGCGGCGACCCGATGGGGGTACGTGGCCTGTAATTGCGAGGCAGCGATCCGGTCTGCCGGCCAAGTGCGGTGCGTTTGCGTTATTGGCGAGGAAGTCGTACTTATGCGTCTATTTTTCTTTAATAAAAAGCCGGAGAGCGTTTTTTAACAGTCCGGCAAACTGGTACCACACTGCCGTGGCTTGTAACAGGAGGCACAAGGTGCAGTAAAATGAAAACAGCCCGCGAGGCAGTGGACGGGATCTTTCTGTTAAACAATGTTTTAATTTTATTCGGCTGGAAATGGTGCACAGGGCGCTCTTCAATGGGCTCTAAAAATAAGCCTGCTTTGCCGGGGACCGCGGGAACGCCACGCCGCAAGTGAGCCACAAACAAACATATTCTGTTCGTCCGTCAAGAACGTATTTACAGATTTAGAGTATGTACTATTATAGCCATATGCAGCTGATACGTTTCGAATCTTTAATTCTTATACTGCATAATGCATTTATAGTGCATCATAGATGAGTCCTTCACAGCGCATTCATAATGCATAAGAAACACAGCTATAACGCATTATGCCTTTTTATAAATATTAATAGCCAAGTTTATAATGCTTTATGAATGTGTTACAATAAGTTATAAGATCAATTATTAGGCTTTATGAATGTGGGCTTCATAGAAAGTGTTGATAGTCATTTTCAATAAATAAGTACCTTATTTGAATAAATACAGAAAGATTCAGAGCTTCGACTCAACGAAGGAAACAGACAGAATGTCATTAAAGGCAAGGCCCAGAAAACGGCCCAAAGTCAACACACTCGGAGATCTCTGATGTGATGGGACACAACGGGAGTCGTGTTTCCCTCGGCCATCACGGGAGGGGGGGGCTCGTCCCCACACACTGGCATGCACCAGGAAAGCAGCCCCATCCATTTTTGTGAAGCCAGCACGGTGACGGAGACTAGAAGCTGGCGGTGGCGATGGCGTTGGGGTGTTCCCAGCCCCATTGCATTATGGGAGGGCGGCCAAGACCCCGCTGTGCCGCTGGGCTCGAATCCCCAGCCTGCCAGGAATTCACAGGATTCAGTGTTGTCCTTGGACAACTTAAAACCTGCCACCCCAACCGAAAGCTGATGCCCCCAGCCCAGGTCACACTCTACAGTTACACGGAGCAAATCATCTCGGAAATTGTGGGGGGGGGGGTGGTGGGCTGAAAGTACAACCTTCTTCCACGCTGGGAGCCAGCATCCACCAGAGGTACCCATGAGGACTTCCTGTGCAATCAGGATGTGGGCCGGATGGTGAAGGCGTTGGCCTTTCCACCTCAGGGCTGTGGGTGCAGACACAGGAGAGGCCCTCCTCTACCCACTGCGCAGCTACAGTCAAATTTCCAGCTGGATAAATATTTAAAATTGCATTTTGCTTCCGGGAAAAATAAGAAATATAACAGCTGAGCATAATTAACACAAACCCCAAGGTGAGACCTCCACACTGTACACCGTTAATTTCTGAAACGACCATCATAAATTTTGAATGATATCCTTCCTACCAAAAACATGGGACCTGCCTTCCCCTCCATTGACCTAAATCCTTAAAGTACACCAATTGCAAAAAAACAAATCTAATAAAATTAGCCAATGTTACCCAGCAACAGCAGGCATGCATTGAGGGTAACCTTGTAATTACTCCCCTGAAGTAAAGTTTCTCACAAATGCTGAAGTAGCCAATCTCTATCGCCTGGGTTAATCAGCTAAAATAAATTTAATTACCTATATTGTGGGCGTTGAAGTAAAATTGCCGGAAAATTAATATTAGAAAATGGGGCTCCTTGTCAGACGGCATACTAGGGCCTTTATGACAGAGCAGACTCGAGTAATTGCAGTAACGAGGGCTAAGTGATTAAACTGTATTTAATGTAATTGGGAGAAAACCATTTTGCAAGCAATGGACATACGCCGGCTGGGAGATCGTGACGGACGCCGCGGTCAGGGGGTCATGCAGCAGTGTGTGAGGTCATTCGGCTGGCTCTGCTGATGTCCCCTGGCGCGCTAATTAGGTGGGTCACTTGTCATGTCCCAGAACGCCAGAGCCCGCAGAGAGTCGGGGTTCTAGAAAGACCAGAGCTTGGGCAGTGTCCGCCCGTCTGTCCCTTGGTCCATCCATCCATCCATCATTCCTCAACTATCGATCCATCTATCTATTTATCCATCTGTCTGCCCATTAGTCCATCCATCCATCCATCCATCCATCATCCCTCAACTATACATCCATCTATCTATTTATCCATCTGTCTGCCCATTAGTCCATCCATCCATCAATCATCCCTCAACTACAGTATCGATCCTCTATCTCTCTATCTGTCTATTCATCCATCTGCCCATTAGTCCATCCATCCATCCATCCATCCATCCGTCCATCCACCCATCCATCCATCCATCTACCTTGACACACAGCTAGCTGAGGGTCTGTCCCACCGTTCCTCGCCCCCCACCCTAAACACGACCCTAAACCCGAGCCCAGGGCCGATATACCCAGGGCTGCGGAGGCTGGCGGCCAGGATTAGGCCAGGCGATGGGGCCTTAATGGTGTGCTGGGGGGGGGGGTCATGATCACAGGCATTTGACCCCCTACACGCCGGGCTCCACAGAAGGGGCTGAATGAAATGTTCGCACTCTGTGCTCCTCAGAACACGCCGTCCTCATATAGAGGGACACAGCTGGCTCTTTAACAGCGGGCAGGCTCAGATAACACACACACAGACACACACACCCAGAGCAGCACCTGCCTGCAGGCTGCATGCGAATGGCGCATGTTTACATAACTGCCAGATGGCACCTCGCAGAGGCACAGCCAACGGTGCCAGCAACGGCGCAGCACCGCATCCAAGCGGGCGGGGAGAGTGACTAACTGACGCTGCAGCAGCACCCCGGCCACAGACCTCCCCGCGGAGGGACAGCTGGCTCCCTGGCAAGGGCAATTTCAATGTTCATTTGCAAGGAAAATCGGCTGCGGCAGTCGGTGCTGGTTGGGAGGCGAAAACGGGGAACTTGAATTTCTTAATGGAATCAGGCCCTCCTGAAAGACAAGGACCTGACCTTCCCATCAACTATGCTGTGGCATCCAGACAGACGCTCACAAATCTACCGTAATCATGACCAGCCGGCTGAGGAACATGTGCGTAACGCAGCATCCTACCAAAACAGCACTTCCTGCATGTGAATTCATCAGTTTTATTGTAGGATGTCTTGTATCAAAGCTAAAAGGCAATTATATGATCGGTGAATTGGGCTGCACATAGTGACATTTGCCTAGCCAGGCGGAAGAATGTTTCGGATTTCATTAAGATTTTTCCCAAAACAAAAGTTATGGATAACATGACAGTGAAACAGCTCCAACAGATGGGCTTCGGCTGAAAAACCTTTCATTAAAAACAACAAAAAAACAACAAAAATAGGACAGGGACAGTATTGAGCAACTCCAGTTAAACTCATAAATTATGTGTCGGCTTGTGGATCTGCTAATGCTTGCTGTTGATGTGTTTTTCTGCGGAAGTATTAATTGTTCTGATTATGTAACCAGGTGTGAGAGAACACGGCGCAACTTTTAAGCCAAAGTCTGGCCCCCACGCGACCTGGCCATGTCTACCTGTCAGAAAACAGCTGGCTCCTCTACACGATTCCGATGTGTTTGTGTTTGTTTC
The DNA here is from genome assembly GCA_026780765.1 of Petrocephalus schoutedeni. Taxonomy (NCBI): domain Eukaryota; kingdom Metazoa; phylum Chordata; class Actinopteri; order Osteoglossiformes; family Mormyridae; genus Petrocephalus; species Petrocephalus schoutedeni. The sequence continues at coordinate 16,424,529 of JAODKL010000045.1, forward strand.
ATCGCGGGACAGCTCAAAGTACCTCTTCCGCTCATCGGGAACCCAAACACTCAGGCCTGCCTCGGTGCCGAGCATGACGGATGATGTTAGAAACATGTTATATTTCTCACTGAGGAGACCGAGAAGGCTGAGACAGGCCTCAGGGGGTAGGGGTCAAGGGTCAGGCCAATTAGGCAGCCCGCCCCCTCCCCCATTCCGTCTCTATCCCAGACGCTGCCAGTCACTGCAGTCGGGGCTTGGCACAGAAAGAGACCCTTTCTTTGGCTGCTCCTCCACTAACGCAATTGAACAAATTAGCGTAATTATGCTTCGTATCGGAGCTTGAGGGTGGGGGTGGGATCACCCACTGACGGGAAGGACTAATTCATCGGACACTTCTATTTATCAGTCTGCATTCTTGCATTTATGACATTATAGTTAATTGTATAAGGGTGCCTTGGAATGCCTGTGATTCGCCGATGTGAAAACCCCTGGCTGCACTGCCCCCTGCTGGCCACTTCAGCCCATAGCCGCGTGCTCCAGCTTACCACTGCAGGTTCAGTGGGTGGGGCCAATGGCTTGAACGTTCCCTTTTTTCAAACGGTTAAGCGGGATAATTGCCTGGCCTGAGCACAGCACTAATACAGAAACGCACGAGGTCTGACACTCAAATTACAGGGGAATTCCAGCTATAATCGACAATCCCGTAGTAAGCTGTTCCTCATGCTTGGCTTTGGAAACAAAATGAAGTAAAACCGATTCCATTTTCAAAATAAATAAATGAAACAATTTCATAATAATAGGTAATAAAACAAGCCTCCTTTCTCTCTGTGTGGATCACAGCCTTACAATCCCCAGCACGATTCCGATCTAAACTAATCTTTTTCATGGTATCCGGGTCCCAGTGGAAACAGAACTATTACGCGAAAGCGGGTGTAAATGCTGTATGTCAATAAACAACTGGTCAATAAATTCAGCTTTAACAAGCATCAGGCCGTCAGAGATGCATGCAGAAGGTGTTGACAGTTATATCAGACAAAAACGATAGTTTGAACAGCCCATAAACTCTGCTCCCCTCAGACCCGTGATACACAGTGGAAATGTAAAGCAGGCAACAGCAGCAGGCATCTGGCAGGCTCCCTCCGTGACCCCCCGGAGAGCCAAAGGAATGCTGTCCCATCCAGGGGTGTTGGAGCAGCATAGATACCCAAAATCTACCAGAAGTGTCCCCCCCCCCTCCTGCTTAACAAAATTCCTACCAAGGGGTCTAATATGATATTTTGTCTGGGGGCCTCTTATTTTCAGTTGGTCCCATCATGCACATGCTGGCCAGAATGTGCAGTAAGTTCACTTACGTTTCTTTAGAATGATAAAACTGTAAACACTCATTAGCAAACACTAATGGTAAATAGCAAATAAAACTGCACAATTAATTAAAAAGAAGATGCACTAAGGAGTGGACTTTGTTTATAACATTCAATAGTGTAAGAAAATCAGATTTCTATGCTAGCTGTTCTTAAATCGTAGCTATTCCTATTTTGCTGTGGTGCAAAAGCAGTTGTCGGATTTGTTCCTGGGCTCAACTTGGTTAAAAGAAAAGATTTTGCCCCTTAAAAGATACCTGGATGTTTACAGAAAGCAGGTAAAAATGGGAGAGACGAGGGCATGAATATTCTGGCAAAACAGCACCAGTAGCAGCCAGACCACATGGCTCCTTGGCATTGCTGTATATGAGGGCCGCCTCTCTGTTTACTTTAAGGAGAACCTGACAGGGACCAGCCGACCTGCACCACTTCATTACTTATTAATCTGTGCATGGTATTGCTGGTTTATATTTGCATAGAAAAACATGCCATATGTTGAGTTCTGTCTAGAAGTTGCCAGAGCCAGGACTGCAGCTAGTAGATAAATTTGTGAGTTTCGGTTGATGTGCCTATGCAATTAGCAAAGGATTATGGGACAGTATGCACTACACAGTACAGCACAGCACACCCTGGATAAAACACACTAGCAAACAATGTAAGATTTACTTGACTTGGGTAGACTAGGAGAAAGCCTTCAACAGGAGAGAGTTGGTTTTCTTGCCTGACTTCAAGCTCTCAAGCTTCACAATTGTTCAAGGAGAAAAAAAGCTTATATATCATTAAGGAAAATAAATCTACATTGCCAAGGTCCATTTCGTTGGCAATTACTCAGCTGCTAAGCGGATCCCTCAGGAAGTAATTAGCTTTCTGAAACAGGCACTAATAAAACGTATGGGGCACATGCTACGTCATGGAGTCTGGTCGGGCAGCCGGCCGTAATTACATCCACGCGGTGCAGGGGGCCGGTGGGGTGGGGCCACGGCACCCGGCTTGAGAGCCAGCACGGCCTGACGGCCAGGCAGGGACGCTAGCCAGCCCCTGAGCCAGTTCCAGTAGCTGCACGGACCTGTAGCTGTCAGACCCATTTTGGGCTGAAGCTCCCATAATGCTGTGTATCTCTGGTGGGGGTTATTTCTGTAGATGCTGCTCAGGGTAACCTGGCACCGATTCCATGGAAAGCAGGCTGCAGAAAACGTGGGAAAATGAGAGATATTTGCTATCCAAAGTGACATATTGGAGCAGCTGAAGGCTAAGGTCCTTGCTCATAGCCCCTGAAGTGAATCCACTCTGATTGCCCGAGACTCAAACTGGTGATTTTCTGGCGACAGCATCCTAATCCCCCTGAGATGATCCTACTGTCCCAGACATTCCCTATTCCACTATTCCTTCTAGGGGCCTCGGGATGTTCTCCCCACGTTGGACATTCAATTTAATTACATTAAAATAAGAGAAGTAGAATAGAAAAGATCAAATAAATCCACAGCTCCCGTCGGGTATTTCTCCGGGCCACATAGTCCACCGAGGAGGCTGTAAACAAGCTGGGACCCGCAGCACCCCTCCATTCGGCTTTCCCCACCTGCCGCCGCTGGTGCTCCCAAACAGAAGTCAGCTGCGTGCAATTAACCACTTGGAAAATCAAATTGCGGCCCTTTTGATGTTTCCTAGAATCAGTTTCTGCTCTCTCCTGCTCGACTGAGCGAGCGCCACATAAAAAACATTGACGAAGTCAAATGCCGAAACGAGTGTCATGTTCACTTTAGAGGCCATTACCCGATAGCAAGCAGTCTGTTTAGGGAGCCTTGGAAGTGCGCACCCACCGTTTGGGACAGCGTTTCAGCATTCCGGCTGATTCTGGATTTGCGAGGAGGGATTCTGAGTTTTTTCTGACCACAGAGCCGTATCTTTATATGTTTAACAAATACTGGTATGGTGTGGTTTTATTTCATTTGAGCCGGGAAAGGTCGAGCGGCGTCATTTCGAGGGTTATGACAATGATGGGAAGAATAACACTTGAGCGAAGATAACCGAAAGGATGACCCAGGAGGCAACCGTAACAATTTAATTCTAATGTGCAATGGGGCCGAAAGCTGGACGTTCTCAGAACAAGGCCCGACACGTCAAGGTCCATTGAGCGGACCCCCTAAAAGAGGCAGGGCTGGAAATTGTAGCAGAGGGAGACGGGAGCAAATGGGCCTAACCGTGTCTCTACACCAAGTGCAAACGCTTCCCTCAGTGCGCACAGCATGTGAGCCTAAGGCTGACTCTGGGTGGGACGGCAAGCAGAACCATGTGACACAGAGGTGGGAGGAAGGATCCGGGACTTTATATGGGTATGGGGAGTGGAGACCAGGGAAGGACGAGGCTGCAAAGCGAGTCTCTGCATCAGCTTGGGGAAAAGAGATAGAGCCAGGTGCAGGGTCAGCCATGACGGCCTGGGTGCATTTAGTGGGGGCCGGGGAGGCGAAATTCACTGCTACATACCAGTTAGGGTGAGTGAGGGTCAAAATGAGAACTAAACATGAGGGCTGTACATGAGAACTGAACATAAGGATTGAAAATTAGAATCAAGTATCCAAAGTGAACACATTGAGATCTGAATATGAGAGCTGAGCATGAGAGCTGAGCATGAGAGCTGAGCATGAGAACTGAACAAAACTGAACATGAGAGCTGAACATGAGAGCTGAACATGAGAGCTGAGCATGAGAGCTGAGCATGAGAGCTGAGCATGAGAACTGAACAAAACTGAACATGAGAGCTGAACATGAGAGCTGAACATGAAAACTGAACAAAACTGAACATGAGAGCTGAACATGACAACTGAACAAAACTGAACATGAGAACTGAACAAAACTGAACATGAGAGCTGAACATGAGAGCTGAACATGAGAGCTGAACATGAGAACTGAACAAAACTGAACATGAGAGCTGAACATGAGAGCTGAACATGAAAACTGAACAAAACTGAACATGA
>JAODKL010000045.1:16475780-16498388 GCA_026780765.1 Petrocephalus schoutedeni
AAAGAACACACAGTATTTCTGATCAGCTTTGGTTAAATCAAAACAAAACAAAACACAAAACAAAACAAAATAAAACACAAAATAAAACAAAATCAAAAATCAAGCTAAAGACAAATCCAGCCTATGCCCCTTGTATGCCCTGCCAGGTTTACCTTTTCATTACTGAACAGCAGAATGTTGTTGAGAGCTTCCAGAAAATGTCCCACATAAACCATTCTGCTCCACAACTTCCCAGAAACTCTGCAATTTGCCTTCTCTGTGTGGATCAATGTTGCTCCACCTGGGCCTGTAAGATCACACTCTCAACAATGTCTGTTTAATAAAGGCCGCCAGTGACGCTGTCAAACGTTTGGCATGCACCTTGATCGCAGGCCTCCAGAACCCAGCAACCCATGAAGACACAGGGTTCTGGAATCACAACCCCGTGACCGGGCCAGCTGAGAAGACGCTAGCATTTCCATCGTTCTCGTTTTCTTGGCTAGGCAGTGTATTTTAAATATCCTGCAAAAGCAAAGCTTCAGTTTCTAAAGACCCATCACTGAGTTCCAGCTATATCTCTGCTACAGGCTTACAGGAGTATCAGGCATAAGACATGAGGCTGGAAAACACCCTTGACAGTAGGCCGGTCTATCACAGGGCTCACACATGCCTGTTAGTGATTTACACTGCATGTCTTTAGACGGCTCGAGGAATACAGACTCACCAGCCGTGGGGGTGTGAGGCACCGGTCCTGCCCAGCACACCACCATGCATTATCATATTCTTATTAATCAGTTCAACATGATTTTCAAATTCTAATTCAGCGCCGCGATTTCCCATATTAAGTTTATGAGGTCCCTAACTGCAGAATACATTTTGCCAAATGAAAACATTTGTATTATTGTTTGCTGTTGCTGTTGTTAATCAGTTGATTGTATTTCTTGATTTATTAATTAATTGAAATATCGTGAATTGGGAAAGGTTTTCCATGCATCCATCTTCTGTACCCATCTGTCTAGTGCGGGGTTGTGGGGGTCTGGAGCCTGTCCTGGAAGCTGCGGAGAGAAAAACCCAGGAAAGTGCACCAGCCCATCACAGGGGACACTCACCACTCACACCTATGGGCAAGTTGGCAGCCCCAATTCATCTTGGGGGAAACCAGATAACCTGGAGGAAACCCCACGATGACACGGGGACAACATGCAAGCTCCACACATTGTGCCACTGTGCTGCCCCCCCCCCCCCCCCACCAAGGGTCTGAAAAACCTTTTTCCAACTGCAAGGTAGCACGCCACCCAGTGGACACAACTGGAACTTCAGTCCGGCCAGGAAAATGTTGCCTGACAGTGATTCTCCTCTGTAACTGTGACTTTAGCGGCATGAAATACCTGGAAAATACCTGTTGTGAGGTTGCACGCAGGTTCTTCACATGTGACGCGACAAATAAAGCGACCCGAATTCCGTGCGGCGGCGGTCGGATGGCTAGAAGTGGCCCCCTTGTGAGGCCGTGCCGAGCTTGGTGGGGTATGTCAGCAGGCGCTTAGGCCGCTGGGGCTCGTGGGGTTTCTGCTGACCGGGTCACTGCTCTTCCTGCCGCCACGCCCAGCATCAGGGGCCGGGCGGCACGCGGGGACAAGCCGCTCCCCGCACACACTCCGCTCCGCGCACTGGCCACTTCCCGCACACTCTGCTACGTGCACACGCCGCTCTGCACACACGCCGCTCCGCGCACACGCCATGCTGCTTTGCCGGCTCCCCGTAAGTGGGGAAATGTGCCAAACACATGCAGAGTCATACGCCAGCCCCAGCCAGAGTACATTGGCCAGCACTGGCTTTGTTTGTGTTTGTGTGTGCGTGTGTGTCTGTGTGTGTCCCCACTATGTGATAAAAACCTGTTATTTTGACGTTGTGGGTGACCGTGGTTTTCAATCTTATAAAAATCTGTGACTGCAATTTAAAAGCTAAAAATGTCAGAAGTCTTGTATTCTGTTTGATTACTTATGGCTAAGGTTAGGTCTGGGTCGGGGTTAAGGGTGTTGTGATTGGGATTAGGGTTTCCCATAGAAATGAATGAATGATACCTACTAAGACAGCAATACAAATGTGTGTGTCTGTGTATCTGCTGTTTGCATTTCCTACCAGGCCGCATCTCTTTTTCTTATTACATTTAATTCTCCAGCTGTACCAAAAAGGAGACGCCAGTGAGTTAGGACAGAGAGAGCATAATAGCAGCAATGACCGGTCACCCGGCTACTGCCCCTGACAGACATAACAGGCTCTCCATCCCCCTCCTCTTTCCGACAAACGAGCTTGCGGTCAGGGATATACGTCGCTCTCGGGCTCGAGTCGTACGAGATATAAGCACGGCTTGGAACACGATGTTCCCTGCGATATAACTGTTGCCATCTCTCCCTTAAGCCATTGATTGCGGATCTCTCGCATAGATGGTGACCGGGCCTCTCTATCTAAGTCAGACCGGGAGACAGAATGTGCCGCTCTCACTGAGAGGCAAACACCTGTTTACATTTTAAATCATTCTCCTCCTACGCTGCTACTTGGTGAGAGTCCAAAGTGTACCGCACAACCTATACCCTCACGGCAAAGAGTGGGCGAAATAGCCAAAGTATAGTTCATTCTCAAAAACAAGACACAGTCCTGGACTGTCAAAATGTCAGAACATGTCAGAAATTGGCACTTCAGTAAGCAAGGACTAAAATATCTTTAATAATTTTTGGATAAAATTCCATTAAGCAAGGTGTTACCAGACAGGAAGCTGTCCCACCTGCTTGGTGTGTTGTTATAGCAACGAGTCAGGTCATATTCCATCCATCATCCATACCTGCTTGTTCTGTCCAGGGTTGCAGGGTTTCGGAGAGTATTCAGGAAGCTAAGGGTGTAAGGCATGGAATGACCCAGGATGGGGCGCCATCCCATTGCAGGGCACACACACGGTTACACCTACAAACAATCTGGCAACTCCAGTTCGGCTTATCCTGTTTTCGGACTGTGGGGGGAAACCGGAGTAGACGGAGGAAAGTCCACGCTGACACAGGGAGAACATGCCCAGAACTGGGGCAGAGACTCAAATCTGTTTTATTCATTATTCCTTCAGTAGCTCACAAAGGTTTACGGAGTTAACAGGTATAGTGACAAAAATAGTAACTGCTTGAGATAAAAGATGCGGCACGATTCATTAATGATGAATGAACATGGGATCAGTTAAACCACAAGTTGGTGCTGAATGCTACATGCTTTTCTTAGGCATAATTACGCATTTAAAAATCTGTACATTTGCTCTCACGACAGTGCCACTGGACAGGCAGTCTCCTCAATGACCTCCTGATAGGTGGCCCTCTCAGCCTCCGATGTTTGATTGCGAACCACCGTCTTCTACTAAACACCAGCCTCCCTGGGCTGACTCCTGTGAAGCATCCGTGTGTTTGTGCAGATGTTTGGTGAGGTCCGGGTGCTGTAATTATTGTGCATATCAGACAGTACAGCTATAGTGAGTGTCCATTGCGTCTGGTGCCGAGGTGAGTCAGCTGACCTGCTGGCGGACGGGCAGCCACAAAGCCCCCTCCCACACGCGCACACGGTCACGCTCACACGCATGCAAGCACCTGGGCGCGACACAGTGTTCCCTGTGCAGTGGGGCTCAGCCTTTTCAGATGCGGGACGGGCTCTTTCTGATGGTGCTCGGGGACCGGGCTGCATTGATGCTCAGAGACAGAATGAATCTCCCTAAATGAGGTGTGGATCCTTCCAGTCCATCTTCAATCATTCATCGCAAAGAATATTTTCTAAATGGGGACAGTCCATTCATTTCTATGGGCAAAACCCTAATCCCAATCACGACATCCTTAACCCTAAAGTTCTCATTCTTTTGCATCTTTTGCATTGCATTCTTAGGGGGTGGGTGGTTGCAAAGGAAGGAGGCCAGACAAAATCCTAACTTTCTGTTACAATTTGATAGTCCTTCCCCCTTTTAATTGAACACATGGAAGAAGGCCAGTATTATGCAAGAGATCATTGGACCAACGCAGGTAAACAAAGTCCCGGGGGGGGGGGCGCGGTGGAGGCGGAGAATTACGAGAGAATTACGGGAACATGACGCTGAGGGCGATGGCGTCCGGAGCTGAGCTTGCCGTGCACGATGGAGCCAGACGTCACATCAAGGGACCGATCAAAGGAGCCAAATATAGCCGGTAATGACATTAGACGGGGCGGCGTGCGGGCGGGCAAGACCTCAGCCTGGCTGGGGCTCCAGGGGGCCTGCAAGATGTGACACTGCACCTCCTAGACCTGGAGGACCACTGCACCAGCAGAAATCCTGCAGGAGGCACGAACTGTACCTGTGTGCTTGGGGCTGGAGTGACAGCCAATGGCGGCCCAGCACTAGAGCGAAAAGTACCATCCCTATGCTGAGAGTGGTGCCCCCATGCTTAGGCGTTCAGCTTAAGCATTCTTGTGACTGGAAGGTTGCTGGATCAAATCCCTAACCAGCAAGGTGCCACTGAGATACTCGGGTTACTGCAAGTTACTGCTCCCTGAGTGCTAAACAATAGCTGCCCACGGCTATGTCACATATGGATCAAATGCAGAGGACACATTCTGTTGCTGTGTGCTGTGATGTGTCAATAATGACAACTACTCACTTTCGCTATTTGTTAAAGTAGCGAGTCATGGGTTATCAATGAGAGCGGAATTAGAAAGTGTGAACTGATCGTTCTAAAATAAATCTCAGGAAGTCTTTCAAATGAGCAGCATGTTACTGCCTCGGGCCTAAGCTGGCCAAGCTGGCGGGGTCCTGCAGGGCCATTAATCACCCCAAACTCTAAAATCGTATTCTTTGATTTATCCTGCCTCTGTGGAGGACTCCCACAACTTGATAACCTGACAGAGTTGGGGTTAGGGTTAGGGCAGCTAGCCTAGTAGCAAGAAGTGGTTGGTTAGTATGAATGTGACGCGACATCAGTCATTAACATATCGTCCCTCTGTTTCTGCCTCCGGTGATTTGGGAAAAACAGCCATTTTCTTCTAAGCTGAAGTAAACAGCAACCTTCAGCAGGGGCCACTAAACCGCTCTTTCGACAAGAATGACCTTTTTATCCTTAGAAAATCGGATCAGCAGACGCGGGATTCTTCCTTGAGAAGGTCAGCCTTCTCCTGACCTTCAATCCCCTCCAACATTCTCCCTACGTACTATGAGAGCAACTAGCAAAACACGGTCAATCGCAGCGCCGGCCGCATGAGTCCAGACTCATTAAAGCGGGAACGTAAATACGCGAACCAGGCATGTTGTGTCACAATCCTGTTTGTCTGAACCCTTTTCAAAGAAACTGAGGGTCGTTACAAGATTAAATAAATTTCCTCAGAAAAGTGGCACCCAGGCAACAAATTAATGGGCAGCCTGTGATCTCGAGTCTCCAGACACAAGCCAGCGCAGTTTAGGGATCTGCTGCTGCAGTTTTTGTAAATAAACTGTGTCCGACTTCAGGGGCAACATCCTTCCAAGGCTGCATTCAAAGACCGATTGCATCACATCAGCACGACCAGCTTGTGAAATTGGGCTCCTTCAAATCCAGTCGAGAAATGCGACCTTCTTTTGCCGAGTTGTGAAGGATCCGCCCATTGGATCCTTCGCAGCCCAACATATTCCCAAGATTTATTACACGGACCTTCAAAGGACACATCCTACAAGGGCCACATAGACCGGGCCCTTTGAAGGATACAGTCCCTGAATTTGGTCACAGCCATTCACAGAATGCTCAACTGTATGGTTGGTTGAATCAAAATCTTGGTCTGGATTTGTACGTTCTGGACGTGAACATTCCACCTCAGGTCACTACTCCGTTTGCTCTACTGAGAAACTGAAGTCGCATGCTACCGCTCTCGGTACTGTTTGCAAACAGGAAATGATGCGACAGCTATGGCCTTTCACTTCCTGTTTCCTTTTACCTCTGGTGCTCTTCCCTCATGTGGGATCACTTTCCTTTGTTTGCAGGAGGCTCGCCAGTACGTTCTGCTCTCCTGTTCTGCCATTTGTGCTGCCCAAAAAAAAACAAAAACGAGGACAAATAAGGAAAACCAAACGAAACGTCAGCACCCGTGACTTGTGGTGTTTAATGTAGCGTAGGGCAATTAGCTCGGGTACCTCGCTTCCTGTATCTGGATCCTACCAATCACCACAGCAATAGCTGTGCCAGAAATGGTCTCTCATAAACCATCAGATGCTCATCATGTGCTGGGAAGTAGCAGAATGGTTAATGGAACAGGAAGTCCGGCCAGAAGGCTGTCCCAAGGCAGCACATGTTTCTGAGAGCATTACTCTAAGTGTATCCATAAACATGGAGTTGTGATATTTATTTGTGATAAAATTGCCTACAGAACAGACATATACTACCATACACGTCTGCATTAGCCCCTCGCCGAGGTGCTACTCTCAGTTTGTCTGTGTTGTGAATTTTATTTTTTTTTACACATTTTTCAGTACAGTATGTTACACTGTTACTGCGGTGGCTTGTCAGAATTAGAGTGATAGTACAACTTCTTGGCTGGCAGAGAAGCATGCTAAATCTGTCTGCGATGTTAGCCCACCCACCGCTTTGTGGTCTCACCTCTCCAGCCTCTACTGGTTGGCCATTATAAGTCTGAGAATTGGACAGCAATCTACTTTGTAATGCAGACCTTTTCCACCATGGCATATGGCTCCTGATAGCAAGAGATTTGCTGATGGTGGCAGGGGTGAGGGCTTGCTCACCTGGCTGGGATTCACAGGATTGGGCGCAGGGGGGTGGGTGGACTCGCAACAGAAAGCCTGGGAATTTGCTGTTGGCGGCCTCAATCTGGTATTTTGTCACCTCCCGATGACCAGTCCACGCCGTCTATGTGCACATACCACAGGCATCATCCCCCGAATCCTCTCTCCCGTCCCCTGTACATATCTGATGATGAACCAGAAGGGAGGTGGTTGATCTTCCACGTCTGCTTGGCTATGTAGAGCAGTCATTGACCAAAAACTCAAAGGGAGCGTAGCCTGAATAAGCCTCTCGTCTAGCGGGGGAGCGCATGGGTGATCATGAGGTTCCGGTGGTACCCACCTAGTCCATCACCTTCTGGAACGTCCTTTTGACCAATTGCCAGGCCACGTTGCTGCTCCCTCCCAGCGTCCTGCCAGGCACTCTGTCCGGGGGTCCCTGAGCACTGGGCTGAAAATCATGGGCCTTAAGAAGTAATAGGATTAATACATTAATTTTTAGACATATCAAAATGAGAGAAAGAAACACAAATGCTAAGGTACAATTTGTATTTGTGCATTCATTTGCATAAAACACATGAGCCCTTGCGATTAATTAATGGTGAACGAACATGGGATCAGTACGTAACTAACACTTAATTTCTGGTTAATTAATACATTATGTAAGAGTGTACTACTACATTATTTGTGCCCCCTCAAGTATAGTGTTACCGCAGAGTTTACCGGAAAAATATCCTAGCTGAAGTGCAGAGGTTTGGTAGTGGGGGGGGAGGGGGGGTTTAACTCGTCGATTGCGGGACTGTGGGTGACAGGTGCCAGCATACTCACATCATGCCAAATTTTATAAATAAAATGGGATGAATGACAGTGGGTGTCAAAGAAAACAAAAGGCAGGGTGAATAAAGGCAGAAAGACAAAGAAATAATTAAAACGTTTCTCCAGTTAAAGCAATCAATCAGTGATTCACGCAGATCACTGGCTGGCAGAGTCAGGGAGGCCCTTTTAAAGGCACTGGTCGCATGTGTGGGCGTGGCCCTGCAGATTGGCGATTGGCTGTCTGAAACACCGGTCCCAAAAAGTGTCAGGTGGCTGCTCTACAGGATGCTGCACAGAGCACGCTCCCCACCGGTCCATTGCCCGGGACAGTGCGTGTACGTCTGAATATATAAATCAAAACATCCAGTTGATATGTGGGATTTTCCAGCTATCAAGCTGTATAATTTTTCTGTTCAGAATCAGAATCAGCTTCCATTCCGGAGTTTCTGGGTAAAGCTTTGGTTTCTTTCTCAGTAAGGGTGTCCTGCAAAATGAGTAGTAATATTAATAATCACCATCATCATTATTATTTTCTCACACTCTTAGTGGGGTCCTGGTGAAACGGAGGGCACCAGAGATGAAAAACAGACCCCCCGCCACTCCTGTTTTCTGCTGCTCATAAGTCTTTTATTTTAGTCTTAATGGCAAAAAAATTACATTTCTGATTGCAGTGGGAGGAAGCGGCTTCCTCTCCCTGGTAGTAAATTTAAAAGCAGATTTTCCGCCTGCCGTCCAAACAATAATATATGCCTCCACCCCTTCCACACGCTTTCTGCGAGATGCGCTAGTCATTTAAGCTGGTACCCACTCTCTAAAACAAATCTAGGGGTGATTACAGAAGAGGCCATTTGGGTTGATTGGAAGTCTGCGGTTCCCTGTAGAAATGGCACACTGGGTGAACGCCAGTTCCCAGAGAGCCTGTCACCTTTGCCGGCCACCGCAGGGCTCCAGTGGCTGTGTCCCCATATGGGAGGGGACAGACAATGCTGATGGATGGGCCTGAAAGAGCAGAACCAAATAAACAAAATAAAAATCTTGAGGTGTTTCCTCCCCCCTGCTGTCCAGGTGTTTTGATGACACCTTTACCCCAGGCAGGACTGCGCCACAAAGACTGCGCTTGCCCCACTGCCTATTTTTGGCAGCCTAGGGTTGAAAGTCCAGTTCTGTCTGTCTTTTTGAGTGTCTGTGCAGTTTCACCTCCTACGGTAGTCAAGATGAGTACTACTATTAAGAGCAATAAGCCATTTGCGGTCCCATAATGCTTACAGGGCTGCACCCTGTAGATACAGCAACACAAATTCATACTGTATAATGCATACTGTGACAATAGCTAGCAGTATGATGTGTATGTATATATATATACTATACTATATATATATACTGTCTATATACTATATATGTATAGTATAGTGTTATTTTGGAGTGTTATGTTGTTATGTGATAATGATAATAATAATAGTGACACAATGTGCGTCACCATCCTGGGACACACAGCCCTCAGAGATCAGTGAGGCAGGCGATGGTCAAGCAAGGTGCAAACGACAGAAATTAGGCAAACTCAGAAATTAGGAATTGAATAGAATCAGGAACCAAAAGACAGATATCAGACTAAATGCTCAAACTCTCAGAACCTGGGAAGATCTCACACCAAACCAAATTCTAAGGCACACTAAAATGATCTGACTGAGTAGGAGCTCGATCTCAGCTGGAAGGGGTGTGGCTATAGACTGAACACCAGCGGGACAGGTTTTTCTGGTTGGTGTACTGGGATGTAACTGAGGGAAGAGGCACAGCCAGGGAGGCAGGACAGAAACATCAGATAGGGACTCCCAGGGGAGGAACTATGACAGACTGTTAATGTTGTGCGTACTGTATTTATGCTTGAGAACAGTGCACATGTACTTGGACATATTGTGGTCGTCCTGCATATTGCCTGACCTGGATGCTTACCAATGACGTAGCTAACCCCTGGGAAAGTTAAAAACGAAACGAAAAAATACATATTCGACTGAACATATGTAACTGGGAATTTTCTACTGACATTTGTACAGAACTAGGGAGCCGAGAGGGAGCAAAAATGTGGACTGTTGAGGAGGGAACTGAGAGGGAGCAAAAATGCGGATTGTCTGGGAGGGAGCAAAAACGTGGACTGTCTGGGAGGGAGCTGAGAGGGAGCAAAAATGTGGACCTCAGGGGTACCTGAGAACTGGGTTGATAAACATGGAGCTAAGAAATGGGATAAAGGTGTAAACTTTTAGTCATATTAAAATGAGAGTCTGCTGGCAACCCCCCCAAAAAAAGAATACTAAGGAACAATTTGTATGTGTGTGTTAGTAACGTTAAAAAGAGATCTCCATAATGGCTTTGAAAAGCACAGCATTAGTTCGTTAGTCATGTGCCCTTGACAAATTCTCCACACCTCTCTGACCCCTAATGTGATCCCCCCCCACACCTCAAATGTTTGCTGAACTCTTTGTTCTTAAAGCGCTACTTAAGAATTCCCCCAGGAAATCTATTATGGCTCCTAGTTATTATAGTAGATATTAAGTACATCCAGTCCTTGCAATTTTTCAAATGCATTTGATTTTCTGCACATGTGTGATTGTTATCATCCGTGCATGACTCATATTTCATATTTCCCTGAATATAAGCTGTAATATAAGTATAATGCGCCGAGAATGCAGTTTTGTTGTAGCTGTGAATGTATGCATGAGTTTGTGTGCACAGGTGTGGTTGCCAGCTTGGTGGCGACAGCACGTTTCTTTTAATCTTTTTTAATTAAAAGACACAGAGCATAAATCAGGTAACGCATTACTTGACAGGGCACAAGTAATATAATATTGTAATGTCCCGATGGGCCCTTCTGAGCGTATTTAGTCGCACAGAGTCTGGTAACGGTCTCAACCACAAGGCTGCTTTAATGCATCTGTACCTTTCAGCATTTCCAATTTTCTGTAACTGATTGTCCTATTCTGGATGGGGGTGGGGGGGGGCTAACCCATCACAGGGCACAGTCACACACCATTCCCTCACACAGGCACACCTACGGGCAGTTTGGTGACTCCAATTAGCCTCAGCATGTTTTTGGACTGGGGGGGGGGAACCGGAGCACCCAAAGGAAACCCCACAATGACACGGAGAGAACTTGCAAACTCTACGCACACGGGACCCTGGCAGATGCTCCAGCCCTGGTCTCAGAGGCTTGCAGGATGTCATTCTCTATAATTCAGTATGAACTGCCAGTACGGCACCTGATAGATATATACATATAGCCATTCACCCCTCCATCCATCTGTTTGTCTATTGTCCATCCACCCATCCATCCAACCATCCATCCATCCATCCATCTATCTTCTACATTGCTTATCCAATATAGGGTTAGGGTGAGCCTCAGGCAGCAAAAGACATGAGATTGATAAATATATAATAAATATAAATATAATCCTAAAATAATAATAATAATAATAATAAACAAAATGCAATAAAAATACATACACATACAAACCAAAAGTACAGCAGATTTAAGTAATCTCCGTAAAATGAAACAGAAAATCATCAGGCACTGAAATTTTAAAAAGCAAATTGAACCTAAATAAAAGCTGGACCCAAAAATGAGCAGTGAAGCAGCTCTCCGCGGCGCGTTACGTAAATGCAGGCAGACTTGGCAGTAACGCGCCGCAGCACGGCGGTGGCTCCTGATGGAAACGACATTTGCATAATGTGATAGGAATGACATTCTCAGAGCTCAAGCTGTTACCAGTTGTGGGAAGTACAATTGAGTTTGAAGGAGGACAGAAGTAGATATGTGGCCCTTCATCATCCTTGGGGGGGGGGTGTTATGTAATTCCACTTCTACTGATTGTGGTCCAGGTTTCAGAGATGGTGGGCATGCCTCTCCTTGAGTGGCATCAGGGCAATTGCCGTAAAAGAAGGCTTCCTCGGGTTTAGAGTAAGTATCCTGCTCAAAAACAACACGGGATGTAGCAGGACAATTCTGAAGAAAAAAAGGGTCACAGAAGAATGCAAGATGTGTCAGACACAGCCAGGGCAGAAACTCTGGGACCCAAAATGCAGAGCGTGAAGGTTTTATTATTTGGGTCAGGCAGACAGTAGGTTTGCAGTCGGGGTTCGGAAGACAGGGGGATCAATCCTCCTGAGGCACGGAGAAGAAGGGGTGAGGAATGGGTGACGGATTTGGGAGAGGAAGGGCTGGAGCAGGGAAGGCCGGCAGGAACAGGAACGGGAACAGGAACGGGAACAGGAACAGGAATGGGAACGGGAACAGGATGAGTTTGAAACGCCCAGCTCACGAAGAAGCAGCAATACCTCACATCGAGCGGGAGGGTAGAGGGGATAATAGATGGACTGAGCCAGGCGTGGACATGGTCCCCGTGGGACGTGACAGGACGGCATGGAGGATGGGGTGGGAAAAGCGAGACTGCGGCTTGAGAAGCCAGATCCACGAAGAGCTCATTATGGACACCCTTCCTGCTTTCCGGGCAGCCCTGGCGGTGAATCACATGACCTTTTCCAAGACGAGTGTGCAGAATAACTTCCCACATGGACAAGTATGTATCAAGGGGCAGTGATCTGCTACCAAGCTTTCTTTTAATTGAGTTATCAAACTGCGTGTGATTTGACGCAAGGGGCCTAAAAATTCATTACTTAATTATGAGTCATGGAATATCTGTATATAATTAACAGCTATGTTGTTTTCAGTGTAATGGTTAATTGCTTATTTGGTTCATGGACTGTACAATTAGTGTCCATACATGTTATTGAGATGACTTATTAGAACAATGGAAAGTTCCACGTGGCAAATCTGCTCTTCCATGGATGGAGTTCAGCACTCTTCACATGCACTTCATCTCTGTCTCTCAGTGATGGAGACCATGGCTTCTGAAAGGAAGACGGGCTCCACGCCTTTCCTATGTATCATGTAAGAGCTTTTCACTGATGGATTAGCGTACAGAGACTGAGTTGGGGGGAATGTCATATGCAAATAAGTCAACAAAATCAGTTGATCAGGCAGGAGAGGTGACCTGAGGTGAACGCTTCTTGTCTCACCCTCAAGGTGGCCAATTCCACCTTCTGCTGCTGCCCACACATAGAGTACAGCGAGTGGGACTTAATTAGCAGGCAGCCTGTTAATTAGCGGCTAGCCTCCACCTTTCCGGATAGCAACCCAATTTGAAGGGGTCAGGCAAGGCAACACCGGACCAAAGTACTGATGTAAATCCTTTCATTTTATGGCATTTCACGGTTTCTTGAGTAAAATCAGATCGCAATATCAGCATGATGCTGATTCTTTTGCGGTACTGTCTTGATGAGGCCTGATGAAACGGCATTAAACTCGAAATATTTGACTCTGAGAACATGTTCTGGTCCAACCTCAGGTCCAGCTGCTAGGGTCTGGTTTGGTTTTGACAGCAAAAGAATTACATTGGTATTTCTTCTAGTACTTGAGTAGATGTATTAGATACTCTCTGAGATCATAAAAGATTCAGGTGGAGGCTACGCAGTGGTGGTGGTTAAAATGGCTCCCCACTGGTTCTGTAAAGTGCTTTGGGTGTCTTAAAAAGTGCCATATGAATTTAAGATTTGTTTGTTTGTTTGTTTGTTCATTTGTTCCTTCATTCATTCATTCATTCATTCATTTATCCATTCATATACAACAACCCACCAGTAAACCAGCTAGCCCCAACAACCGCTATCAACTTAAATAATGATGACATGGGATTAGTAGTCCTCCATTACAACTCCCATACCAAGTGACCTAGAGATGATGGTGAAATGTTCTCCTCTCTTCAGTACTCCCAGTTGTGCACGGACAAGAGGCCGTTCCTGTTTTAGTTAAGGTTCAGTGTCTATAAATTCCCTCCGGGGACTAATCTGCTCTGTGGCGGGTGAGGTCATCGAGTCCGCTCTGTGAAGTGTTTTGTACAGTGGCAGTTTTAGCTAACTTGAGTGGGACATGCATTTAAAAAAGAAACAGGCAATTCGTACTGCTCAGGTCCTATGACAGTTTGTACTGATGAGACACAGTACAGAGTAGGAAAGTTTAACAAAAGGTGTTTAAAGCACAGGTAAGTGGATTATGAGCCCAGTCAGCTAAGTCCAAGCCATCCATCCATCTTCCATCTTGCGGATGGTCACCGCGGGACTCCAAACCAGTCCATAGAATTGGCCGATTAAGATGCATGGTTTTGCCTTCACAACCCAATCCAGGGACTTCTGCAGGAGCCAAAGTTGCGACATAATGGCTGTAAATTAAGTCATTCTCTGTGACACTTTGATGGATGGATGAATATTTATCCAAGCCACCAGAATGGTATGCAGACACTAGAGTAGTATTAAGCCAAGAAAATGGCTTTTATTTCTGTTTGGATGCTTGGTGCATTTTAAAGCCTTTAAGATGACCAGATGATTACTTAAAAAGAACGAGCCTTGTGTGAAATATGGCCCAGTAAGGTCGGTGAACAGAGACACATGTTTTTTATTATGGGAGCAAACAGAACTTGTTCTTACAAGATATTTCATAAAATCCAAAAGAAACATAACAGGGTTTGAGACTCCGCCAGAGCTCCATGGGCTTGATGCTTGCTTGGTCTCCCTGTGTGCCCTACCCCGGTTTCCCCCCACAGTCCCTAAACAAGCTGAGGTTATTTGGTTGGTGCTCCATCCGGTCACTTTCTGCCTTGTGCCCATAGCCTCCAGGATAAGCTCCGGGACCTCCCCCCACCCACCTGACCCTGAATAGGACAAGCGGTTTCAGAACATGGATGGACACCTACTTGCTGTATGCCCAGGTATCCACACCCTCCGTGCACCATTTTTTGGTTGCACATAATGGAAAATAATGGATACACCTAACAATATGTTAATGTTTCCTTAATATCAATTACTGATCAAGCCCCAATAAGCAATAGGGCCACCTTTTGCTATCATATAATGCTGTCATACAAGTCCGTGTAATGAACTGTGAACTATGTATCAGACCATTCTTTAAGAAGAAAGTTGTCTAGTTGTTTAAAGGTGGTTGAAAACTGCATTACTCCAGAAGTCCCATTACGGAGAATGCATGAGAGAGTTTCCACCTTGGAACACATGGGGACTGTCTGCACCATAGGCTATGGCTGGTCATGTGATACAATCTCATATTCCTAGGCTGCAGAGCAATCATTGGACCCATTGACTCCCATAGAATGGATGCCCAAATCATTATGGATCCCTCACCGTGTCTGAGAGTTGCCCACAGATGGCAACAGACATTGTGACTTCTAGGTACCCTTTCCCTGTCTCCAAATGTTAGCTAATTATGATATAAAATATATACAAAATATAAACGATGACTCTTCAGACCGTAGAACCTACTCCATTGAATAGGAGGTTCTGGTTTTGTGAGCCTTACGCCAGGTAATGCTTGGTTTTGGATACAAGTTGTTTCCGGATAACATCCGTGTCATAAATCTTAGGTTTGACAAGCTCATAATGTAATATAATCTTTGTTCTTTTTTGCAATTATGATGAATTTTGTTTAATGTGGTGTTTCCATTATTTTTCTGCACTGTACCTGCATATGTAAACAGACAGTCAGAGGTGTTGCAGTCCTTTTACCTTCAAGTTAAACCACAGGAAGTGCTTTCTAAAAACAAATGTATTTTCATGCTCAATGAGGCTGGGTTAGAAAGGTTGTCCTGTCTAGACAAAAATGCAGCAAACATTTCAAAAATAAACAGATGTACCTATATAATAGGCAATGAAACAGATTATATAAGATTATATTGCTCAGGTTCTCATATGCTTGCCATTGACAACATGGTTTACCTGTTTGTGTGCCTCTTTTACTAAGAAAACATCTTTACCCCCTAATAATATGTGTCAGACTCAGATGGCAAGATGCACAATAAATGTTACTTAATGGGAAACTCATGCATTTAATGCCAATCGATTCCCACCCTCTTGCCTCCGACGTCAGTCACAAATGCATCAGTCATTGTGCCTTTATAATGCCTGCTTGTTGATGTAATGTTTGACGTGCTCATTTTGCCATGGTGACCACATAAGACTTTCCGTATAATAGGCATCAACCAAACAAACAAGAAATCATGTGTCCAATTTCACTTAAAATTGCAAACTGGTTTGACTCACGGGAGAGATACTGTTGTTATATCATGCTCCCACTCTCTCAAAGGTCAAGTGAAGAATGTGTTGTCATCTAAGTGAACTTTAGGGGAACAAGTACTCTATTAGCTTGCACTTATGTATACTTACAGAGTTTGTCATCAGTTCTGAAAATTTAGATTCGGTTTACGTTACTATTTCTGCAGTTATTATTTAATTTTAACTAAAACTGTAATATCACTCAAGGTTTCAGTCAGACAACCCTATTTTCCAGCATATGACCAAAAATACCCAGCATGGATAGACAAGTAGACAGCTCTCCTCATGTGAATAATTCTGCTTTTCAGAACTGATGGAGGAATTGACTGGTTAGAGGAAGCACGGGCCAGGCTGGACCATAAATAACCACAGGGGAGAACTAGTACAGAGTGTCACAAACATGAATGATGCGTCGTACTGATCCCAGAAGCGGAAACTTGACGCCCGCTGCCAAAGATCCGGAGGACTTACCTAAGTCAAGAGTAGGAAGCTGCCAGGGGCACCCAAAAAGGGGTGGGCATGAAGACAGAATTTATGGAAGTTACATTTATGGATATAAAATAATATGATCATAATGCCAATATCATTCAAATAATAGCAACATGTCGGTTTGCATTTTTAAAGACAGTTGTCAGGATAGACAAAGTTGCTCTCCCCCCTCCCCCCATCCTGGCTGTAATGGACTCTTCCGACTTTGAGACTTCATGCTACCCAGCTTTCTGCTCACACTGGAGTCTAGTGGTACCAGTTGTTACACTGCCAAGTGAACCAGCACAAAATAGCCCAGCAGAAGAAGAAAACAGTGGAAAGATACAAGCCTATCATTACATCTCCTGTATCTTTGATAGCATCCCACAAGAGTGGGAGACAAAATTGTTAACAGACCTGCAGAGAACACAGTTAAACGAACCAATACAAAAATTCAAGACTAACCTTAGCCTCAGGGGCAGAGAAAGGCAAAGGCTATCCTAGGCATGGTTAATCTATCGGCGTATATGTACCATATTACTTATGTGTTTTATGCACCAATTATGTGTAGTATTTTTTATACTAACTATCACGTCATTCAACAGCACTAATACACTTTTATTCCATATTTGCCTGCTGAGAACTTAGTGTACTTCTGATGTTTTTTTGCACCCCCATGTTAGTTGTATGAGTGGCGCACAGGCGAAGACGTTTTAGGGAGGAAGTTCCTCTCCGACAGGTGTCAACCATGCCGGGGGAGTCTGCCTCGTGTGGCAGTGTGAGAAATCTCAGGCACAGGAAATACCAGCTAGCCAAATGCAAAGGCAGATGGGCGGCTGATGCCTGATGCCAGGATGGCAAGGAAAACATCATATGACATCTCCCTCGGCTAACGACTGCGCAGACAAGAATCATATGACATCTCCCTCGGCTAACGACTGCGCAGACTAGAAATGGAAATGTAACGTTAAATTACTGTTGTTATATATTAATTACTGCCACTTTAACCTCAATACCCTATAGTCCTACTTGTATGTCATTACATATTGTATGTATATTGTATATTGCTTGTATATTATACAGGCTATTTTATATGCCCATATTAGTTAGTCTTAATCATCACTATTGTGTCACTGTTGTTTATGGCTCTGCATCTCTATATGTTGTTTAGGTCTGCAGGGGGGCACACAAGCAAGTATTTAAATGCACTTTTACTTGTAAGAACAGCATTAAAGCTTTTGAATCCCTTTGATTTAAAATCCATAGAATGAATAAACCGAACTGAAAAACAATCTCACTTTTTACTGAAAATTTCTCATTATAAGTTATAATTATTATTATACAGTTGAAGCGTAAAGGTTGAATTCTGGTATTCTCCGTTGCTGGTCGTAAGGTAGTGTTTCAGCACTCTAACACTCTAACGCTCTGGGTGGGAATGCCAACAAGCCTACGTGTCACAAGAAAGGGCATTGGGGCATGGGGCACCAGGGAAACACAAAGAAAGAAAAAATGGTTATCGAGTCCTGGGAAGGGTGACAAGGACGTGTGGAGGCAGGCGTCAGGGTCTGTGCACGTGTCCTGGTGGCAGAGAGTAAGAAGAGGCCAGTGTTATGCGATTATTAATTAGGACGAGGTGAAGGTGAGACAGGATGATGTCACCTCTCCCTAGGATATCCACGCCCCGGTTTGGCCTTACAAAGTCTCCGCCCACTTCTTTATTACTACATTTGATTCAAGCGATTTACTGTCATATGTGTGGTACCCAAAGAAATGCATGTCCTTTGATTATTCTGTTAATATAGGACTGCAAGGTCTTGTCAGGTCCAAGCAAGGATGATAGACAATATTACTGATGTTCATTTGAGTAATATCATTTCTATAATTTTATTTTGGGTTATGATATAATGTTGTTAAGGTCAGTGTCAGCTCCCGAACTTGTAGTTTCAAATGCAGCTTACGTTTCTGGAATTTCTGTGCTCGATGGTAAAGGAAGATGCTGTAATGGATAGAGCACTATGCAAATTACGGCTTTAACTTCCGCGCAATCTTTAAAGTCAATTTTAGGAAAAAAAGGTAGAGGCTATAAATAGACTTGACATAAATTAGGCTTTGCCAATCAGGCTGGCTAGCGCAGGGGACACACGCGTGTGAGCGCTTTAAAGAGCATGTTTAAGGCATCGATCGGATGCTGTCACGCAGCTGATGGGGAGCGGTGTGGCACAGCTATGGGGGGGGGAGGGGGACGGGTGCCGAACGCGATGTCCGTGCTGACCAGGGACCTGTGAAGCCAGGATCAGCGCGTACCCGGCTAACCTTTCAAAGACCACCCTTTCCCAGTCCTTAATTAAACACCACCTGCTATATTCTATAGCTGACTCACACTTCAGTGCCATTGGACAGCTGAAAGAGAGGCGATGCTTTTCATTCGATTGGGCCTCCGTTATTTGTTTTTATACATTTCTCTCCCACTCGCCCATTATCATGGGTCGCCATCCAGGCAGATACGATCTTATCTCGTCTCCCCTCCTCTTCACTTCCTCTAATAAGAGTGAACCACGTGTGCATTTTTTCTGGAGGATTTAAAACTGTCTACTAAAGACGTTTTTTTTGTTCCTGGCCCTTTTTGACAGTAAGCAGTTGATTGTGAAATAACTAACTAAGCCAAGTTGCAGGGCAGCACGCTGGTACAGTGGCTAACATGGTTGCCTCACATCTCTGGTACCAGGGTTTGAGTTTCAGCCTTGGATCTGTGGCTGAAACTGGCTTATGAGTTTGCATGTTGCCGTTTTGTGGTTGTCTCTGGGATCTCTGGTTTGCCCCTACAGTCCAAAAACATACTAAGATGAATTAGAGTCACCAGATTGCCCAAATGTGTGCGTGTGTGCCTTGTGATGGGTTGGTGTGCCATCCGTTTCTGGGAGTTTTACTTTTTTTAGTTATACAGTTACACAAAAATATTCTGAGGGCTGAATGAAAAATGATTGATTCGGGGAGATAAGCAATCAGATCTTGTTTCAGATGCCAAACCACCAATCAGATGTCTTTGTCCGGCCTCCTTTAGTTGCTCGGGCTCGCCTCCTTTGCAATGTGATTGGTTATCACTCTGAACCAATCAATTTTTCGTTCTGCTCTCAGAATATTTTTGTGTATGTAAAACTCCTCCTATCCATCCTGGATAGGCTTGCGACCCAGCAAAGGATGAGGATGTATAAAAAAACATGCATGGAATCCTGATTAAATAAAGGATCCTGTTTAAATAAAGATGTTGATGAGTTTTTCTCACAATTACCCCAAAGCACTCTGGTTCTGGTTCACATCCGAGATTCAGACTGAAATATTGACACACTTATACTATCTTTAATGTCATGACATGACATGATGAATTCCTTTGATTTCAGAGCAATCCAGCTCTCATTCTGTATTCGTTGACAATAAAATTATATCACTGTGTATAATTAGTGTTTAGCATTAAGAAGGCAGTGACGTAATGACTTAATTGGACACCTGTCGATTTGAGCAGATGGTAGATGGTAGGAGACGGGTGAATCTGTGAAATTGGCAGTAAATGGTGTGCTTGTCTGGGTGCTGATTAAGACCTATTTTATGTTCGTGTTCTCCCTTTATAATTTTATTATTTATTTTGTGGGTTTATCTCTGATTAAGACCTATTTTATGTCTGTTTCAGTGTCAGTGCTGTATAACGTTTCTTATGTATGCTGGCGAGTTATTGGTGGTCTTCTGCAGAAGTGAATAGTTCAGGTTAAGAGAGTAAAAGTCCAGACCACGATTTGGTTTCAACCAACCAGTTGGGCGCTCTGTGACTGTGACTCGTTATACTCAACTGGTTGGTTGAAACAAAATCTTTTTTGTACTCCATGGACCTGAACCGTCCACCTCTGGTTTTCCGCCGTGTGGCGAGATTGCTCACAAGTTCCTCAACTGCTCCACTTATGGCCTTAATCATGAGTGCATGCGGGGTGAAAGCATCCTGAGACATGCTCATTATCCGCAAAGTGGCGGGTAACGTAAGTGGCAGGGCTGTGCATGCCGTAATCCACTTCTGTATGACCGGCACTCTGCTCGTCCTGCACTCATCTGCCTGGGGAATCGTGTTTCATCTCCCCATCTCGCCGGCATATTCCTGGCTTGGGTTATAAGGCTAGAATAGGGCCGTAGAAATACTTGTCCTTGGCGTGCCCACTTGGGCCTCAGTCTTTCAGTCTAACAGATTGGGGGGGTGGGCTTGACGTAGAGTTTTTGGGGCACCTATAATGTTCTGGGCCTTGGGGGGGGGGGCATGCTCCTCCATCACTCCCGAGCACGCGTATCGGGAAAGCGGCTTCTGGACTGATTTCTGATAACCGGTGAAGGGGTCTGCGCTTTAGCAGAGCTGCCTCTGCCTCAGATTTGCCATTTGGTGAAAGCTGATTGGCTACCAGAGTGGCCCCTCCACAGACATTCGCCAATTTGCTCCTCAGACGCTTTCCTAACCCCACCCTTTCTGGGAATCCAGTCTGCCTTCTTCTCCTTCATCTGGGGGACGGGATGCCATGTATCCATGTTTCCATTATAGTATCATATCCTGCTTCAATATGGACACAATGGTAATTCTTCTGTGCCTCTCTAGCAAAACAATACACCCACATGCTGAATTCACACTCAGAACAACAAAATGCAGGAACAGAGACATGTGCCAAATCGTCAGGCACCCTCTCTGCATTTGTGCATAGTGGCCTGCCAGGCATTCATTATGACAATGTTCATGTGGCTACATAGCACTAATTGTGGAAGGAGTTTTCAAACCAGTTGGAATGTATTGTGGTTTACAAAGTTTGGAGGGGAGGGGCTTGTAAATAAACATGATGTGTAATGAATAATATTATCAAAGTGAATATGCATACTGTAGGTATCAATGAATCCATGAAGCAGCCATTCAATCACAACAATGACAAATTAGTTCATTCAACAGTAGTGAGTGTCAAAGCCACGTCTCATGAACCATTTGGTGTATTTTTTGGCCCCAAAAGATGACGCTGTCTACTCCTTGCGCGAAAAAAGGGTGCAAAGCATGTCCCAAAGCTAGTGCGGTCAAAAACTACCACATTTTGGCCATCAGAATTCAATAGCCAAGGCTCAGGTTAGCTAACGTGAATGCTGAGTCAGATTTTCTTAGTCAGGGCCAGGAACCCCTGGAAATGTGCTAACCCACCCGCCGCACTTATGGCATCTCTGATTCCGCCATTGCGGGTTTTGGGTCTTAAATAAGTTGAGACATGTGCTGCCTAAGTTGTGCTGGATGCAGTTTCGGTCACATGGATGAAAGCAATATGCAATACAGGGAAGAAAAGCGATCCGGCGATAGCAAGCAATGCAAGTAAGACGTAAATTCCATATAATCTACGCCCCCTTTTCCAAAAAAGTTGGGGCACTGCGTAAAATGTTAATAAAAATAGAATGCAGTGATTTCCAAATCATATAAACCCATATTTTATTGAGAATTGAACAATGACAACATATCAAATGTTGCGACTGATAAAAGTGCCAGATTAGGACTTTCATGTGAGCTACCTAACCGGGAAAAACAAGCAGAAAGACACATGCACAGCACGTCCCCAAGGGCCCCTGAAATTAGGCATCGGACAAAAACTAATATAAAAGTGGCACTTAGCCTTAGCATTGGTACAAAAACACAGAAATACAATACAAACAGCAAATGATTGAGAACAAAAGGTCATACAGACCAGCACAAACTCAAAATAAAGCCCAGAAAAAGCAATGCTTGTACAGATTACTGAGACCCAAAGCTTTGGAAAACTGTTTCCAAAGGCATTCAAGTTCACCAGTACAATCAATCACCAGTAAACCCATGTCCTCTATCTTTGTGGTGTTGTATTTGGAGAATGTCTGTGAGAACATTAGTCACAACTCCGGGCTTCTGTGACCTAGATGGGAGCTACACTCTCTAGATTTCTTATAGTAATAAAGAGAAGAGATGCCACTGGTATCAAATTAAAATCAGTTTGATACAGAAAGAGGGAAAGTTATCTGGCTAAGATCTGAGTTTGTCTACATTATCTTTAAGTTATGTAATGATTCTGATGTTTTATGGGTTGCTGGGGCTGTTGCGTGACCTTGTTCTGCTGATTTCTGGAAGGTTTCCTGAGTCTGAACCTAACCTGCCAGGGAATTAACCAGTTATTTTCAAATGTATCCACTTAAATAGATGCAGAAGACCTCAGATGCGTCTTTTGAAGGCTGAAGGAAGAAAAAGTTCAATGCAGAGTCATAGGCTTTTGAAAAATAAGTCGTTTAAATGTTTGATGATGTTCTAATGAATAGAGGTGGGCAATATTGCAAGACGTGTTGAAATTAACAGGAACAAGAGGTTAGAAGTCAGTTTTTTAATAACTATCTATTTTTGCAAA
>JAODKL010000045.1:16500904-16512201 GCA_026780765.1 Petrocephalus schoutedeni
ATATTGCAAGACGTGTTGAAATTAACAGGAACAAGAGGTTAGAAGTCAGTTTTTTAATAACTATCTATTTTTGCAAATGAGACGTCAGATGAAACTAAGGGGTGATAACAATACTCTGTTGTCATGGAACTGTTCTTTATAAATTACTAAGGATGATACCAGATTAAGGAACAGCGAAGATCAGCGTAGCAGACACTCCGAGTGAGAGTCAACTGTCAGAACCCATTTAATTAGCTGTTATTTTTAGGTTAATTATGCAGCCGTAAGTAATGTACGTCATGGATCATTTCTTGAGGCAACAGGATAATTAACGTAAATGGGTTTATTTGTGAGATTTGCGTCTTACAGCAGGAGGGGAACATAACTGTGACTTAGCCCCTGGATGCAAATTTACACATTCCTGAGCATAAAGTTACTATGGTAATGAGACAGCACTCAGCGATGTACATATGGCCTTTGCAACGAAAACCACACGTGCCCCCAGCCAGGGTCCTGCTAGGCATAGCACCAAAGCATCTCACTCTTTTTCCTCTTCTCTCATCCCGGCAGGGCGGTGTGTGACTCGGCTGGTTAGGACACTGTGCCTATAACCTGAAGGTTGCTGGTTTAAATCCCAGAGCGATCTCACTACCAAGCACCAGAGTCAGGCCCTCAACAGCCAAAGACTGTCTGTCCCGGCTTCTCTATTGGAGATCACTACAGATAAACACATCTGCCTTTGCACACCTGGGGAAGCCCCTGTGCTTCGGCCAAGGAGACCCTTCCCCAGCTCTAACTCCTCATGTCAGAATAAAAGCTCCCTCGATTTGTGTCAAATGCAAGAAAGTCATTCATTCATTAAGTTTGTCAGTGGGGAAACAGCGACTGCTTTATACAAACTGAAATCACCACTGTCTCCTAATGCATTTGCCAGTTTTTGATATCATGGCAAAGTGATGGAGGTTCTGTAGCTAGAGGTCTTTGTCACAAACAGTTGCATTGAACTCTGCCTAAAATTGTTTAAAAGTGACATATCACATGTGTATCCAATTGGGGGTATAATCTAGAGCTGATCTTTGTTTTTAATGTGAGGAATTTTCCCATTAACGCGATAGCTAACATTTGCCAGCAGGCCATACGGGCATACACCAAACAGCCGGTGTCCCGTCACATGGCTCTGATTACCAAACCGCCCTATCGCTGGCAGGAGCTCCGCTGGCATCTTAATAACTGTGCAAATCAGATGTGTCTAGATGAAGACCTCGATTCTTATTTATTGCATTAGGGAAAACACTTTAGAAGCTCAGCTTAAGAACACTGTGTGGATCTTCTAAGCGCCGGAAAAGTCCAGCGATGAGAAATCGGGAAGATGTGCGATTTACGAACTTTTTGAAATAGGAGGCAACCGTGAGTCATATTGGGCAACCAGTAAACGATGAGGATAGGGCATCAGTATACCGGATAAGATATTAACATGGTCACTTTAAAAGCTTATTGAAAAGCTAATTTCTGAAACATTAAATTTGCAAGAAAAGTGAGCATCATTATTTTATGCACTCAGAATGCAGTGCACACATATGGAATGGTACACTGTGTACGGCTGCCTCAAGTAATGAATGCACAAGCACTGCGCGGACTCCAAAAAACAAGTGCGCTGATTAAGCGGCTTCCATCCAGTGAAGAAGCCAACTCATTAGCCAGCCCACATGCAAATCGTAACGCTCCAAATGTCTAGCATTGCAGCATACACCTGAATGTGCGTCGCCTTTAGGTGTGGGCATGTTTCAGATACATGATACATCCGTGTGCATCTTAATAACTGTGTGTCAGAATAAAGCGTAGCTGCTGCTGTATGTGTGTGTTCATATGGCAAGTTTGCAATCAAGCTGCTCATATAAATGCACTTGGCTGTGGGGAAAGACTGAGGAGGGCCCAAACGAGAGCAGGCAATATTGGCGAGTGGGGGCTTAATTAGATGCATTACGCACAAAATGACTGCGCACTATGTTCCGTCCAGCTCACCCACTTAATTGACTGGCCTGGCGTGCTGCACAGATGACACGTAGCGAGCATGTTCCGCTAGAAGATCATCAGAGCAGATTAGTGCAATGCTACCTGTTGGGGGGAGGTGGTATAGCAGTATGGGTGGGGTTATCTGCAAGGGAAGGTGAATTCCCTCATTTTTTATTCGTGGTGACAGGCTTGGGGGAGGGGTGGCACATCGCTGTTAGCTCTGAAATGATGTGAGCTCAGGATGTGACGAGGTCTGAGGTGGTGTGGAGTCACCACGGTCACCTGAAGGCTACGATCACCCACAGACATGTGGGAAAATGTACGTGAACCAAAAAAAGAGTCCCCTGCCCCAGTTTCTTTGTGGCTTCTCGCGCTGCGTGGTGTAAAGTCCCACTGGGGTGGGGGCTACGCAT
Source organism: Petrocephalus schoutedeni (assembly GCA_026780765.1). NCBI lineage: Eukaryota > Metazoa > Chordata > Actinopteri > Osteoglossiformes > Mormyridae > Petrocephalus > Petrocephalus schoutedeni. Next base: position 16,503,310 of record JAODKL010000045.1, read on the forward strand.
GGACGCCTGCTCAGGGCATGTATAAAAAGATCTGCCTCAGGTGGCAGACAGGAGCCAGAAGGTGAGGACATGACTGTGGCAGCAGCCCTACCCATCACCCCACACTCACGTGAGACGCCCTGCTGCACACAGGGACCAAAAACAGACCTGCTACAAAAGGGAGGCCTGTGCCAATGCGCCCGCTTCATGATAACACTGCTTTCATGCCATCATCTCCATGCTTAGCTTACACAGGGGCTCAGTGGGTAGTAGCCCAGCCTCACACCTCCACCATCAGGTGTTTAAACCCTGCTCCCATGTTGTGTCTGCGCAGCTTGCATGTTCTCCCCTACGCCGCGCGACTCCCGGAGTCCAGAGGCATTTGAGGCAGAGGCAAGTCGCACAAGACGACTGCGCACCCTGTTCTGTTCAGTGTTTCTCAACCCGGCCTGTGGGGACCCCCCCCCCCCCAGATGGGCCATGTTTTTGCTCCCTCCCAGCTGACAGCCAGGGAGCAAAAAAATGTGGCTCCCTGAGGAAACACTGCTCTACATTCCCCATAATATGTCTGACACAGCGCCCCCTGCAGCATGACCAGGTATTGCAGGATATAATTCAGTTAGCGGGTGGCAATGGGGGGAGGGGGGCACAGGGCTATGAAAAAGCAATGAGGGGACAGTCCGTAGGGTTCCTCTCTGCTAAAAAGGTCAATCAATCGCATGGGCCTACAATAGAAGTATATACCCTCTTGATTGGTCCTTCATGTAATTAGCTCTAATCCCGAGCGTCGTCAGTCTGCCTCATGATCCAGAAGCTACTCTCAGAATGACCTTTTAATCACTGTTCTGCATCAGGCGATCTGAAGGAGGCTTGATACCAGTTTGGTTTCACCCGCCCCGTGGATTTGAGTGTTCTATTAAAAGTCCCCCGTCTGGAGCTATGGTTTGACGTTAGTGGTACTGTTACGGGAAGCAGTTGACTGCAAGTATAATGAAAGCAGACCTTTGCATTCCTGAGACACACATAAGAGCAGAGCTCATAGCCAATTATCAGGCACCTCTTTCTTCAGGATTAAGGGCAAAGCAGTGATGTAACTACAGGATTTGAACCAAAGACCTTCCGATCATAGGTTCAGAAGCCAAACCCACTGAGCCACAGATGGGCTAACCGGAACACGCTAGCAGAGCACGGTTTGGAGCAATCTAGCTTCTGCTGCGATGTTCCCGGTTAGATCACTAAAGCGCTTGATGGTAATGGTGGCATTCCGTGTATCGTGTGGTATCAACCCAGGTGAACATGACAATGGATAACATCCAAGCACTCTAATTCACAAGTAAATGTTTAAACAGGTGCCAGCCTTAATTACCTCCTCCGAAAACAAATTCACTTCACAAAAGCAATTAAGCAGTCTGGACTCATCTCATTGCTAATATTGCATAGCCCTTGTAACTATTGAGTTGACTAATTAAATTGACATTAAACAAAATATCTAGTTAAGGGTTGTGTTTAATAAGTAATTAAAAGAGGGGGAGGTAATCCTTCACAATTTAATCCAATTAAATAAAAATAGCTAAGCGCAACTATTTTTATGATTTTAATTAACCTAGAAAAAAACTTAAAGGGACAAAGTCATGTACATTTTACTATTAAAATCATTGGGCATATGCAGCCAAGCAGCAGATTTAAAAATGTTGGTTATGTGAGTTAATTCTTGTAAAATGGCTATATTTTGGATGCTATGTTAATATCACAAAATGATCACATGTTCCTGGGCTCATAATTGTGCCATGACAAATTCCCCGATTCCCTTAAGTGAAGAAGGAGTATTAGTGAAGCTTTGCGGTTTCAGAGGTTTAGAAACTGAGAAAATGCCCGCCTTCTCCTTACGGAGCCCAAGCAGGTCCACTTCATTTTCCCCGATGAAATAACCATAATCAAGCTAACGAGCGAATGACGTTAATGCCCTGACACACCCTTTGCAGCGGATTTCAAAAGGGCCTTAGTGAAGCCCTTAAAGACAGACACATTTCATTACATAACTATTGCAGATTGTTCATTTATGAAACGACTCCCCTGTTTCCCCTAAATCAAATGAGCGCTGACCAATACCTACGGCATGGAGGCATGATGGGTAGAGATTAGGGATACCCCGAATGCAAATACATTATTAGGAAACACACAGATAATGTGTTTTAAACCAACTTTTTTCTACCCAAAGTTCGGTGAGCTCCATGATTATCACGTTTACGTTTTTTCAAATGAATTCACGTCATTATAGAGGGCTCACGATACAAATGGCCATTCTGTCTGAGACACAGAACATCGGCTTCATTAACTAGTCATTTCACTTACTACAAATTATTTAAAAGAGGATGCTATGTATTCTGTAGTCCACACATCAAGTTAGCATAGTGGGGGAGGAAGCGTCAAAAAACAGTTGAAATTTTTTCAAGAATGACATTGTACCTTGTCTGCTGCTATTTGATAATAGTTGTAGTTCATGGTCTTTTCCCTAGCGAAATGTAGTAACGTTAACGTTAAGAAACTCAAATGACTCATCATTGGAATTTAAAATTATTGCCTTCAACTGGACAGGGGCGCCTTGAGGGAGGGGGGCGATTTGTGTGATTCCAAAGGCCCCTGACTGGCAGCATTTAGTTTCAATGCACAAAAAATGGCATTGCCAGTGAATGTTAGGCTAAAAAATACAATTTTAACCCTGGGGACCCCACGGGGTCATATCTGACCACACCTTTTACTTCTGCCTTACATTCAACCCACTCATCAAAGTAAAGTAATTTCTTTTTGTTTTACAGCCCAGTGTACCATATATGACCCAAAAACAAAAGTAAAATCTTTTCTTTGATGAGTGGGTTGAATGTAAGGCAGAAATAAAAGGTGGGCCCCGTGGGTTCCCTAAAGTTAGTGGGACTTCCGGAACAAAGCACAGCCACTTCTGGTCTGAATACAGAGACAGATAAGGCCGGCATTGTGCCTCTCCAGTAGAGATGCTTCACACATGGCAGGTTGTGGGCTGTAACTTGGCCCCAGAGCTACATCCCCTCCCTGTGGGTTTGAGGCAGACTGGCCACTCAGTGTTTGTTTTGTGTGTGTATACTGCATGGGCAAAAGTATGTGAACACCACCTTGTCTAACATCTCATTCTGAAACCACAGGTATTAACATATGTGTTAACATAGGAGAATGAATGACTGGCCAGCGAATTTCTGGAACGGCTGCCAAGTGGCTCGTCATCACAACTGGTTGGCCTATCTGGTCATGCAAAGAATATGGGGAAATCAACTCAATGAAATAATCAGAATCAACTTTAAGTGCTGTGTACAGCCACAGTACAAGGAACCTGATTTCCTGTAACTGGTTGCATTATAGTAAAGTAAAATTAAATAGCATAACAGAGTATTTACATAGAGCAATATTTAAAATAATAATTATACAATCTGTTGTATATTATATAGTTGCCTTATATATGTGATATTTTGCATAAAAAAAACAACATAAAAGCCTATAAGGTCAAATTTCAGTGGATGCTTCAGTCAGATTTAATTAGGCGGCTGGTTAGAGTGAAACTGCATACATGCACAGAGGCAGCTGCGTCTCGTCTGTCTCTGTTCCTGGCTCTGATCCGCTATCACACTGCTGCCTTTCATTGCTAATTCCTCCTCGCTTTAAACACTGTCGCCTGCATGACCCACTTGGGTTTGCAATTATCTGCCGTTCAAACACAACAAACGCCGAGCCACTTCTGAGGCTGCATTCACTGCCCCAAAGATGAAAAGGAAAGACCACTCGTGTTTCAATGCAGGTCCGAGTTCCGAAAACAGATCGCAGAGGCTTTCATCACCTTTCAGCCATGAACTGATGATTAATTTTTAAGCGTCATTACTCTACAGTAGTTTGATGGAAATTGCATTGTGCACCTGCTATCCTGAAGCCAAGACTAAGATAACTGGACTGATTTTCCACTGCCAGAGAATAATTAGCTAGGTTATCCTCAAAGGAATAATTGCATATTATCTTCGATCAGGGGTGCCCAACTCCAGTCCTGGAGGGCCAGAATCCAACACAGTTTGCCAGTTTCCCTGCTCAAACATACCAATTAAACCTGGTAATTGGCAGATTAAGTTGTTTGAGCTGGGAAATCTGCAAACTGTTAGATTCTGGCTCTCCAGGACCCAGACCAACTTGTGTCATTTCACAAGTATTGCAACTTCACATAATGCAGAGAAAATGCTGGAGGACCCTAAAGTACTGATCACGAAGGGACTCGAACCCTCAATCTTCTGATCCGAAGTCAGACGCCTTATCCATTAGGCCACGTGACCCTTTCATACAACCCCTGGTGTAGTGTTGCTTTTTGATTCTTCTTTGTCATTTTTTTTTGTAAAAAGCATAGATAATTGATTTACCAAACCAGATACCATCTGAGTGAAAACAGGCATATGTCCTGGACGCCCTGCAGCAAGGGGGCCTTAAAGCAGGAAACACTGTTATTCTCTCAGCTGTCTTTTAGCTTTCAGCTGGTCACATGCAGTAAAACAGCAGCTCTTCTCCCCTCCTCCAAATAATTGTGCAGTGACATGTGGCATAATGAAAGAGCCGTGTATTTCTGTGCCTGACAGACAGGCTGCTCGCCACAGACATTATCAGCCATTTGCTCTTGTGCTTCTTACATGGGTTGCGGCTAATCAAAAACTGTAGAAAAAAGGAGATTCGGTTCAATCCTCTTTAATTTTTTACTTTTTTTTTTACTTAGCACTTTTTTACTTAGCACTTACTACCAAAGTATTCTGAGACGGCATAAAAAACCTCTCGGAGTTTGAGGTCGACTGGCTGCCCAGCCCCCCTCTGGGCATTCTGACATTATAGGATGCAAGGAAAATGAGTCTGCTGTGAGGCAGCTCTGCTCGCAGGCCCGTGTGAGTCAGCAGCTCGCAGGCTATGCTCATGATGTCACAGTTTGTAAGCCACATCCACGATTCCACGAAACTCCAGCTAAAATGGAGCCCACCCCTGACCTAGGGGGGCTTCTCCAATCAGGAGGGGAAGGAGGACCCGCCTTGGTAAATCTTACCAATCGGGGGTGGTGCCATTAGACTTTATCTAGGCCCCCTTGTACCAATCGGGCCGTAGGCTAGTGGGTCATGCGGTTACTGGTTCTGTTCTGGTGTGCAGTCCTGGTCCCTGCACTGCTCAGTTCCCCCAGTGTATTTGCTTCGTGTTTTATTTGTTAAATCCTTTTTTCTCCCGTTTTGTTTTGACCCCTTGCAGTCCTTTTATCTTGTGCCTTCCCCAGTGCTGTTAGTTTCCCTAAATAAACCCCCCTTGGCTCAGAGTGGATCATCACCTTCTTTCCATCTGCACGGTGCCCCGCTGTGACAGCTACTCAATTTATATGCGGGATGACAAGGAGATCTGGGTATATGACACAGCTTATAAACATTAATCAGTTCTGTTCTGAACAGCAAGACATGGTCGAAGTTTGGTGATATTATGTAGCTGTAGGAAGCACACCTGCAATGCTGCATCTGCATGAGATTGAATGAGAGCCTTGTATCCAAGATGATGGCATAGCTACAGGCTGAGCTCTTTGAAGTACAATTTCAGACCCTCAGAACAGAGTGCAGTGATTATAGCAGGCCTTATTCAAGTATTCACTTGGTTAAAGCAATTAGCTAAAGTGGCAATAAATGAGGTGTCATTAGGTGTAGCCAAAATGTATATTGGGTCATTAGGTGTAGCCAAAATGTATTATATACATTGTATATATAGGGTGTCATCAACATATGAGTGAAAGTTGACATCGTATTTTCTTAATATATTATCTCACAAAAAAAATGAAGATCAATTTTCCAAAGAATTCAACTTTCCTCTTATATATATTACAGTATCAGGGACCAAAGCCCACTCAGTCCTCATGTATTCTGTCAAAGAACTTCTGTTATGTTTCCAAAACACACTAAGTCTTCAGATATTTTCCCGAAAACGTATCCCACGGACAAAGTGAGTGATGGAAATTTGCCCCCGGACTGTGCCCCGAGCAGCGAGAGAGGCAGAGCCCTCTGCCACCTGGGCAGGTGCTCACTGGCTTGGATCAAAGGCGCCGGCTTACATGCTTACATAAGAGCTTTCGCAAATTTCCTGCGGTGGGGGTGGTGACTCTCTGCTAGGAGACGGGCACGGCACGCGCTGCCGCCGTGGCGATGAGGCCGCATTTAGCTCCCGGCCGTGGGCAGAGCACTCCACTTGGCAAAAAAGCCAGGCAGTTCCAGTCCACGCAGGAGAATACGCCTCGTCATGAGAGCAAATGCAGATGAACCCTTAAACATCTGATAGAAACACGAGAGGAAGAAAAAAAACATGTTCAGCTAACATAATGTGTAAAACATATTAGAAATACCTGCTGTGCATTTGTATATGAAAAACTGCTACAATGAAAACATTTGTTATACAAACATGTTATACAAACAATACATTAAAAACACCACTTATATATCAATTTATTTATTGCACATTCTGCTTCAGTGTGACAAAAATGATGGAGACTTGGACTTGACTAGGACTTGACTGGGACTTGAGGGCACATGACTCGAGACCTGACTACGATGTTTTGACTCAAGTCTTGGCCAAGGAGTAACTTGTTCCCATCCCTGTGAATATACAGTATTTACTCACCGTTTAGTCCACGCTATCCTCTCCTGTCTGCCTCACTTACAGTTTAGCCCTGTTCTCCAGATTCCATCTTGTGGCTGGGTCCAGTCTCCCAGCCCAATCGTCTGTAATGTGAGCACTAGGACCAGCTGGCTAGCCCTATCTGTCCAATCTGGCATGACTGGGGGGAATGTTTTGGATTAAAATCTATTTTTCCTCCTTGCAGCCTGAGGGCTTGGCAAATAAACAAAGGCCGAGTGGTGTGGGGCACGAGGACGAGAGGTGTGGTGAACAGGCTGTTTGCCCAAAGGGCCCTAATCGTAGGCTTTCATCTGTCTGCTCACCTTTGTGTCGTTTGTAGTGTTTGATAGTCCTGATCACACCCCACACACAGGTCACAAACACAAGGGGCTGAAAACACTGCATTGCAAGTCCTTGTAAACCACAATCGGGGCTGGTTTCTTCACTCAGGTAGTATAGTGGTTTAGGAGCTGGATGCCCAGCCCAAAAGCTGCTGCTTCTAAACCTGATTTGCTTCTGTAAAACACCCAGTTTGTTTAAGTACGTGTGAACTGGAATAATCCGGAGTAGTCTGGTTTCTTCTTTGGTAGTGATGAGTACAGAAAGAGAGCAAAATGTATTTGTTGCTTCTCTTAGAGATTTGTGAAGCTATCTACTTAGCAGGTGCTTTTGTCCACAGTGATACACATTTTTTAGAATGCCAGATCAGATGTCTGCTGGACTAAAGGCCTCGATCATGGGCTCAATGGTGCAATCTCTCTGCCAGCTTGACCACCTTCGGATCATAAGTACAGTGGCCTTGCCTGCGGAGCCACATGACACCTGCATACTCATTCAGAATATATTTACTGTCACTCAGATAACACGTAAATTGGAACATTTAACCTCGCGCAAATAAGATTGCGGTTTCCTTTTATGTGAGGAACCGGAAGTAGGTTAAATATTACATATGTGGGAATTTGATTACGTGAAATCTGTTTTTTATTCAGCCATCTTTCAACTGTTTATCCCAGTCGGGGGCTGGAATCCATCACAGGCAGCACAGGGGAACCGGGGGATGGGGGGGGGCGCAACGGGGGGGGCATGTACCCCCCAATATTTCACATGGCTTCATTCCTCCCCCCAATAAATATAACTTTGCATTTAAAGTATTGAGCTGTGCTCCCCCCCCCCCCCAAAGAAAAATCTAATGCTCCCCTATGCCATTGGAGACATACATGCACACACTAGGTGATGAAACACAGGGCAACTTTTTGAGCAATGTTGCCGGGCAACTGCCAATCAGGTGAGATAAAGGGCAATTCATCTGTAACTGGATGACTGGCAAAAGTTGCCCCCAGGTGATCAAAGTTTCTGTCGCCCAATATCAATGGGAAAGTCCCCGAGCAACATCGGTCAGCAACACTGCCCGCCAAAACTGCCCTATGTATCGTCAATTACTATGGACGATCCATGGATGCTAGTTCAACAAGGTTGCACAGACGCAAAGACACAAGGAGCTCATGCAAACTCCGCACACAGAGGTGAGGTGAGATTCAACCCCCCAACACCATAAGGAGCAAGGCCATCGTGCCACCCCCGTATTAATACAACCATGCTTTGTCAGTCTTCAAAAAGTAAGTCAAAATGAGAGGACGTTATGGTTCGGTGGTGATTACCTGCTGGCTGGCGACCCCTGCTCTCATTTGTGGAGTCCACTTTCCGAAAATCGGGGCTGCGCGCGAAAATAGATCATGTCTATTTTTAGGACTGTTGCCATGACTCAGCCAAAAAGACGAGATGACCCCATTCCTTCTTTGTCTCTTATTTTTGCACGGGACTAACCCCGTGGGCAGTAGTGAACATGCAGTGTGCACAGGACTAACAGAGAGGCCAGCCGTGAAACTCCCAGCCGTGCGATCATCACCAACGCCTCACAGCTAAGAGGCTTCAGTGTGTTTGTTGCTGTTTGGCGCCAACTGAATTTGACATCCTGCCTGCAGTGTACCCTGAAGCCCTGCCTCATTCACTGTGCTGCCTGTGATAGGCTCCAGGCACCTCATGACCCGTATCAGTAAAATATATTTTGCTAACCAAGCAAGGATCAGCATAGTGGTGCATTGGTTGCCTCATAACTCTGAGACCTGGGGTCAAGTCTCTGCTGTGGCTCTGTGTGTGTGATGTTCTCCCTGTGTCATTGTGGGGTCCCCCCCCCCCCCCCCCCCCCCCCCCCCCCCACCCCAC
>JAODKL010000047.1:9886-37751 GCA_026780765.1 Petrocephalus schoutedeni
GGGTGGGGGGGGGGGGGGGGGGGGGGGGGGTCTATGGGAATTTTTGCCCGTTCATCCAGAAAGGCATTTGTGAGGTCAGGCACTGATGTTGGACATGAAGGCTGGGGTTTATGCCAGAGAAAGTTTAGAACTCTGCAATTACTGAGTTAACAGAGCGTTGGGGACTCTGCACTCAGTGACCCCGCTCCATTACAATTATGTGGTCTACCACTTTGAGGCTGAGTTTCTGTTGTTCCTGAACACTTCCACTTTGCAATAATATCACTTACGGTTGACCATGGAATATCTAGCAGTGAAGAAATTTCATGAGCCGACTTACTGCAAAGATGGCATCGTATGACAATACCACACTTGAATTCACCGATCTTTTCAGAACAACCCATTCTTTCACGAAACCAAACTGCATGGCAAGGCGCTTCACTTTTAAACCTGCAGCAATGGGTCTGAATGAAATACCCAAATTCAATGATTAGGAGATGTGTCCCAATACTTTTGTCCACATAGTGCATTTCCTGTAAGGTGGATAGAAAAACAGAAAACGTTTACAAAAATCATTGTACCGACTGTACAAAATACCTTGAAGTATCTATATACTGTACAATAGCCAAGCCAGATAACCACCACTTAATGGTTTGAATAATGCTCAGCTGTAAGGATACCCTGAATAGCCTACTATGTAAAAGACCCAACCATATTTTTTACATGCATAATGTCACTAAGGAGATATTTGTTCATGGTTTCATCCAAATGACTGGAACATGTCCTTTTCATGCTGTATATGCTTAAGTGGAGCCCAAACTACACTAACCATTTGGTTCATTCTCTGTGTCATCTATGGATTCATAAACATGATCATCCTCCGACTCCTGCTCTGAAGCTGCTGAGATATTGGAAAGATTTGCACAAACATTTAGCACAAGCACACCCGAATAAAAAAAAAAGGGGTGGAATGGCATTTAAAAACAAAAAAATTAACAAAATCCATGCTAGAACAACAGCATTTCCCATGCAAGAAGAAGGTCTCAATCCCCGGGTTAATGTTTAAACCATGGCTTTTGAAAGGGGGTTCAAACTCCTTATTTTACATCTACGTGTCTGGTTGGGAGCAAACAAACTTTTGGGGGGGTGCGTTCTAACCCATAATTTTACAATGTGGCCATCTGCCTGGTTTACACCAGACAATTTCTTATAATAATAATTCTTACAATACTGATAACCTCACAGACATATGCATTATACAATAAGATACATTAACTTATATTAATCAATCTAGCTTAAACAACCAAGGGTCGGAAAGGACAATAAGGGAAGCCTGGGATAGGTGCATGTCCTCTTCGACGCAGCCAATGGTAGACTAGACAGGAGAGCCTGCATCCTACCTTTTCTCTTGGAATGGCATTTCCACACATTCGCACAGAGTCCTGTAACCATGCCAACAGAAAGCACAGAAGCTCCCACTATCCACCAGGCTAAAAGGGAAACACGAGGCAGAGAAATGGCTGAGTTTCACAGCATCACAACGGAATCAATGATGTTTCTTTAGACCATTCGAAATTGAGATACATCTCTTTATGAACATTTTGTTTGCTGCTGTAGTTTGCATTACAGAATATAGCTGAACCTTTCATGTAGCTACTTACTACTTTATTACATATAGAACATATTTCAAGTAAAGGATGTTGATTTAATAGTTTCGAAGAATGTTTACCACTATTAGGTCTCCAGGTCTGTCCGGTTTCTTCATTATGCTTTGCAGTTCCCGTTGGTTTACAGATGGTAGACGTACCTAAAACGGTAACAAAAATGCAGTACTGCACCCAACACTTCATGCACTTCCAAAGCATAATACATATGCTTTGTTTATTGGTGGCAGGAGAAATGGGGCTCTGAAACCCACAGGGAGTGGTTTTATTGTTACTCACTGACAGCTGATTGGTAACTAATTAGGGGAGAATGCTCCTATTGTCTTTCAATATAGAATGGAGAAGTTGCTACAGTTGCCACTTCTGTATTCTTGTTCATTTATTTTTGTGCACGTTTCCTTTCGCAGGTAGTGGCTGCTGCTGAGGCAGATGCCGAAAAAAAAAAAAAAAAAAAAAAAAAAAAAACTGGTAAATAAGCCTTTTCTGTGCAGAAAGGACAAATTGACCAGAAATGGTTATACAAAACATGCAGCACTAATACAGTGTACAACAGTACAGTTTATATTACTGTAATTTAGTAAAATACAGCTTGAATTTCATTTCAGCTGACAACCATGTATGGATGGCATGGTTTGAATCTCATCTGTGTCGCATGTGTGGAGTTTGCGTGTTCTCTCCCAGTCCTTGGAGCAGCTGAAGGTTTGGCAGCTGGCTGAAGGTCCCAAAGGTGAAAATTCTACTAACCCTGAGCCACCCACAAAGCCACAGACTGCCCCTCTAATATGGGAGCTCACTCATCTTTTTACTGTCTTCATGGATACAGTTCCCACCAACATACCACTTCACAGAAATTAACGTCTGCAAGTGCTGGAATAACAAGAATAAATGGTTAGTATAAACTGCTGACTGAAAATAGTGCCCAACATTCATGTGTTGATTCTGGCAGTCACGGAGTTACGCAAGAACTCGAGCTCACCCGTCAAAAACTGGTCGTAATACATGTTACGTTCAAACTTCACGTTCACAATATTCTGTCGTTTCACGTTGAAATATACCGTAAAGAATTTCCACTAACGTAGCCTTAACGTCATTTTAACATTCAGCTAAACTATTCAGTTGCGTTGGCCGTACATTACACCGCTTTCGAGCGTTATTTAACATTTCATATTTTAGATACAAGAAACGGGATACTTCACTTTTTCGATTTGCATTGGCCAACATATTTGTGTAGTTGCAAACGCAATGTGGCTATTGGGTGAAAAATATATACGTCAGTCGGTAATCTAGCATATGATTGGGCAAAATCGTCCTTAAACCGGCTATTTAATACAATGTAAAAAGGGATTGGTTTTCAGCTTGACCAATTGGAGAAGGCAAACTTTCTGTATGGCTAACAAAGATGTCCATCTAAATACTTTGTTTCAATTGGCCATTATTGACAGCTGAAGGCGGGACGAGCTAGAAAGAAAGTGTTTCCTTGTCTGTGTGCTATGTGGGACGGTGCGTTAACGAGTGGCAATTACCAAATAGGTCTGTAAATACAGCAATACATACAGCACACGCGTCGTTTTACATACGCGGCATTTTCCCCATTTTTTATCTTTGGACATAGAAACTAGAACTAGTGCGACATTTTCTCATTTAATCCGGGGTTTAGCTGGTAGCTAGCGCTCATTAGCCGTAGCAGGCTCGCCCGGGGGGATATGACTACGGAATTACTGTCCGATTTAGACAGCCGCTTCTTCGCCGATAACCTGCTGACCAGCGAAGACTGGGGTGAGTAACGGGCCGCCGCCCCGGAGCATCGCGTCGGCGATACGGGGAATGGGTGCGCTGCAGTTTCCCCGTCGTCCCTCCGGCGCGACCCCCACCCGGCGCCCTGTAACTGCCCCCCCAGCGCGTCGTTCACCTGACAGCGCTTTCTCAATGGCAGCGGTGTCCACGATGGCCGGTGCGAAGCGGGGAGGTAGCGGGGCGTGTTTGGCCGCGTCTGCGGGTAGCGTGGCTGCCCAGCCTGGCGTACCGGAAGTGCCGGTGCAGTGCGGTCCGCGATCCCTCACTCAGCCGCCGGCGCCCGGCCCTCTCGGCCACTTCTTTATCACAGCTGGCAGCCCTGCGCCGCTCATAATTGCTAATTCCGTTTACGTTCCCCCTCTATGAGTAACACGTGTGATGCGTTACCTATTAACGGCAGGTGTGGTTTGCGAGTTCGGGTCCAGCCGAAAGCATTCGTTACCCATCAACGTAACCAATTAACAGCGTACCGCGTTGCAATGCTCAGTTTGCGATCTTTTAACCTTTGCTGTAGAGTCTGTCTGGCACCCGGCTGACAGCGCTTCGGTCGGGATCTTACCTGGATTAGGGTTAGCCGGCAATAACACAAGCATATGCAACGTACTGCTTTCTTTATGACGAGCGCTGTTTTTCAATTACAATTACAATTACAGCGATGTTTTTCCCCCAAAGATCTATTCTGCCATAAACATAAACATCTAAATATAGTTGTGCTTTGGGATTTTGGTTTTGATCATCTATGGTTTCATATGCATGGTGGCACTAATTAGAGAAGCTTTTATTGAATATACGTGCTTAAAGATTTCTATTCCTATGATAAAAGATATTTATAATTCTATATAATATTAATTGTCTTATTTATACATTGGCTATTTCAGTGAAGCAATACTGGACTGAGTACCGTTGATGGTACAGCAGGAACTTTTGCAGGATCCTGCAGAATTTACAGTTCTGAAACGCGCTCGATGTGGCACCGATTTCACTGCGCTGTCCATCTCTGCCAGATGCTTGTCTGTACCAGTGTGAAAGCATGGAGGAGGGTGAGGATGTGGAGTACACCAGAGGGATGAAATACAACACTATGGTAAGAACAGTGCAGGGGAATGATCTGATACAATAGGGCCATTTGGAACCTCCTGAATTGGATTTCTTTACAGGCAGGGCAGCCTATAGTGCTACTAACTCAGTACATGTGGAGCAGAATCTGCTGCTTATGGGTTATCTTTGCAATCGCCTGTTTTGGGTTTTTATGGTCACCCTGAAGGTATAAATATACATATGAAAATGCTGTATGTGCGCCCAAAATGTGTGTCACTGAGGTGATGGATGCAGCCAGTTTTATTTTGGGTTTGAGGTATTCAGAAGAACTTGCCACCGACAAGCTGGTAAGCTGGTTAGTTGAGGTAGCTGACTTAATGCTTCAATGCTTCTGCACACTGCACTTGTGTACTTACTGACCTGTTTATGCGGTTCTCTACCCCACTAGTTTGATAACGATCTCGTCCTTACACTTGATCCTGACAACCCGACGTCGCCATGGAAACACCTTAACGATAACCTTCTAACAGGTAAGGAGCAGTGCTGTGCCCTAAAAATGGGGGATGCATGGGAAAAAATAAAAAAGCAGATAAAAATGCTGTTAAAAAGGCATTAAAAATGCAATATATACTGTGCTTAATTTGTGTACGTGTGTGTGTTTTGTATTCTATCCCTAATCACTGGAGATGTTTTTAAAGTGCTGTAAGTTTCACCATAGCAATATGTAGGCCTTTTAGTGTTATACTTTCATTCTATTCATTTGTATGTTTAAGTTAAGGGGTGGAGTTTTTGTGGTTTACCCTCATTACAGAAATAACCCAGCATGATGGCCCCCCCTGCAAAGAAATTAAAGACCTCTATCACTTTACTAAAATCACATGTACTAAACGGGGGCCAAGGTCACAGAGGAAACCAGGCTGTAACGGCAAGTTTACACCATGACAGGATTCATCAGTAGAATTAGCTTGAAATGATAATGATCTGTAATGAAGATTAGGAATGAGCGAATATCTGTGTTCAAGTAAACCAGCTTGGCTAGGGGCAGTACACGGGGTTCTTTAGGTCGACTGGAAGCCGTTGGCAGACATTTGGATGGACATATGGCTGATTTGCATGAAGAGTTTGGGAGACCGGTATCACCTTGCTTCAGTGGTGTTAAAGCCGCGTATTTAATCTTGTTCTGACATGAAGCCCTATCTTTCTCTCCCTCTCTCTATCTTAAGGGGAAAGCCCAGTTTTAAAAGATGATGCAACCATTACGCAGCCGTTACCCGTGGATATGTGTAAGTCCTTCATAAGTTTGTCTGTGTGTGTGAGAGAGAGAGACTGTATGTTTTACTTTAGTTCTATGTGTTAAAATTCTGCAGCTAGTGTCTCAGCCTTAAAATGGAAAATTTTAGCACCTCGACGGGTCAGCCCTCGCTTTTACCCCCTGGCAGAAACAGGCATCCATATTTCAGCAGAGTCGGTCCATCGCATTCCTTTGGACTGTAAAACGCCGCATGGTTCTGGGTTCAGATACAGGACGCAGAGTTGGGTGCGTTCCCACTTCCTTACCGCTGACGGCGATGTGCCTGTCCCTCAGTGTTTCAGGTGAAGGCCGAGCCCCTCTCCCCAGCATCCTCCTTGGGGTCTGACTGCTCCCTGACCTCTGTCCCGGATTCCCAGGTGAGCCTCCTGCAGGAGTGTCTTCTCTCCTGTCCCCCGCCTTGTCCCCTGGGTAAATCGGCAGTTTCCACACGTGTTCACAGGCACACACACCTCACACGTCGTCCCCCGTTTCCCAGGTGACGGTGAAGGGGGAGAACCCGCCGACTCCCCCCTACATGTTCGGGGACGTGCTGTCGCCCCCTGTAGGGACGTTACAGGT
The DNA here is from genome assembly GCA_026780765.1 of Petrocephalus schoutedeni. Classification (NCBI taxonomy): domain Eukaryota; kingdom Metazoa; phylum Chordata; class Actinopteri; order Osteoglossiformes; family Mormyridae; genus Petrocephalus; species Petrocephalus schoutedeni. Next base: position 16,232 of record JAODKL010000047.1, read on the forward strand.
GACGGTGACCCCGTCTGCGCAGCTGCAGTCCCAGCCGGCCCACATTGCCACGCACAACGGCACCGACCCACAAGTGCAGGCCCCGGGTAAACACCCCCCCCCACGACAACCGCTTAATACCTGTTGTGTTACATGGTCATTGCTGAGACACTACAGCACGCGATGCACAACAACAAAATCTGTCCTCTGCATTTAGCCAATATGTGACATAGCAGTGGGCAGCTAATTCAGCGCCCCGGGAGCAGTGCTTCTGCTTTAGGAATTCTTTCTATAAATCGCCGTTAATTTGTAGTTAATTTGTAGTGCCGACCCCTGTATTCTGAACATGAAGATCAGTACAGCCATTGTTTAGAGAAGATGTGTCCCCGCCGCCCCCCCGCCTGCATTTCTGCTTCCCGCGTGACATCCGTGTCCCCTGTCTGTTCGCCTCGCTTCCCCTTGGCCCCGCCCACACGCCCCGCAGCGGGTCCAGCGGTGCCCTCGACCACGGCCCTCAAAGCCAGCAGCATCCTGAGCAGCAAGCCGGCCATCCAGCCGCGGCCGGTGTGCATGGCCGCCCTGCCCGTCCCGCAGAGCCCCAGTCCCGCCAAGGCGCTCCTCCTGCAGGGCCTGGCCAGCATGGACCAGAGCCGGCCTGGTGAGGGCGCCACACCCTTTCATTCTTCCTCCAAGTCAAAGTATCTTTATTGTCATCCTCAGCTGTATGATGCACAGGCTGTATGCTGGGATGCAATTACAGTGCGTCTGTTATATCGCAAGAAATACCGTAAGATCTGACGATTTAAACACGACATGAGACCTGGATGACGATATAGACAGGAACATGCAATGAAAAATACAGTTTGAAATATAGATACAGTTGTGCAAATAGACATGAGCTGTATATGCCAGAATTTGCAATAATAGATTATGGATATAGATCTGGATAATGGATAATAGATAATAGATCCTGACATGTTTATATTTAAGTCCTGAATCGTGCAGTAAATGTTTCTGGTGTAAAGTCATAGGCTGTTTCTATAGTTCCCAGCTCCTTCCGGGGGGTGTGTTTGGCTGCTGTGGCTGCAGATTCAGCCCCCCTCCCTCATTCTGAACTCCCCCCCCCTCCGCCCCCAGTCGTGCTCTCGCAGTCGGTCTGCCTGGGTTCAGCACCGGCCATCGTCAAGGTGGAGCCCGTGTCTCCCAGCATGCCCCACTGCGCCGGGCCGCCTGCCGCCCCAACCACCAAGCCCATCATCCCCGCCACGTCTCTGCCGGGGAACAGCGCCAATGACATTGATGTACGTCTCTGTGTCTGACTGTGTCTTTGTGTCTCTGTGCCTGACTGTGTCTCTTTGTGTCTCTCTGTGCCTGACTGTGTCTCTCTGTGTCTGACTGTGTCAGACTGTGTCTGCCTGTACAGCATTAACATCGATGCGCGCCTCCTCATATCCTCTGTAATGTAACCCCCCCCCCACCGGTGTCCTCAGATGAAAGTGCTGAAGAGGCAGCAGCGCATGATTAAGAACCGGGAGTCAGCATGCCAGTCACGCAAGAAGAAGAAGGAGTACCTGCAGAGTCTGGAGGCCCAGCTGAGGGAGGCGCAGCGGGAGAACGAGCGGCTCCGCAGGGAGAACCAGGCACTGCGGGAGCGGCTGGCCGGGAAGGAGGTACCTGGCGGTGGGGGAGACAGGGTGGGTGCATGCTGGCTGCCCTTCCAGCCCGCTTATTAAATATTTGAAATGTATCTCAGATATATCTGTCTTCTGACAGACCAAAAAAAACAAAGAGTATAAATAGCACTCTCTCTCTTGCTCTCACACACACACACACAGACAGGAGGCTTGGGGGAGTCTCTCGCCAGAGGCCCTGGAGCGTTATCTGTTAGATGCTGTGTTTATCCCCGGGTACTGTCACACTATACAGGGGGAGATGAACTCCCCAGGGTGCCTGTGCCTTTGCTGCAGAGCGCCTTTACTGCAGAGCTCCTGTGCTGCAGAGCTCCTGTGCTGCAGAGCGCCTGTGCTGCAGAGCGCATGTGCTGCAGAGCACCCGTGCCTTTTCACCCGCGGTTCACCCGCTTCCCTGCCATTTCCTCCTACAGGGTGGAGAACCGGGCGGCAACAAGAGAGCCGTCTGCGTCATGGTGGTGCTGCTCTTCATCACCTTCAGCTTCAGGCCCATCAGGTACAACGTGCATTAATATTATAAATCGAAAATGAGGACAGTATCTGGCTAATGATGGGTCTGATGGGAAGTGCCCTGTGTGTGCCCTGCAATGGACTGGCATCCTGCCCAGGGCATCCCCTGCTCTGTACCCTCTGCTTCCTGGAATCGGCTCCAGGGTCACCTCAACATTGTTTTGGACAAGTAGCTTTATATGAATGGATGGGTAGCATTTGTACGTTAGTTATGTCAGTTGTTCAGTTTTGCGTTAACCTGGCAGTGACGCAGATGCATCTTTCTGCAGCCCGCATGTAATTCCATGCTCCTCTTACTCGCTCAGCATCACAGACAGGAAGTTAGAGTCCGGGCTACAGGAAGAGGCGGGCCCTCTCACCGGCAGACACCTGCTGGAGATCGGGCCGGCGGAGGAGAGCAGCAGGTCACGGGGGAGCGAGGGGGCGCCGACGGAGAGGACGGAGAGCGAGGAGGAGGCCGAGGAAAGCTGGAGGGGGGCGGAGATGGAGAGGGAGTCCGCGGACTCCTACCAGCTCAGGTCGGCTTGCTGTCAGGTTCACCACGAGAGAGAGACGGCTTGTGATAGAGGGCTGGTTGTTTACTGCTTTGCATCATGTTCAAGACCCTGAATGCATCCCTGAATGTCTCTCAGCTCTGCTTGCGCATCCTCATCTTGTTAGGTATGATCTTAACCCCTCAAATGGTCCAAAAATTATAATACTAGCGAAGGCTCTACAGTATTCTATTCAAGATCTATGCATATAAGATGAATCATTTTGTATGTCATTACTGTGTGTAACTTGTGTGTAGCAGTCCGAGTGAGTTTCTCATTTCAGGCTACAGTCGTTATTGGAATGTCATTAGGATTCCCTTTTTTTTTGGCTGGTGGATAGTAGGCAGTACGATGATAAACCAATGAGGGATGTAGCTAACAATAGGCTGTAGGTTCAAATCCCTGAGAGTAGGCAGATTGTTACCTTTCCCTCTGCAGTCAGGCACTTTGGACAAAAGCGTCAGGTAAATGTGTAGCTGCTGTTTGTCTGTATTATCTAAGCTAACGTCCCTGTTCCCCTCAGAAACCTAAGCGGGGTCTTCAGCGACATGAAGGACCTGGTTCTACCGGACCTGGACCGTTACTTCACCGCCTCGGACTGCCGGCAGTTTAACCGATCTGAGTCGCTCAGGTGAGGCCTCTTTCCGACCGCAGCGGGGCCAGCGCTGACGCGCTAACGGCTAACGGCGCCGCGCTAACGGCCATGTGTGTCGCCCGCCGGTCCAGGCTCGCCGACGAGCTGCGGGGCTGGGCCCACAGGCACCAGATAGACCGCAAGAAGTCCGGGGGAAAGGCAAAGATAGTGAAGAAGGCCAGGGTGGCTCAGGTACGCAGTCGGCCAGGTGACGGGGGGGTGCATGGGTAGCAGCCGTGATAATCATCATAATGATAATGATAATAAAGTCAGAACATCTTCACATGAGGCACAGGAGACCACAACAGGCGAATGAACCCAGTAAATTACCGTTAGCAGTAAAGAGAAAACTGCGAGATCTCAGCGTTATGTAAATCCTGCAGCCCCCCCACCTCACCCCTCGCCGAAATCGGCCCCCACAGTCTCTGACTCCATCTCCTCCTCCGCTGCGCAGAAATCCCAGCATAGGAAGATGAATTTCTCCAGATACCTTCCCATCCAGACGCACAGCTCGATGGAGAGGTGAGAGAGAGCCTCCCCACAGCCTCCTGCTTAATTAACTCGCTGCAGTTTTATTCTGGGTAATTACAGACCACCTCCATCCTGCTCTGCCAGACAATCCGGTTAAATTACTGACATCTCGAATTAGCGCTCTTTAGAAACAAGTTTGGCCTTTCGCTTCCTCTTCTCTGTTTGCGTTGGGTGTTTCGCTGCAGACTTTCGTTCTCTCTGTACGCCGACGCCCCCCTCCCTCGCTTGACCACATTGCTCTGTGGTTCGTGGGGGGGAGGGGCTGTCAAACTGACTGCGCTATATTATCGCCCACAGTCAGCTGCAAGTGTTCCCAGGGCCAGAGATCTCCTACAGTGACTTCCTGGATGCCATTGACCGGCGTGAAGACACGTTTTACGTGGTTTCCTTCCGACGAGTAAGTTTAGGAGAGGAGGTTCTGTGGCGGCCATTACCCAATGTCCCTGTCAATATACTCCACTAAATATTATATATACTGTTTGATATAATATTAAAAACATAGTATGAGTAATCGATGTGTATAAACGGCTTAATTTCAATCTGAGCCTGATTTGTTATCCATAAAAAGCATATATCACAATTCTATTTAGCAGATGCTTTTAACCAAAGCGACTTAAAACTGAGAAAGCAGTGTCAGACCTGATTACAAAAGCAAAATATAAAATTCTGGAGGGGTAATTTTAGTTAGTGCACACCATTTAGCACGTGTCTTCTGCACATTGCGACTAATATGGGCGTCCTTTCAGCCAGGCTTAGTGGTGCCCTCTGGTGGTGAGATGGCCAGCCGCTCTGACACATACTGTATTTTTGCCCGCAGGACCACCTGCTGCTGCCAGCCATCAGCCACAACAAAACCACGCGGCCCAAGATGTCCCTGGTGATGCCGGCCATGTCTGTTAACGGTAACGATCGCTGCCATCTCCATACACGGAGCCCCCCGCGAGGCCAGAATGCCGCTGTGATCTCAGCAGTGCCCGTCTCTCTCTCTCTCTCTCTCTCTCTCTCTCCCCCTCCGGCTCGGTGTCTCACTCGCAGAGAGCATGTACGAGTCCTCCCAGGGCTACGAGATGATGATGCAGGTGGACTGCGAGGTCATGGACACACGCATCATCCCCATCAAGGCCTCAGCCGTGCCCCCATCCTTGCGGGACCCCCCGAGGCCTCCCCCCTCCCATCACCATCCCGGCAACCACACCTCCTTCCGCGCCCGTCACTCCCACGGCTCCGGGCAGGCCGCGCCAGCCGCCCGCAGAAGGGGAGCGGACTATTTCATCAGCCAAGAGGGGGGTGTTTGAGAGTTTTGGGGGGGAGGGGGGGTAGGGAGTGGGAGGGGCACTGAAAGGGGGATTGTTTTGAGCAGGTTGGGTGCGTGCAGTAGATGTGGGATAGGGGGCTGATTATTACATCAGATGTGTAACACACAGTGTTCTAGCACTTGTGTTCCAGCCATGAATACCTTTCAGGATGCTGTGTGTTATCCAAGGAGAGACCTGAGCATCATTCGGTGTATATAATTTTTATTTGTTCCTTTGTATCTCCAGTGAGAGCGTGAGGCAGCTATACTACTTACCTGTGTAAATCGAAAACCCCCCAAGCATCATTCTCCTAGACACCGTCTGTGCCCCCGTCCGGCTTAAAAATGTCCCTCTGGCGGTCCTGGGGGTGTGGCTCCCGCTCGGGCCGCGCTGTTCGGCCGCGGTATGGAATGGAAGCACCCTACGGTCCAGTGCACTTAAGGACGTTAAAGTATTGAGTGCGGGGTGGGGGGGGGGGGCTGTAAAAGAGCGGCCCGGATTTTGTAAAGTCTTGTTTGTACATTTTGTCGGGCGTTATTTTTTAGTTTGGTGGCGACCCAAACCCTGTGCAATTCTGCTTGCTGATTGTGGAGTCCTGCTCACCTTTTCACGTTCACCTCCCACAGTTGTACAACTGTTATGATGCCGGTTATACAATGAAGGGTATAAGCCTTATTTAAAGAGAATCCTTGCTGTAAATATCACGTTAATGTTCATATTACTGTTTGTTTGTATGTTTGACCTTGAAGAAGGAAAAAGATGAAAAACATTCTGTATGTTAATCTACCCTTGGATTCGCGAACAGGAGCCCTGGTGATGGACGTACTTATGTCGAACGAGTAAAGACTGTGGGGGAAATGGACAGGTGGAATCTGCTGCCGGCCTGTCTGGACAGCAGGGGGCGCTGTGCAATTCCCACCGAAGCATTTTTTCCACTGGCCCCCGTAACTGGGTAATTCTCTAGAATGCAAATCCTTGTAAATAGTAACGCTGATTTACTTTTATTCCTTTTCTCTCACTTCGTTGCGTTGCCAGTCAGATGCACAATGCATTTAAAGCCCTTTTTTGTTCAGGAACCGTCGATTTTGATAGAAAAAAAGGCATTTTTCTTAATTGGTGGGAGGGAAGCAGGGACAAAAATTCAGCCACGACCTAAGAAAAATTATAGTGTTGCAGTCTGGTCCTTATTCTGGTGCTTTTATGTTAATGGGAGTAAAATGTTCCAATAAGTCTTCATTTTTTTAGGTTATTCTCTTAAATGTTTTATAAAAGCAATTTAGCTTAAATTGGGTTTGTGAATTGATTCTTATTTTATTGTTTTATATAATATAATATATGTTTGTGCTGAAAGGGTCTCTTAAAACCTCTCGCCCTGGTACATTGACAATGCTGATTTTTATTTAAAAGGCCTTCTAAGCACTGCACCACTGCTGACAGACAGAGAGACAGACAGACCCCTTTTATGTTGGAAACACATGGTGATGCACAGCTGGGAAAGCCCAAACTCTGAATGCTGCAAATTTATGCTGGGTTTTATGGAGCTGCGCATTCCTCCCCGTCTCACTTTCTTTGCATACGGACCTTCACACAAGGAAGCTTTCACACGGGTCAGAAGAACAGTGATAAAAATTCCTGATATGCCAGCACTAATGACCCTAATCGGACACCCTGACTTAGCATCTCTTCGGAAATGCATATGCAACACAGTATATGAAATTTCCTATAACACGTCATTTTAAATCAGGTGATTACTGGGTTTGTAAAAACCTTCTATTTAATTGTTGTTAAATCTCATTTTCTTAAAGATGTCCTTTAAAAAAAAGTCATCCTTCCCGTAGCTGTCTGTGGTATTTTGACGTCCCACTTCCTTGTTTGTAGATCAATTTGCTAATAAAAAGACGATTAGAGGAAAAGTAATTTGCCTGTCCTTATGATTCGCTGTTGGCAGAACTGTGCAGATCTGGTCGAGATCATTAGTGTTTCGCTGAGCAGGGTCTCACCGCAACAGACGACTTCTGGGGTCAAATGTCACGTGGCTCTGGGGTTTCAGGTCATGTGACCTTAGGGCTGATGTTTTGGGTAGCAACGTTCTCCGAGTCCATAAGGTCCTGCCGTCGCTTCCTAATCACACAAAGCAGGGCAGAAATGTGACCTCTTGAATGAATCACTGTTGGGCTAGGATTCCAGAACACGAATCTGACTGAATCTCTTCAGAGACGGCCAGGTTTCCTAAGCAAGAGATCATTTCGATATCTGTTGTTTTGGACATGAGTTCGGGGATCCCTACTTGTCCCGAAGGACAACATACTTGCTTCACCCTTATTTAGGAAAGGATAGTACATCATCCACTAGGGGGAACGTGCTACCTGATAAACAACTAACTTGTAACCAGAAAGTTATTAAAATTCCCCATTCGTTAGAACTTTTGTGCATATAGTATTTATGTCAGTGAGTAAAACCATTACAATAATGTATGATCTCAGGGTCGCGAACTCTCAGGCATCTGGCGTGACTCTCGCGCTTTCTGACACGCTCACGCAAGAAATCTTTCAGCGAATTTAAATTATTCCATTATAAACCTAGAAATCGCTACATCAAAAGCGTTGGGGCAGTTTGCGGACCCCGCAGACTATTTACAAGGCAATAAAAATCTTACATACATGTGAATGAATGTGCAGACTTGTCTCGAATTGGAAAATCTCACGCCAACCGGCTGACCGAAGTTTGCAGCCCCGACAATACATTCTAATATTGTTCTGTCATTAGGAATTAGTCATGGAGTCAAACTAGAAGCAGGATCACGTTTAGACGAGGTGCTCTCAGACGAGCATTTCGGGCTGGCCCCGGTCAGGTCCTGCGACTGTGTTTGCAGTGCTGTTTATTGCCAGATCTGCAAATAAAGACGCATTACGGGTGTCCAGTTGCTGGGAGTGTTGGCCGGTGAGACGCTGCCGTGCATCGAGGAGAAGGGCAATAACGCTGGCGGCGGCAGCGACATAGCTTCAGGAGGCGGAATAATGGGAGGATTGTGACGATGACATTAGATTCATTATAAATTCTCAGCTGTACACAGCTGCCTTGTGACAGGGCACATGAGTATAATTAACCCTGTTTTCCTGGATGGACGGTCTCGAGTTTCCCGTTTACGGCTGCCCGCCCATGTATTTTACCTGACCCTCCTGCATATGCCTGCGCCCTATCGCCAGTCACCAGCAGCGCCGCGCATTGTAACTGACACTACTGCCCGCAAACCGCTGAAAAGGGACGAGGCTCCAGCTGGGCGCCTGTCATGGCGGACAGCTGCCGCTAGGGGCCACTGCAGCTCTGTAACTGGGAGCAGTCAGCGGGACGGTGCGAGAGACGGTTCGGGATGGGGTTTAAAGAAAACTCCATTTAGGAAAGTTTCAACTGATTATTATAACAGATGAAAATTATGATAGAACCAGGGGTTTAAAATGCAAAAAGTGAAAGAAAAAATGATTAATCGACTTACTAATTGTTTTTATTATTTAATACTAGCATACAGCAGTTGTAAACAAAAAGTTGAATTTGGAGATTTATGCAAGTCCAGTTGCTTTAGAGCAGTCCCTGTGCAGGGACAGAGGGTGCAATCATTTTCACTTTCTGACATCCCTACATGCAAATTACTGTCAATTGTGGATAAATACGGTACATCCTGCAATAGAGATATTTTACTCTGACAGAGTTCACAGGTTTTTTGTTTGCACAGCTGCATGAGCTGAGGTCGGGTCAAGCACTTGACGGAAGGGTCCAGACCCCCCCCCCCACTTGCTGTTTGAATCTGTTTCCAGTCCGTGCCGCTGTCCCGTGAATGCTCCAGCATCTGCTGCCTGTTAAGCCAAACGCTCTCCGCGTAAAACAATGTAAAGTAATACTGTCTCGACGTTTCCCCTTTAAATAAGTCACCGACGTCGAGGCTCAGTGGGGAGGTTTGACTGTGATATATAAAGTATTGAACATCTGTGCGATAAATTAATTTTTCCAAAATTTTCTGAAGATAGACTGATTTCTGATCACGGATAAAAGAAGTCACCCCCAGGCAAAGCGTTACATTAAATCAACGTGCCGGCTAATGTGTCTAATGTCTCTGTAAATGTATTCACGTGGGCTACACTCCTGAAGAAGTTTAGAGGCGTTTAGAAGGAAAGTAAATTGATTAAAGTTATTAAGACAGTGATAAACAGTGACGAAAAATGGGAATCGAAGGTACTTTCTGGTCACTGTGACACAAAGAAAATGACGAGCGCAGAGAGATGGGGGGAGGGGCGGGACGTGGGGGGGAAGCTTCCCATCCCGAAGATTTTGGATGAAGTGTCCGCTAGTCGTCATGCCAACAGCTGGACTGAAAAAGAGATGAAGTGAGAGAGAGAGAGAGAGAGAGAGAAGGAGAGAGAGAGAGGGAGGCCCAGCAGACCCAGGGGAGAGGACACCCAGAGGAAGTAGCATATGATAATGAGCAGTTGCCCCTGACAACTGTCATGGATGGAAACTCATTAATGAATTTGCTTAACAAGATTTCAAATCTCCATGACATCATTTCCTTATTGTGTGGTTTTCAACTGGTGATGTCATTGCGAATATATTAAGAGTGCCTGATGTTATATTAAAAAAAAAAGGATTGCGTGTGCTTTTTCATGATACATTTTTGGCATTGATGATGATGAGCCTGAAATCAAAATTGTGTGTCTGTCTCTCTCCCATGCACGGCCTGTCCTTTTTATTACAATTTCCAGTCATTATCTTATTTCTCAGAAGACTCTTTGAATAGCTCAAATCCCTTCACACACAAGCACTCGGTCCCCCGCTTTCCTCTGCATACAAAGACTGAGCCCCCAGACTTCCCCAGCCATCTGAGGGAACGTACCTCATTGATGGGGTAAGTCCAAAATAAACAAACAATATTTGCGTAGAATGAGCACCGGGATACGTAATCGTAGGGCTCTGGAAAGGTCCGATCGTTATGGGATCTGGTCAGTTCACCAAACACCCCGAGCCTTAAAGGGACACTTCAGTGACAGAAAGAGCGTCTCACAGGGCTTTACTGAGGAGGCCCTGGTCCAGTCTTTTGAAAGACCTGTATTTGTACTGGCCTCCCTTTCCAAATAGCTAGTGCGCCCGGATGGCACTAAAGACCAGCCAAGCGGAACAGGAGCCACCTTGTTAGCGCTATGCCCCCAGTAGAGTCCCGGGTTTGTGCGTGGGCGTGCATGTGCGTGTGATCCTCTGAGGCCATCTCCCTCCACCTCGTCTGGACGAAGGCTCAGTCACGCACGCCTCCGCGCAGCTTTATAGCTAAGTGCATTTTGATTCCTCCTGCCATTGTAGGTCATGGCACATGCCTCGACCATGACTTTCCGGACCTGCCAGAGGCTTAAAGAATATTATTTCCAGGGTGCATAAGGTAGTCTGCACCCTGTTTTCAACTGTCTGTCTTGAAGTGACCCCCCCCACTCGCCCAACTCATTTTACTCAATTGAGTTTTCTTTCAATTTTAGCCTGTTCAGTCTGCTTGGCTAGGCCTTCTTCGGTGGAAACTCACTATTCTATAAAAATCTGGCCTGCTGATTTACAACCCTGAGCCAGACTGGGTCTTTGTGCTGACCGTGTGTGTGTGTATGTGTGTGTGTGTGTGTGTGTGTGTGTGTGTGTAAGAGTCCGATCTGTCTCTTTCTAATTGTTTTATTTGTCTGCATGCATGCTCGGCAGCAAAAAATGCAGGAAATTAAACATGTCTGTGATTTGTCCTACATAGTTCCCTGGTTATGCTGGGTGCCAGATCTACTTACATGCTGAGGGCACACTTCCTGCACTATTGCATGCACTGGTGTGACAGTGTGCCAAGAGAGGAGCAGGGTTGTCATCGAGACATTGAGTAAGGAACAGCACCTGCGTGCACATTTGTGTCTTGCTGCACATAGCATGGATGACCTTGTGACAAGTAACAGGACGAAGACTGTTAGATGACATGGCCTGCAAGCCCTTTCTGCAGCAGTGCTACGCGATTTCCATAATCACAATTAGATCCTGTTTACTATCTCTTCTTTGTCTTATTTTGGACATCTGGGAACTGTTCAGTGCTGTTGTGGTGCTGTTAAATGCCTCCACATGTTTAAACAACAGCTTGTGCTTTTGTTTTTAAATATTTCAGCGAATTATTTTAGTAAAAACATCACGGATTGCATAAACTATGCCAGGTAATAGATCCGCACTAGATTGCCAGGAATAGACGCCGCGAACAAAGTTTCCGCGGTTACCATTGGGATATCGTCAGAAATTCTAAGCCAGAGTCTCATCTTTAAGTCTTGTGATAAATTGGCTCCAAGTATGACATCATTCCAAAAAACTGGAAATTAGCGGCAGCTGACAGTGCGGTATTACCATAATCAAAGTCAATTAATTTCCAGCAGGCCTGCACACCCCTATTCAGGATGTTTAAATTGCTTTAGAGGCATTCTCCATAGCTACCCATGTGAGGGGTGTATAACACTGCTTGTATCTGCCCACCTAAGAACTTATCCTTTCACCCTGAAAATTATATTTTTCACACTGCGCTGTGCAGGCAGCTGGCAATTTTACTCCTAAATTTTATTTGGCTGGATATGACCTTATCTCTAAATTGCCCATTTTAGTGTGAGTGTGTTTACTCTCGGTTTCCTGGGACAGACTGCAGGTCCACCACGACCCGGTACTGGACAAGCAGTTTGGAAGTTCGATTCACTGCACTAGTTGTGATTAAGCAGTGTAGGAACCCCCTTCAGCACTCCTGTCAGTGTCTGGACTGGTCAATGGGGCGGGGGGGGGGAGTCACTTCCAGGATCGTGGGCCATCGTTTTGCCTTATTCTGGTCTGCACCTGATAACTTTAGTGTGAGACAGTATTCCAGTTCTGCCTCCACAGGGGTGCACGCAGGTTTACTGTGACTCCCCCAGGTTTACTGAGACGTCCCTGCGGCCCGCTGGATGCCGTCTGGGTTTCTGCTCGGCTTTGCGTCCATCTGCCGTGTATCTGCGGCACCCCATCTGTGTCCATCTGCAGGCTGCATTTTGGATTAGCTGTGCCTGTCCCTCTCCCTGCGCGTATGCTAATGTGTGTACATTCCACTCTCCTGTCCCCCCTCAAATCTCAGCTGAAAAAGCCATTTCCCCAAACCAATACCTCAAGACTTAATTAATCCCACTTAATTCTAATTAACCCACATATGACCACTTTATTCGATACTCTGTGTATTTTGCCAATTGTTTTCAGATGTAAAACCTTTGCACACATTTCAAAGAGAAAAAAAAAATCAGCTATACATATACAATAATTTTGTCTGACAGAGTGGCTACTTATATACGACCAGAGTACTTCACCTGATATGGTGTTTGTGCTTCTCTTTTACAGACATTTTGTCCTTTTCTGTCTTTTTCCGTCTCTCTCCCCGTTTCCTGAAATGTAAACACTGTCTGTGCCACCATTTGGGCTCCAATGAAGTAATTGCCTGCTGGAATTGAAAGGAGAGAGAGAGAGAGAGAAAGAAAGAAAGAGAAGCAGACACTATTTGTATTTACGAAACGCTCACAAGTGTGTGTGCACGTGTGTGCTCACGATAGCATGTGCGTGAATGTGGAGATCTGGAAATGAAGTGGAGCAGTGAAGGTTCTGGGACCATATTGGCAGCAACTCAGTGATGCGCAGTAAAGATTGTGGCAGAGGGCGGCTGTCCGTTTTGGCTCGTTGTCTGTGTGTTTACGTCTTCCCCCGTGGTGGGGAAGGAAAGTATAGGGGACAGACGACAGGAGAGAGAAAGTTACCATGAGTGACCTTTTATGTCGGAATTCAGGAAGAACCTAAATGATGTATTCCCCTGAAGGAAGGTTGACCTTCATTGTAAATGTACAAGGAGGGAATAGCGGACGGAGGAGGAGGAGTAAAGCAGGAGGAGAGGCCTTTTGATAGGTGGGAGACAAGGAGGAGGAAGAGTGAGGCAGAAAAACAGCGAGACGCTGGACGTAGTGTACCGCACGCGTATCAGAACTCGGAGTCCACTGCTTCATGTGATTTATACACTCGAAGTGTTTTGGAAAGTTATGGAAGATTACTGCCATGGCAATAAAGTCACTCTGAGTTTTGGGGGGGGGTAGTTAAAGAGAAAAGGAGAGGTGATGTGAGGGTGGGGGGTGGCAGGAGGGGGCATGTGGGGTGCAATTGAGGGGGGCAGTAAATCTAATTTGCAGAAAAAGATGGAAATAAACACTCATCTGGAAAGACTGGCTCCTTAGAGGACGAGAGGTGGCTGCATGACAGTATTTCATTTTTTTATTTTTAGGAGACAGTTACACTGCAAGTTCTGGCAATAGGTGTACCTCAGTTCTGTTTTGATGGACTGAACTTCCATTTGACTGTGCATGAGCAGGATGAGCTAATCTGGGCTCATAAGACCTGAAAGTCAATCATGTCATGCAGCTTAGGTGAGCTTAATAGCCAGAAGCTTTTATGCGGTCGACTCTGATCAACCTCCATCCTAAGCCTGGTTGGCTTGACGTCCCGGAGCGGCCCAACCTCTGTCCAGGCCGTGTGCTGGCTTTGTGTTATTTCTGCACCACCAATCAGAGAATTCGTGCTGCAGAATGCAGAGAATCAAATTAAAGAAGAATTGAAAGGGATTAATAAAACTGGGTATAGACAGAAATACTGCAGAATTTTGGGATGAAAAACTGCTTAAATATTTACATATCTGCTCCTAGGTACATCCATTTTATTTACCAGCTGCTTGTCAGGGTCACACAGGAGCCTGGGGCCTACCCCAGGCAGCGCAGGGCACAAGGCTGGGGTGCACTCTAGATGGGATCCCTGATTCACTCATCCATTTTCCTGCTTGTCTTAGGCAGGGTCACGGGGTCCAGAGTCTATACCAGAAGCAAAAGCTGCAAGGCAGGGAATAACCTGGGAAGGGGAGCCAACCGATCATAGGAAACAGACACCCCAACAACAACAACAACACAGGGAAAACATGGAAACTCCAGCAGAGCTAATCCCTGGTCCCAGAGGGGTCAGGCATCACTGCTAACCACTGCACCACTATTGGATCCTGCTATAGAATTCAGCAGGTATTTGCACCAAAAGGATGTCTGGTAACACTTTACTCTGACTGCATAAGCAGCATGTAAGTATACCTAGTTTACTGTCAGCTGTAGTATACATTAATAACAAACATTTAAAAATAACAAATATTGTAATCATATAATTATAAGATGTTTGTTATTAATGTACATTAAAGTTGTTATGGCATGTTATAATGTCAGGGTATACTTACATGCTGCTGTGGTAGTCAAAATTAGTAGTTCCTGCAGGCTCCCCTTTCTCCTCCGTAGATGTTCCCTTCAGCCCAGTTCTCCAAGGTCTGTTTCCTGCAGAGCTGGTTCCGTGCAGACAGCTGCAAGGCAAGGCCACACAGCACCAACCCTCAAAACAACAGAACCTGAAACATAACATCAATCCCACAATGCCTCCCGACCCTGGCCTACCATTGTATAAAATTTTCCTTCCATGCTGCTTATGAATGCTCTGTGAATGCGTTATGAATGTGCACTGCATGTTCTATGAATGCATTATGAAGGTGCAGTTAATGTAAAGCATTACTGGATATTTTGTGTTACACAATTCCACTGACATTCTAAAATGAATGCAACATTCCTACCTACTGCTTGTCAATGTTTCATGCCTTAATTCATCTGACAATTCACTGAGAATTGCAATCCCTCACGTGGGAGCATTCGGCATTGAAAAAGCTACAGTTATTTGTCCAGTGGAAGCTGCCCACTGGAACAATCTTTCTTGAGTTATCATTTTGTGGTCATGTAGTGAGGTTAAACACCGGCTCTATTTTCCCAGCGAGAGGTGAACTCAGGGTGATTCCCTGCTCCTGTCTATGTGTGCAAGAACAAGGTCAGCATCCCTCAGCAGGTCCTGGAATGGAAATGCAGGAGAAAATAGCAGATGTTTTTCACTAGGATGTAGTAGCTTCAAATTATGATAATAACAACAAAACATGAAACAAAAACAGGTTGATTGTCACTAATAAGCTGCCTCAGCTTCTGCTCAAGTCTTGGGATAGACATGATAATATAATCTGGGGAGAAGGTTCCCACGCAGTTAATTTTCTTGATCAGAGGGGGGTCCTGATGACGTTTTCTGGGTTGGTGGGGGGGGGGGGGGTTGTTCCCATAGAGAAATAGGACAACGCAGGACAGCAAACCCATCTGCATTAGTCCCCTGCAAAGGCACCCAGATGGCCAGTCTAGCCCTGGGCAGGGGTCAAAGGGCATTTACTCTTGACCCGCAGCTTGTAGAGAACCTGCCCGCTTGACCTTCCACAAACTGACCAAGCCACTGCGCTCCCATGTGGTATAGGGGGTGGTACTGGGGGTGTGGGTGGGATGTGGGGGTGGGGGGTGGTGCTGGTGCCGGGGGAAGCTGCACCGGTTCAGAGGCCTGAATTGCCATGGCTCACAAATAAGGACGGTCCAAACTGTGATGGATGGCAGGACACGGATCCGCCCCATCTCCCACGCCAAAAGCTGAGTGTGAATTAACGGTGCGTGGGGGAACACACGGTGAGTGACCTAATGGCCGAGGAATGCAGAGATTGGACACTCAGCACCAGGCAGCGTATGACGCTGGTGTGGGGGGGGGGATAATAGATTATGTGTGAGGAGATGGCGTCATGCTTCCTACAGAAGCGCCAGTGAAGAGCATAAACTTTACCCTTAAAAAACAGACGGGAGACTCTCACCTGGAACCTATTAACCTGCCATCTGCGTTTCACAAGGGGGGGGACAGGGGACGGACATTCTGGGGGGGGGGGAATGGGCAGTTATGTGTCCCCAATAAAAGGTTCCCCCCACCCCATGGCCAGATGTTTTGCGATGATGGGTTTACCAGCTGGTGTGAAAAATGCATCGCTAATGTTCGGCAGGCACCCGTGTGTACGCGACGCAGGACAGTGGCACACATGTTTATGATGTACACACGGTCCCGGAGGTGCAGACACATCAACGCCGGTGAACACTAGGAAACAGCCCAGCCCAGGAAACAGATTCCCCTTTGATCACAGAAAATTTATTGAAGTCATGCGAGTGCCATAAATTGCTACATATTTTTTCTCAGAAATGTTTCCTGAAGCTGATATTTATAAAAGAAATGATTGTTTTCTTTATTAGAGTATCAGATTACATATTAATAAACTCAAGACATTTATTACTTTTTAAATTAATTTATTATTATTATTATTATTATGTTTTGTCATTATTGGGTTTCTAAGATTCTTCCACTAAGTTACACTGTTGAAATATGCATGCTAGATTATTCCTACTGACACCTACCATAATTTCTTTTACTGAATATTTCTTTTGGAATATTTTTATATATCCATATATTATATATTAGGTATACGCTCTGCTGAGAAGGTTTCATAAGAAATGAGAAATTAAATCATAGAGCTTAAAGTTAGTAAAGTTAAGTGGCAAATTTCACATCTGGCTTCTGTGTTTCCCTGTATTGTTTCTGACAGGTGGAGCAGGGAAGGCTGCATACAGAAATGTACAGCCGGGGGGGTGGGGGAGTCATGCCTTCACACGCTCCCGGGGTACCCGTGAAAGCACAATTGTTCACTGAGGCGAGTTCACAGCCTCAGCTTGGCTTCAAGCGGTATTTATTTTCGTGCCTCCATCTGCACCGTTTTCGGGTTTTCCTCCTTGCCGGGACGGGACCTTAGAGAGCTCTCTGTGCTCGGAATTAAACGTGCTTACATGAGCGAAGGCGAGGAGCGAGGGACAGGGCCGGAAGAGCAGCTCGGTGTAGCGGGGGACGCCGGAAAAGTCCGGCTAACGCTCTCTAGCCAATTTTGTATTAACCTTGGCAGAGTAAGAGGGACAAGAGTAACACATAGAGGGGCTGCTGGCCATGAAACCCAGTGCCGAGTGAGAGAAGCGGATTGGTTGGGGTTGATTGCCGGATGGGGGTTCCAGGGAGAACACGGTGCTGGAAAATCCTGATCCGAAAGGAGCAGGAACCCTACTCAGGTATTATTTTAGTCCTAGAAAACGGCTCCACCTTAAGCAATGCAGGAGCTCAGCCCATCTCTTCTGTTACATCCCATTCAGTACCATCTCTGCTGTTACATCCCATTCAGTACCATCTCTGCCGTTACATCCCATTCAGTACCATCTCTGCTGTTACATCCCATTCAGTACCATCTCTGCTCTTGCCACTAAGCCTTTTGTTCACCTTCAGCCAAGGGGTGTGAAGCCCACAGGCATTTCGGGGTATAGGTGCTTTCCCTAGGATTTGACCCCTGATGTGGGGGGCCGTCAGGGTTGTACTTTAATTCTGAAGAAAAAGGGGGAAATGATTTTTCATTAAGGTGTCAGACAAAAAAATCGTGTGGCTGAAGCCCCCCTAAATATGGCCCCGGATGGCCTGCGCCCTGGCTGTTCCCTGCATTCCTGTCTCCCTTGGTTCCCCCTGTCACTTTCCCTCTTTATGCATTTCCCAGATTCCCCACCTCCTATGTTTTTCCGAACGATTGGCTCCTTCCCGGTCCTGTTCCCCTGTCTGCTCATCTCTACAATGAAGGCCTTTCACTTCCCCGGAGACAGAGGGTGTTTTCATTACAGTCCCTGCGCTGAAATTCGCCGCCTTCCTGTTCCCCTCCCGGTGCTCCCTAAACATCCCTATTTCTCAGTATTCAAAAGTACCATGACTTTGTTATGTATATATATCCATCCACCTTCCACAAGCACTTATCCCTTGGAGGGCCATGATAAGCATGGCACTTATCCCAGGAAACACAGGACACAGTAAAGGGAACGGTCATACAAACCCATCCAGACGCTCCCTAACTCCACACACACAGAGCAGAGGGTAGGTGAGACCATTGTATCTACTTTCTACTAAGCACCATCACCAGCTACATAGATGTACATAAGTATGTATTTCCAAGAGATTCAATAGCATGGCCACTTCACAGGATTGATCAAGTCCCTTTGACACGCTGAGTTATGCAGTATCATCATCTTGATTAAAGAAATCGAATACATTGAATGGTTTCGAATGCCATGAACTTTGATAACCTGATTAATTAGATCCAACTGGGCTGGGCTGGGACTTCATGTCTTAAAATGTTCCTTCGCCCTCATTGGTTGGAACCCTGATGTTGTCCTCCCGTTTCCAGACCTCACCTGGAGAGCATTACTGCTATCATGAGATGGCTGTTGCCATCTCTTAAAGTCAACCTCCTTCTCTCCCTTTCTCTTCCCCGGTCTCCGCTCCGGTCTCCGAGGGCTAGCCGTCTCTCCAGGTTGTTTCTTGATGTTCTTCCAGTGTCTCCTCTCGCCGTCTGAAAATTGACAAAACAGAATTCACCCCGAAGGTCCCCAACTTGCTCAAACCTGCGGCGGAGGCACACTGCCGTGTCTGAGGAGGCACCGCGCTCGCACAGCGCGCCCCTGCGGGCTGCTTATCCAAGCTCACCCATAGACCCACTGCTGCGCGTCAGGAAGCTCGCGCCTTTTACCGCCGCGAGCTCCTGCCCGCGTCGTTCGCAAGCCTCCATTCTGCTTGTTGTTTGACACTTTCCCTATTGACAGTGATTGTAAAAGGGAGCATTAGCATAGACTTTGAAATGCTAAACCGCAAATTGGCCAAATGGGATCTGTCTATTGTACGGAAGCGGCAGCCGCAGCTCAGCTGTGTTTTCTATAAACACGGCACACACGTGCTCCAGGAATGTGCGTCGTAAACAAATGGGGTCCGGCGTATTGTTCTTGGGGGGGTTGCACAGCAGCACTCCTTAGAGGCCCAAAGTTCAGAGTCAGTGGAAAGTCTGATTCCAGGGGTAAGTCTCCCTGTGTGGTCAGAGGTGTGCCCCCCCCCCCTCCTCCCCAGGCATGGCCACCCTGGACCTGACCATGTTTTAGAGGTTAGGTCTGGGTCGGAGGTACTGGGAATGAGATAGATGAAGCAGCAAGAGGAGAGCTAGCTACGCACATAAAAAAGAACAGAGGTTGGCTAATCTGTCACTAATTAGCACTGCAGTCTCCGAGTCAGCTACTCACACAGTGGGGCCCTTTGGGACAGCAAGCCTTGATTTGCATGAGGCCTTGTTTATGGGTTGACATTACCAGCGCCCCGTGACCCTGTACTGGAAAAGCGGTTGGAAGATGGACAGATGAAGCTTCAGAAGGGGCTGCAGGTCTTGTCATACCTATGCGGGGTCAAAGGTCACAGGTTAAATTCCAGGTATGCCTCCCTGAGTAAACCCCCCCCCCCCACAGCGAGGTGCTCAGTTACAGTAGATATTCCCAATATTCTCAGGCTTCTGTCTAATAGACCTGCAGGGACTGTCTTGAGGCACTCTGGCCACCCGGGCTGGGCCAGTGAATACGGGAAGTATGGCGATTTATGGCTGTGCGTTCAGGACTGCGGCCGTGAAAGGCGCCGAGGGCAGCGTCCCGTACGCCGGCAGCTGAGCATCGCTTCCACCTGCATGCGTCAGGACGCCCCATCGCTTAACTGCTACAGCCTGCGAGCCGAAGCTTCTTTATGAGGCCAAAAACATACTTTTTTTTAAAACTTTCGGTAGTGGGCCCACCATAATTTTACTGTTTACAAAGCAGTCGTTAAATTTTATAATGCTGTAATGCAATAATAGCCCTGTACATTATGAAGTGCCTCTGAACGAGAACACAGTGAACAGTGGCGCCTTACACTGGATCTGCCAAATGGAAGCAGCTGAGACAACGACAGAGAGAAGCACAAGACAGCAGTGTGCGGCCTGGAGCCTCAGCATCGGCTCTGGCTGAATGGGCCTTTTCTTCAGAGCACTAGCTTTTCATCTGTGCTTCTCTCCCTCCCATGTGCCTTACTGTTGCTATAAAATACAGTGACAGGCAGAAGGGCCCCCTAAAGCCTGCATTCATATGACATACATTGAAAAAAGTGAGTAGAAATCACTCTCCTTCCCACCCCAAACCGCTCCACCCCCTTGTGGCCACTAGTCATAAACCACTTCAAGAGCAGCGCCTATGTGTTGGCTGTTGAGGGGCACAGGCAAGCTTTTGATTGAAGAATGAAGTGACCTGTGTCCCCACCATGTTAGCTGCCATGGGTGGTATATACAGATAATTCACTTCTGCAGGGAATTTTAAATTATCATCCTCAACTCTCTAAATGTAACATTCTAAGTGTAAATGCAGTGGAAATGACCAGCGATTAAACCCCTACAATCCTCCAGAACCGATGGTCATTTGAAAGCCAGAGGTCCAAGCTCCCAGCTCCCCCCCCCCCCTGCTTCCCAGACCGGCAGTGGGACACGCGCCACCTCGACCCTGCGCCCTCCCGCGCCGCCACGGCCCCCCCCCCAACCCCGTGCACCCGTCGCGGTGACGACCCTGCGCCCCCGCCCCTGCTCCCTCCCTTGCCGCCACGGCCCCCCACCTTCCCGGATGATCCCGCTGCTGCTGGCCCTTACTCTTTGGATCCTGCCATGGGAAGCTTTGGCGCCCGCTTTGCCATGATGGCGTCTGAAGGAAGTGTCAGCGAGCAGCGCGGTTTGCTGCTGGAGTCGCAGTAGATGGAACGCGCGCGGGCGGCCTGCAGCCCTCTGGCAGAGTGCCAGCCCGGGAGATGGTCCCTCCCATGTGCGGCTTTTCTCCGGGTCTCTAAATTGCTTTGTACTCTCCCCGCCATGTTCACGACGGAGCCAAGGAGCTCACAGCTGACAATCCGGCATCGATTTATCGGCTCCGAATCCCACCTTCAGTGGGTCTGTTTTTCTGGATCAGGAGGACTTGAATAAATGCATGACCTCTAAATATGTTTTAGGTCATGGTCTTTTTGTTTCCTGTTAAGATCATTAATAATTTGGAGAGGAAAAGGGGGAGCCATTCTTTAAACCCTACCAGCTGAGCTGCCCGTAGTGACTGTGTATTTGGCCAAAAATAAAAACACACACACTTACTGTAGTCAGTTTGTCTGAAGCAAAATCCACCGGCAAGCAAAAAAACGTGTGACCATTGTAGCTGTGAAAAAAGGTCACATTGATCAATCGATCCTCCGTGCCATTACCAGGCTGATATTCTTGAGGCCCATTGATTTTTTTTTTTATTGATCAATTGAGGGTTTTTTTAGGATGTTAACAGACACAAATGTCTCTTTTCCTGATCCCGAGAGGCTGTTGTGACCTTTGTGTGTGTGTCTGTATCAGTGTGTGTGTGTCTGCATGTGTCTCTGAGTGTGTCTGTCTTTGTTTGTGTGTCTCTGTGTGTGTGTCTGTATCAGTGTGTG
>JAODKL010000047.1:37851-50555 GCA_026780765.1 Petrocephalus schoutedeni
TAAATGCAGTGGAAATGACCAGCGATTAAACCCCTACAATCCCCCAGAACCGATGGTCATTTGAAAGCCAGAGGTCCAAGCTCCCAGCCCCCCCCCCCCCCCCAAGTCGAAGTCCTGCCTCAAAGTCAAGGGAGTGATGCTCACAAAGAATCCAAGAGCTTCACTGTAACATCCTATGCTAGTCAACAGCCAGCGCTCCGCGGTGTGTATGTCAATGTGACGGGCGCTGAGGAACGGCCGGGCCTGCCAAGGCATGCAGAATTACCCAGCAGAAGGGTTAGTCTACAAGGCCCAACTGTACAGTTCAGAGAGCCAATTAAACTTTAGCCTCAGCACAAGGGGGTTATGTCATCGGGATAGTGGGCTCATATACATCACATAAATCCTGCCCCCCCCCAAAAAAAATATATCCCACGGCTTCAGTCCATGGACTGGCATCAGTTTTTTAAAACAGTTGAAAATTAATGGTGCGTTATTCAGTTATGCAGTGATTTGGTATTTTTAATAAAAAGCAGCAAATGCCACAATTGCTCAGCCAAAGCCAAATGCAGCATGAACTGTGACCATAAGAACAAAAATATGATGACATCAGGTTCATTGGCTTGTCCTTCTGCTAACTTACCATTAGACGTTTGATTTCTCTTCACTTATAATGGGAGAACATTCCGAATTGGAGTTAAGAAAAAACTTCTTTACACAGCACGTAGTCCTCCTGTCACATAATGCAGATTTTCAGTGAATTAATGATTCATAAAGCATAAGTCTAAGCTTTAAGGCCAATGCTGATGTGCAGGTAGTGCTATAGTGGTGTATTAGCAGGCAGGTACACTGTTATACTGTATAATTTCATATACGTATACGACTTTGTATACGACTTTGCTCTTCTTGTGGTCTTCTAATAACCCCATCAGTTTTTGCTTCCTCCACTGTACTGCCTTCTGACTCTTTTACACGTACATTTTTACCTTTCTGAAAAATGAATACCTCTTTGAAATGCTAGTCTTGTTGTAATTTTCTTCAGGTCAGAGCAGTGTTTCCCAACCTGGTCCATGCAGAAGAATTCACGTTTTCACTCCCTCCCAGCTCCCTGCCAGGCAGTCTACATCAGGGGTGCCATATATATATACATACACACTGAGTATACTTTATATATACAATACATGCTGGCGAGCCTTGCATACATTTATGGTTCCTTACTTGGTCCAGCTCCTCTACTCATTTTTATATCCCTTTTTAGTAGATATAAATCGGAAGGCTAGCTGGGTCATTTTGCTTGCTGGAGCTCTGCATTAGCTCGCTCTACCTTTGCGATCTACTTGGGCACCCCATGTCTACATTTTTTGCTCCCTCCCAGCTCCCGGTAAAACATGGACTGCTGCGGGTCCCCGAGCACCGGGTTGGGAAACACTGGTTTAGAACAATTGGTACAGGACGGGTGTCATACAAATGTGAGATAAACTGAATAGAAATATGTTTAGATTCAGTTACATATTGATTTACTGTACATTGTATCTTAACAATAGGCAGTGATTGCATTTCATCAAGGGTTCCGTTGCTGGCCTCACTTTCTCAGTGTCTACAGTAGCTGTTGGATAGCCATTTGCTATTGTCTAGGTGTGGGATAGCCATTTGCTATTGTCTAGCTGTGGGATAGCCATTTGCTATTTTCAGCAGCAATCTTCCAGCACACCACCCCCTCGATCTAGAGAGGGTCACTTTTATTTCTCAGTTTTCAGGGCTTTGCCATGGCTCTGAAAGGGGCTGAAGACACTGTCCATTACACACAGGGCACCCACCCTTAAAATAACCATGGGCCTGCATACATTGTGCAAGAATTTCACAGGCCAGAGGCTTACACAGGATTAATAGGAAAATCTCATCAACATCATAGCTTGTTTGCTAACTGTCCACTGTTTTACTGTTTTTCTGATGCACCCTGCATCACACTGATGATCCACACTTTCCAGTGTGTAGGCTGCACCACAACAGTGCCACCAGAGACTTTCGGTCCCACGAAAGCATATCACATTGGACCTCCAACCCAGATCAATCCAATTATGTTGGATTTTTATAGGGCCCCTGCTTCACCACTTTGGGCTGGTCAGACCTGCTCCAAGTCAAAAATGTGACAAAATGTTGCTTTAGTTATTTTAAAAACATATAAGTATTGCCATCACTACTGAGTGGCCAAGGTTTTGCCCAGGCAATAACAATTCTCCTTATTGGCCATTCACAATCATTAGACTAAACTGTAAAGAAACACATTGAATTTAGTAGAAAGCTTGAAGGGCAGTAAAGGTCCATGTATTTAAATATCTGAATAAACTGTGTCTCCGGCAGGTGTGTGCAATAAATCACCAATAACAGGCTTTAAGTTTTGTCACTAGTTGGACAAGATGCGAAGTCTTTGCAAAAACTCTTACCTGACTCGGTATGGAAAAAAAATCCATGGCAATTTTAAACTTAGCAGTAAACAAAGTAAGTACTTTTCTATAAATGTTGCACCAGTGCCACGCTCAAGTCAAAATTGTAACCATTCAATATGGTGATGCATCGTCGACATTTTCCAGAAACCCCCAGAAAGGTCCTGCTTCGAGAAAGTGCTTTTCAATTAATACATCACCAAATGCATGCGTAAAAGCTTCCAGTAAGTGATTCCACAGTAAAAATTTTCCTTATTTTGTTATTTTTCTTTATAGCCTGACCACCAATCCATTTCCCCTATTCTTAAAAGCATGTCGCCCGGCACCGGGGAGCCGTAACGGGCAGAATCACATCATGCGTGTTTTCACTTTGCCTCAGAACAGTGGAAAAAAAAAATCTGCTGCGCTCATTTCATGTTAAACTGATGTTCAGACTTCTGTTTGATGAATCTTCCCTACATGTGAGTGCCAGAGGTGGGGCCCATCCTACCGAGTGAAATGAGGGAAACACATTTCTGCGGTCACCTTTGTTTATGCTTCTTAGGATTTCAACAGTAGCAGAAATCCTACAAATGATTTTCATTATATTTTTAGCCGTGGTTGACCTGACGGCTAACGAAAATAGAATATCAGCCAACCAGGCACGTTTTTTATTGGCCAACAGGGCGCCAGGAAGTGTTGGAACCTGCACCCAAAACTCTCAGTGGGAGCACAAGTTCTGCACCCTTGATGATGACGTCTACCCTGAATTGCAACTATAAAATAAATTAATGAGCAATTCAGCTGTACTAATGAGTTCAATTGTAGGTTGTCTGGATAAACGCTGCAACTAAGCACTTAAAATAATAGTAGTAAGTAAATGGAAGTGTTAGCGCTGACTGCCAGAGAGCCTTTGTCTGCTTTGCTGCGAGTGTGAGTGAGTACGTCTGTCTGCAGCTCTGACAGCAGATACATGACAGCAGATACATGGCAGCAGATACATGACAGCAGATACATATGCTGCAATCTCAATGCGGCATTAGCGAGCGAGTCAGCACTGTATGTCAGCGCCAGTCTATGTGCCTTTCAGGCAGCCTGTCAAGTGCTGATATCAGCCATTCCATGAGGTAGCCGGCCCGTGTGCCAGTCTTATGAGATTCATACAAATTACATTACAGTGCCGTAGCTCACTGCATTGCAGCAGATTAATGGATCTCGTTGGTTCTCTGGGATTAAGGGACCTGGAGCCTTTCGTCATGCAGTTTAAAAGATTCTTGCTGGACATCCTGCTCTATGTTGAAGTCTTTCAGTTACAGTACTTTTATAGCGCATATATGTGAAAACGTAGTTCTGTAAAATAAATATACATTTATACGCATGCCTGTGTTTGGAATCTGATTTATACAGTGGCATGATATAAACAGAAATAAATCAAAGGCCTACTAGATGACAGTGAACTGGGCTCCAGTGGTAAAAGAGCACTATTTAGCACGCTGGTGTACTTTCCGTCAATGCTGCATTGTAAAACTGCTACGTTTCAGCAAAATACCACCCTTGAAGCTAATTCAAACCAGGAACGCATCTGAAATTAAAGATCGCCTGAAGATATACAGCCCTGCCACCGATGACACCATTGGGTTTGACTTGGTCGTTTTCCGAGAATCAGACTTCAGAATGAAATAGGGGACCGGGGTGATTTCTACTCGCCTTTGTCTACGCGACCTTGATCGCTGAAACAGTTTCGACAGTAAATGGCTGCTTTGTGCATCACATCTCAGCCCTTGTTTTTTGGCTGGTTTCTCCTGTTGTCAGTTTTTTTTTTTTTTAAGTTAATGGTTACCGTCAGGTCTAAACTATGACGACTATGTCTCCTTTAGTGTTCAGAAGGTTGTTAAACTGTAGGGGAAGTGGGTTTGCCAAAGGCCTGAACTTAATAAAGAACATTTCCCAAGCACCCTATATTCCTGACCTTGAAGATGCGTTCAAGCAGTTATGAACTTATCCTGCTATGAATGGGTAAGTCCTCCAAAGAAGACATTTTTTGATCAACAAAGACACAAGCAATTATTCCATTGTCTGCGCGGTGGCATCTTTCAAAATAGTAGTGGCTAAAATTGCCCACTGTGGCCCTTTCAAATCTGGCCTCCTAATCACCCCCTATGTCTAACTGGTGAATTCTCTCCTGCTCCCTTCACCACCGTAGCTACTGTGTGGTGAGTGTACTGGTGCAGAATGGCTGCCATTGTGTCCAGGTGGGTGCTACACAGTGGTGGTGGTCAAAGTTGCTCCCCATTGGTTCTGTAAAACGCTTTGGGTGTTTTGAAAAGGCGCTATATGCATGAAACATTCATTCATTCTTTCATTCATTTGCAGCACCCCTCAAGGGCTGGAGGGTTTGAATCCTGCCTCCCTGCTGTGTATGTGTGGAGTCTCTCCATCAGATGTGTGACCTCATCTGGCTACTGCTGTCTGTGCTTAGGCATAATGCTGTCTCGTAGTGTGTGTCTGCCCTGCAATCGGCTGACATCCCCTGCCTTGTGCCTTATGCTTCCTGAGATAAGCTCCAGGTAATCAGTGACCCTGCACTGGATGAGTAGTTATAAACCAGAGATATAATCACACTTCCATAACGTACTTACTAAATACTAACATGCATTTGACGATATCGACTATCTACTTTACCAGAGGAGGTGCGAATTTTCTTGACTCGGAAAACGTCATCATTGGGAATGCGACACATGTGCATGTTGCTATTGTTATTTTGTTGCTTAGCAGACGATTTTCATCCAAGGGGACTTATAATGTGCTCTCTTGGTTACTGTAGCAACCAAAGCATCTGTATGGGATGTCCTCCCTGGGATGAAACTGCTGGACCGGCCTCATTACCCCAGAGCTGCGAGTGGGAATGAGGACACACCTCACACCAAGACAGGGGGGCAAACAGGAAACTCAGACTGTGGACATACTCTGTTTACTTCAGTGGCTCATTCATAGTGCTTGTGGGAATTAAAGGAAAACTCCACCTGGCAGTTATTAAACATGCTGTCATAGCACTGTCCTAAATCCGTGTTTCTAAGAGTCCGTGTATGTTTTGGGTGAGGCCCCTTCATTAGTAGACGGAAATGATGAATGCATCCTTGACGCAGTTAAAATACTGTGCTGTTTTTAATATCTAGCTTCAGCAGGACAAAGTGCAGTCCAGTAACTAAAGTGCATGTGTTCGATATGTCACCCACGCAGCAGTTTAAAACACATGGCTAGTTTGTACACCCCTGCTAATTTGTACTCTCCCGTAAGCCAACATGATGCGCCACACCCTGACTTCATTGTAAACCAGTGCTGTTTACATCAATGTGCTGGGAGGGTGCTTGCTATGAGTAGCCAGGACAATTTTTTGTTGGATTTGGAAGATCGACGCTGCAGTGGTGCTGTGGCACGTGCAAGCCTGGTGGCTGGCTCTGGTTAAGGCTCATGAAGACCTTATTATAAACATCTGTGATAATAATGTTTAAAGCTGAACATCAAACCAGGGGTCTACTGCTATCGGCATTTGGATAAACAACAGGTTAAGGGTGATTTCTCTCGGTGGGTTGATTTGAGGTAAAGTTGCCGTGTAGCGCTGCTAAATGATTAGTTATTCGTTTAGTCTATATCAATGCTGATCCTTTAATGCACATTGTTTAAAAAAATGACTGATTGTAAATTAATAGCGTTCTAATCATGCAGGAAATATATTGTGTTAAACTAGAACAAATGGCCTATTTGACTAGCTTTAAAAACTGTTGAGTGTTCCGCACACTCATCCCTTTGTGACGAAATATTGTAAAATTAACAAGCCCATATACAGCCGACGTGGTACATGAGAAGCGGACCAGACAAGGATCAAAAAACCAGTGTCACTGCCGTCATAAAGTTTCAGACAGAGGTTCAAAAGACAATGCAGATTAAGCCCAGTTGTTCAAAACATCTCGAAGTTCAGATGTTTTCCGCATATATCTACCGCCCAAGAGGGAACTGTAAAATACTCAGAATTACATCAGAGAGAAAGAAAAGGAGAGTGATATAGACTGAGAGGGAGAAGGAGTGAGGGAGAGCAAGAGAGAGGGAGGCAAAAATTCTTGAAGTATGAGAAAATTTTATTGCTCCCCTCCCCTCTCTCCTTCCCTTTCTCTTTCAGTCGTTCTCTTCCAACCCCTCCCTCTCTCTCGGTCAGTCAATCAGGGCTACTCAAAGCCGAAGGAGGGAGCGCCAGATTGACAGACGGCCGCGGAGGGCAACATCTCTGCAGCATCCAGGTAAGCTGATTTTCAAATTACCTTCCAGGAGGGAGACGCTTGAACGCACACAACACAGGCATTAAGGGCAGATTTGGACACATCGCAGTATTAGCAACCTGCTGATTATGGTGCATTGGATGAATTGGTCTTATTTGAGCACCGGTTGCTCATGCTGGTTGAGCCTTAGAGGGGCGTATAGGTGCACTTGCCTTTGTTCTTTGCATCCCGCTGAATCAGGGTGCAGTCGCTTTGTGGTGCTACATGTTGCTGTTGGTGTCTTGCATTTTTTTTGAGGGTTTGTTTAGAGGTATTTTGCCTGTATGGCTGTCTTAAGATGATGCTGTTGGTTGAGTCATCGCGCGTCCCCTGCACGCCTCAGCAATGGATGCACGGAGACCAGGATGGAGGTAACAGAGCAAACTGGAGAACAGGCAGCCATTAGTACCACAATTGGTGCAAAGATAGAATCATATAAAGAATTACACCATGGTGCCACCCATTTTCAGGGCAATGTAGCCATTCTACTGGGTCATATTTACATGAATCTGCAAAGGCCAGAATCTCAGACTTTTGACCAAAAATTTCCTTCATCGTTAGTCCCCATGGCAGTAGTTTTGGGTAGTTTTTATCTGGCAGTAGGCATTTTGATGGGTTTTGCCCTTGTTGTTATCGACCTTCCCGTAAAACGGTTGGTCCTGCAAGGTTGGTTAGCCAAGAGTGAAGCTTGACATTGCATCAGATGGCATCAGGGTAGATTATATCACAATAAAAGCTGAGTGAAATACAGTGGCCCAGTCTGAGGGTTCTTGTGCTGACAGAAGCCCACTCTCTAGAGCTTCCACTTTACGAGCCTCTTCCAGCCCGTGGAAAATGGACTTACCTGTTGTGTCTGCTGCCACCACTTCATTCCTCCCTTCACTTGCTGACGTTTTTTCCTTCCCTCTTATAAATAAGCGTTTCAATTTTGTGCTCATTAAAACCCCTGTCGGTTTCATAACTTCAGCAAGGGTTAGTCGTGGGACGAGGGGTACGTCACTGAAAGCAGCATGAAATGTAATTTGTAAAAGGAGAGTTTGGATGGAACCATGTAAAGGCACTGGCAAAATTAGGAGAGCTGAGAATCATGTGGTAGTTGAGTGTAGCAGAGGAATATGATTAACCTCCAAAGTAACTAAATGCTTCATTGAGGGTCTCTGCAAGGGTCCTCAAAGGGGGAGACTGGAACCAGGAGCAGCCAATCAGAGCATTCAACAAAGAGACTCCAGTTTAGGATTAGAGCAGGGACAGCATCATGGGCTGGGATGGGAGCCAGAGGTGGATAGCGCTCGTGTGAGAGTAAACAGTGCAGGCGGGCAGCCACTGAGGCTGGCCCTGGACCAGGAGGTTGTGTGTTCAAACACTCGGCCCAGACAGAGGGAACACTGCAGGGCTTCTGTATCCTCCAGCGAAAACCTTTACCTGCATCCTTACAGTGAAAACCGCAAAATTCTGGTGTGGCTCTGGATCAAAGTCTTCCCTATATTAATTGGCCGTTGTGTGGGTGTGGAGTTTCTGCCAGAGGTTTGTAAAATCTTTCATCCACACAGGCCACACGAAGAGCTGGGAATATGGTGTTTTTCCTACTCTAAGCAGCAATTTCTATGTTTTATTAAAGTTTCCTGTTTCAAATAGTGTATCTCACTATCATAGTACCAAATGTATCTTAATGTCATCTGGTATCGACCTACTGAAGTAACAGTCATGGAGAATCTTCACACGCTTATGTTATCTGTGTTGAATGTACATTTTGGTAAATGCAGGAAAAGAAAGATCCAGGCTTCTCATTAGATTTCCGTGCCACATTTGCAGGATCTGAACCAGGAATCATACCTGTGTGCTGGCTAACCAGCCTTTTGAAACTCAAGTCCCTTACCTGACTCTTCAAATCGCAAAACAGTTTAAAATCTGGCCATTATAAAACACAAATGTGTCCTGTGCTGTGTGTGCTGTTTGTTAATGATTTTAAAATGGCTTTAATCCCTTTCTTCTGCTCGTAGGAAAACTCCTTTTCAGAATTCAGCGGGGAGGAGGAAATATTTCATGTGCAGTCAGTCATTTCCATCCTCCACAAAACACTTTCACATCCTGAGCATCTTGGTGGATTTTTTTTTTTCCTCGAGACACAACAGCTTCTGTCAGATGAGAAACTGACATGACCTTTCGTCTGTTTCACTAGAGACACATTCCTCTTGTACCTATTGGGCCTTTAAAGTCTCCATTGACACTGAAGGCCCTTGACTTTTACTTGATAAAAACCTCCTCCTAGTATTCAGATCTGAACTCCCTCCAAACTTCCCTCTTAAAAAATGTTTGTCATTCCATGTCTCCTCCTGTTTGCCCAACCATTCTCTGCCCTCCTGACCATGACTAATGCAGAAAAGTCACAAATGGTAAACGACCCCTCAGGGAATGACAAATCACTGAAAACTATTATTACTGGCTTAAATTCTCCAGCCGCAGACCATAAACCGTCTTCAGCTTCCACGGATCCCTCCCAAGGGACCATTCAGAGGGCCATCAGGGACACCGGACACAGACCAGCTCAGAGTCCCATCCGGGTCCTGATTTCGGATACCTGCGTCAAGCAGGACACACAGGGAGACAGCGGGAGCTCGGCTCAGTATCCAGCGAAGGAACTGGACCTGGAACCGGGCTCGCCTCTGGTCCTGACCCACCGGATCAGCCTGGTTCCCGGAGCATGTGAGGGGAGTTGCGACGCTGATTTCGAGGCCCTCCGGGGCCGCCTGGACAAGCTGGAGAGGGAGGTGTCAACCCTGAAGGAGAAATGCGGAGGTGCAGAAGGAGGCTGCTGCAAAGGAGCCGCAGGTATCCCTCACCAACCTCCCAATCCTGTCGTCCCCTCACCCTCATAATCTACCCCCTACACCGGGCACGAAAACTCCATGAATACTGGACCATTTATTTACCAGATATTCAATATGGCAAATCTCCATTATTACCGTATACCTACATATTCAAACCAGAGGATGCTACAGCTGCCAGTCAGTGGGACTGACAGGACACTTAGTGATGTAATGTAACACCTGGAGTTTCACTTACATAAAATGAGCACGAGAAGCCACACGCAAGTGAGAAACAGTAATCAGGGTCAGTCAACATGCCTGGTGCAATTGGGGTTAAGGGGCCGACAGTGGTATCTGCCAGCCTTGGGATTTGAACCTAAAACCTTGTCTCATGGTATCGTCTTCACTCTATCCATGCCTTTCTTCCTTTCATCCTCCTCTGCCCAGGTGCAGCCTGCAACGAGTGTCCGAATGATTGCAGTGACCAAGGTCGCTGTGTGGACGGAAAGTGTGTCTGCTTTCCCAGCTTCACTGGTCCCGACTGTAGCTCCCCCACGTGTCCCTCGAACTGCAACGACAAGGGGAAGTGTGTCAATGGCCAGTGTGTTTGTAACCCTGGTTTCATGGGGCCTGATTGCTCCGAAAAGGCCTGTCCCAATAACTGCAATAACCGAGGACGGTGTGTAAACGGAAAGTGCGTGTGTGACTCCGGTTTCACTGGATTGGATTGCTCCGAAAAGGCCTGTCCCAATAACTGCAATAACCGAGGACGGTGTGTGAACGGAAAGTGCGTGTGTGACTCCGGTTTCACTGGATTAGATTGCTCCGAAAAGGCCTGTCCCAATAACTGCAATAACCGAGGACGGTGTGTGAATGGAAAGTGCGTGTGTGACTCCGGTTTCACTGGATTAGATTGCTCCGAAAAGGCCTGCCCCAATAACTGCAATAACCGAGGACGGTGTGTGAATGGAAAGTGTGTGTGTGACTCCAGTTTCACTGGACTGGATTGCTCCGAAAAGGCCTGCCCTGGAAACTGCAACAACAGGGGGCGTTGCGTGAAGGGAAAGTGCATATGTCGACGAGGTTTTACGGGGCCCGACTGTAGCCAGTGTGAGATTGGCTTCACCGGATCCGACTGCAGCACTGGTGAGTAGCACTCAGATGTTGCATATTTTTATGGCTACAGGGGGCGCAATGGAAACAACACTAGATTTGTGATAGAGTGGGTTGAAGGTTCATTGGCGCAGCATCAGCAAAATAGTTCCTGTCTTATTAGAGCTAGTTAGAACTGAAGAAAAAGTATAAATTGGATGCAATATATACATAAGATTTTTTGAGGAATTATGAGTTAATTAACAAAAAATCACACCCAAGTTAATTTGAACGTAAGGCTTAAATACAAATATTATTGCATAACTGCAATGCAAAAATACACAGGACAATGCATTTAAATAACATATTAGTTAGTCTTCTGCCATTAGAAGCAACTGATATGGACTTTTCAAGCTATAAATCTCCTTCATCCTATTCTTTCCTCAGCTTTGTCTGGCGTTACTCAGCTGAGGACCAGAGACATTTCGGAATCGACTGTCACCGTTTTCTGGACTCCACCCTCAATTCAGTATGACATGTACCACATCACTTTTACCAGCAAGGTAACTTCTGAGCCACATTCCCATCATATTGTGTGACTCCATTGACTTAATAAGATAAGCTACATTTTATTGATTCCAGGGTGAAATTCTTGGACTTATTTGATGCGTAACGATCAACAGTTGTACATAAGCGGAACCATTATTTGGTTCTAATTTAAATAATTTTATATTCTACTCTTGCTAGTCATTTCAAATATGTTTGGTTTTTGCAATTTGTTTTGTTTATCTGAACCCATGAAATTATATGGGGCTAAAATACTCACACAAACCAAATGGTTGTGGTTTTCTTACGTTTGCCTTGAAACTTCAGGCCAGTTGCAAACTGCAGGCCGCTGCACACATGGGCATAAGTTATGGGGGGGTGGGGTGACCCAATAACCCAACATGGCTAATACAACCCCCCCTCAATAATCATGACTGCCCCTAAATGAGTGAAGACCTCAGACCCAACCCCCAACGTGCAAACCAAAGTTACACCCTTGAATGAACATATAAATTCTTCCCTGACTTCATTCACAGAGTAAACATATTTCACAAAGGAAGCAGATAACTGTCCCGCTTTTAAATGTGTCTGCAGCATGAATGTAGGCAATTGGATGAAATGATGATGGCTGAAGTCACAAGCCTAATTTACCACAAGGGCATCCATGCCTGAAATTGAAACATTTAGATAGCCATGGATCAAGAATGGAGGCCTGTGGGCTCTGGGTTTCTTTCTTATCCTCGGAACACCCTTTCAAGGATGGAACTTCAAAGCCGCTTTTCGGCAGCCGAGTTTCTGTGCATGCAATCAACAGAACTGGCGTTTTAAAGGGGCGCACAATTAAAGTCTCTTTTTTTGGCCTGATATAATAATATGCAGAAATCCATCCACATTGACTTTTTAAGCAGGGGTCACGACGGGCGTGAGGCAAAGGCGCTGATTTTTGCATGAAAACACACAGTGACAGAGCTGTTTGGCGGCTCGTACAAAAAAATGCTAAATAGCTTGAATCACAGAGCACCTGTGAAAGGGAAGCAGGAGGTCCTGGGCCCCATTACTGTGAAGAATAATCTATCAAATCCCTCATTAATTATACGAAGGCTTTAATGGCTCAGAAACAGATGAAAAACAGCTTTAAGAAAATAACCTTAACAAACTGTTGGAGCTCATAAGGAGTTTTATGGATTCGGTTAATGGCTGAAAAATCACAACGAGCTGCCAGAGGAAATGGAATCGAGAATCGGACTTGTTTCTGCTTAATGGCGGCTGGTGCTAATAAGCTGACAGCAGACTGAATGATGGTGCTTTAAAAAAAGGAAGCTAGGCTGTGAATTTCATAGAGAAATTAGAAGCCACATTCATACTCTATAGGCATTTTTATAGGCATTTATAAAGCATAATTCCTAGGCAAAAAAATACTAGCATAGTTCCTCAATAAAGCTAAAATTTTTGACATGTTCCTGTTTGGGGGTGGTGTGGTGGTTAGCACTGTCGCCTCACACCTCTGGGACCGGGGTTCGAATCCTGCCCAGTTCCATGTGTGT
>JAODKL010000047.1:52172-71270 GCA_026780765.1 Petrocephalus schoutedeni
GCCATTCCTGTAGTAATCAGTACTGTCACAGGAGCCATTCATCTAGTAACAGTACCTTCACAGGAAGACCCATTCCTATAGTAATCAGTACTGTCACAAAAGGGGTTGTTCCCATATTAACCAATGCATTCCTAGGAAACATCTGCCTTTCATTCATTCATTTTCCCATTAATGAAGCTTCACTCTCTCGCTATATCTCTCTGTATGTATGTATGTATGTGAGTGTCCCTTGAGCAAGAAGGGATATGTAAAATCTGAGGAATGTCTACATGCTTCTACAAAATACACACAGGATCACCTGCATCAAACCCCCCTCCAAACCAGGAGGAAACCATTTTATAATACTTTTATTAATGGAGACAAAAATACACACATCCTATAGTTTAGGAACATGCCAAATTAACAAGCAACAAAAAGAAGCGATAAATATCTCAATTTTAGAAAACAGGGCCACAAGGTAATCATTCTTAAACTTCCTTCTAGAGAGGAAAAAAATACATCCTGGGGTCAAACAAGCAAGGCATACTTATGTCTACTGAATGTCAAACGGGGGGTTAAATATTCTTTAGTTCATAATGATAATTATGAACCAGTTATGATAATTATGCACTTGGTGGTCACTAAGCATCTTTATTCCCAAATTGCAAATACACTTCTTTCAGATTTATGTAGCAAATATGATATTGGCTACATAATGATTGCAGGCATTTTTATGCTCAATCTAAGTAACATTACTAAGGATGTTAACTCGACAATATCCTCTTTTTAAGATAAACAAAATTCAGAATTCATTCCATTTGCACGCACAAGCTTTGTAGCATTCGGAACACCATATTCCATGGGGTCCCTTTTGTGGGCATAAAAGTGATCAGTCACTTGAGTTCGAAAGAAGAGAACTGAAGTAAAATTCCGGCATGATTTACCTTTTGCCAAGTATCCAGTCGGCCCTCCATATCCATGGGTTCAACCAACAGTAAATCGAAAACAATTAGAAAAGCAAATTCTATAAAGTTCCAAAAAGCAAAATTTATTTTTCCCAGTGTCAAGCCCTATGCTGGATCCATGCGAATGAAATATGTAGTTTTCTGTGTTGTAGTTAGTTTTAACACGTGTGTGTGTGTGTGTGTTTGCATAGATCACATTTGAGGACCAAAATGTCCCTAAAGTGTGGTAAGACCTGAAATGTCCCTACTTTTGGTAACATCTTTTCAGGTCCCCATTTGGATAACCTCAATTTTATAAAAATCTGTGAATGCATTCAAAAAAGAAAAAGTGCCAAAAGTCTTGTATTTGGGTTGGCTACTTACGGTTAAGGTTAGAACTGGGTTGGGGTTAAGGGTGTCGTGATTGGGATTAGGGTTTTTCCCATAGAAATGAATGGAAGGTCCCAATTTAGACAGGTACGCAAGTCTGTGTGTGTGTGTGTGTGTGTGTGTGTGTGTGTGTGTGTGTGTGTGTGTGTATGTATGTATATGTGAGAGGGAGAAAATACAAATTCATTCATTCACTCATCTGCTGTATGTATTACGTATGTATAACAACAACTGACATTTTATTAAGTATTATAAGTAATCTAGGGATGAATGGAAGTATATGGGAGGATGTGTAGGTTATATGCAAAAGCTATGCCATTTTACATAAGACTTGAGCATCTGCAGATTTCGGTATCCGCAGGAGGCTCTGGAACCACTCCCTGCAGATACTGAGGGCCGACTGCACCTTCAGAATTTCTGCTGATCTGTGAAAAAACTGAACTTTGGCGACAAAATAAAAAAGGGCATGAAGACTCCAAAAGGAGACCATTTATAAAACAAATGTATCCTAAACAAGGACAATGGCAAACTTATGCAAACTCCCCTTAAGCAAATGCAATCTCACACTGAAAAGAACAATTATTAAAGTAAACAATTTACAGAAAAACAATACTAGTAGCATTTCAACATTTCACAAAATTTAATCTCATCAGTAGTTCAAGCAATTTCGGGGTGCAAGTCCCTAATGCCTTCTCATAAATTTGGAAAGCTAACATAGCATTGATTCAGTGTAAAACACTGGAAATTATGGCCACCCTTTGGGGGGATGATGCATGTCACAGGGTTTCTACAGGACATTTTTAAATGGAACGTAGCTTTTTTGTAACGATGGCCAATTTGTATTTAACGTACATTTACCAAAACGTAAATATTCAAAAGTAGATCAAGCCTACATAATTTATGAAAAAATGCAGAAAAGCGGTTCTTTGTACTTCAGTGCATCAAGCTAGTTTTTAAAATGTGCGTTAAATGGAGAACTAAAATGATAATTTATTACTTTTCCAAGAGGCTGTGGCCTGCGAGGTTTAAGAAGTGGCCTGTTTACAATGAAAATAAAGAATAAAAATGAATCTCATTAACGAAAGAGTAATGAAGAAAGCATATATAAACACACAAAGACCATTTCAGGTGGAAAAAAGTCACAAATGGTGGTTCTGATGGCTAGAGTAGGCATCAAGAAAAGGAAAAAATTAAATAAAATGAACACCCAACCCCCCCCAGCCTGTTGGTTTGCTTGGCCTTGCAGAGTGGTTCTAGGACCAGGTCTTCAGAAGGCAGGGAGAAAGAATTGCTGATAAAAGTCCACTACAGGTCAGGTTGCACATCATTTCCTGACAATACGGGAACGACTCTTGGCAACAGAAGAAATACCAGTCAGGTCGATATGCTTTCACTTGACAGTTGTTCATGAAAACAAAACGCAGATGGCAGGGATGTGAGGCGGTGTGTTCTTTGACCAGCTCTGAAGCAACTACGGGTGTCAATGTTTCACAAAGCTGAGTCAGGACTCAGCAGAGCAAGCCATCTTCTAGGACTCTAGACCATCAGCTGGAACATATTGAGGGAAGAGTGAGTCACAATTTAAACCCTTTATATACACACAACAAGAACACATTTCTCTTAAGTGCAGATGAAACTGTTTATAGTGATCATGGGTACAGTGATCAACTACTTATATGGATCAAAAAGTTTGGGAGAGAATCATTCCTGTACAAATGCAGTTCAAATTTACTTATACGGGGAATCTGCAGGTATCAGTAACATTTTTTTCAATGCCATTTTTAATACCTTTTCAAAATTCTTTAAGACTTCTGCGTTACTTAAAGCTCTAATTAGGGACATCACCTACACCAGCATTTCTCAAACATCTTTCTCCTGGAGCCCAGTAATGTCAGGCTTTGGGGCAGCACGGCCTTGCTTAGGGTTATGCCCCCAACAACAACCCATCTGTGACAGCCCCGCCCCAATTTATACCTCCCACATCTACTCATATGGGGCATTACACCTTACGGCACATTTTACAACGCTGCAATCTCCACCAGCTCATAACTGGATATTCAGCCAGGTACTTGGATTTTGGATGCTTTGTGTTGTCTGTCTGCCTAATAAAAGTTATGCAAACTGCCTGCACATGTGTCTGAGTGTGTGTTTATGGGTCTCATGAGGTCCCCCAGTTACTGTGGGTGACTATGTTACTGACGGTGGCTGCTATTATGTTGCAGCAAACTGAGTAGATTATGCCAATAGGACAAAAACTATTGAAATGTATGTTATTTATTTTTTCTGATCCCACTGATTAGAAGTGATATAAATATGGCTGAAACAAACATAAAATACGCCAAACTTCATATTTCAGTTCAGAGTGAATCAAAGGTATAGGTATACCAAAATAACATGTCACTGAATAGCAATAGAAATAGAAATTTACAATGATGGAAATATAAACTAACATTTAAAATTTGTGATATTTAGGTAACCGTGTTGATCCATCCATCCAACCATTTCCTGTAACGCTTATCCTATTTAGGGTCGCTGGGGGTCTGGAGCCGATCCCAGGGGCTACCAGTGTTCTGCCAAAACATGACTATTCAAATTGTTAGAATGTAAATATGTATGACTTAAATTCTAAAAAAAACTGAATAAGAGCATATTATGTGACATCTCAGCTTGGTTCAGCTGCATTTCTCAGCAACGTTGCTCGTGTACAAGAACACAATGAGTTTACCTTTTATAAATTGCCATTAATAATGTTTAACTTCATTTCATCATAAATTTAATTTATAATTATTTTAGACAAAGGTTAGGAAGCATATGCTCAACTGCAATAAAAAAAAAAAAAAAAATTATACATTAATCTCTCTCCAATCGGCCTCACTGTTTGAAAGCCATTTGCACGGTGGGTTTCTGTTGTACAGATTTCCAGTGACGGCTTTATCGAGAAGGATGGCGGGACCTTCATTTACATTACAGTTGCCAAAGTCAGCAGATGTTCGAAGTACGACCTCCGTTAAATCGGAAGTGGTGTGCGCGAGTCTTGGGACTATATCTTGCTTCAAGTTCAATATTTTTTTATGCTCCTCTGTCATTTAAAAAAATCTAAAACTGCATGTTGACTATAAACTTCTGTATTTAATATGTAATGTTAATTTAAGAGAGAAAATGTGCACCTGAAAACTGTTGTGTTCTGTAACCTTACGGTTCAGAAGCGTAGTATTATTAATTACTATTACTGTTGTTGTTGTTGGTGTTGTTGGTTGTTGTTGTTGATAATTATTATTGTTAGCATTATTATTAATTGCACACCTCACACCTCTGGGACCGGGGTTCGAATCCTGCCCAGTTCCATGTGTGTGGAGTTTGCATGTTCTCCCCGTGCAGTTATGGGGTTTCTCTGGGTACTCCTGTTTCCCCCCACAGTCCAAAAACATGCTGAGGTTAATTGGAGTTTCTAAATTGCTCATAGGTGTGCATGTGTGAGTGAATGGTGTGTGAATGTGCCCTGCGATGGGCTGGCCCCCCATCCTGGGTTGTTTCCTGCCTCATGCCCATTGCTTCCAGGATAGGCCCCAGGCGACCCTGATAGGAAAAGTGGGTTGGAAAATGGATGGATGGATGTTTCTATTAAATACTCTCACTTTTCTGTGTCCCGTTTTGAAGGATTACAAAATGAGGTTGACACATATGTATATTTTTTTAACTCAAGCATTAATTTAATAGTGACATTCACAGTGAAGATTAAAAGGAGTAGGGGAGTTTGAAATAAAAATATAATCGTATTGACTTCATATCCAGTCCACTAAACTGAAACCGGATACGTAATGAGAGTTAAGTCTTTTTGGATAAGTGATTGCCATCTTTAGCACAGGCTTGCAGCAGTTATTGCCTCCTTCTTGGCAGATTTGCTGAAGCTCTCTCGAGTTGCTTGGGACTCGTTGCTAGGACAAGTTTTTCCACAGATCTAGTCGGGATCAGGCCACTCAAGGACATTAACTGCAGGGAACCACAAGTCAATCCGGCATTAATTCCTTCAGACGAATGCAGCTATTTTTTAACTCGCTTTACGTACCTATTAGCAAACATGTGTCCTCAGTCTGCAGAAAAGAGAGATGGGAGGCATGCCGGGCACGTCCGGCGGAACGTTCGGCAGGTTTGGGTGTCCCAATAGTGTAGTCTAGAATTTTCCGATGTGGGCCATGATTCGCGTGACAAGGTTGCCTAGCAACCGGGTGAGAATGTGGGAGACTCAGATGATGAGCTGGGAAGACTGAAAGGGGGAAGATCACCGTGACGATGATGACGGTGATGATGATGAGACAGAAGGAAGCTCCCGTGGGTTTAAAGAATCTTCCAGAGACATTCTCCACCTCCAGGGCCCTTTCTCATGGAACAGAAACGAAACACAACAGATGCATTCAAGTAGCGGAGAAAGATCGAGAAAAAAGGAAAAGGGAAAGAATGTCAACAAGTGCATAATTTCCATCCAGAAAACAGGCGGGTGGGTGTGAGAAAGATGGAGCGAATGGCGCAAGCTTTTTAAAAAAAAAAAGTTTGGTTCTAAGATAGCAGGGTTCAATGGATGAGGAAAGAGGGAAGCAGAGACAGAGAGGGGGAGTGTGTGTTTGTGTGTGTGAGTGTGTGTGTATGTGAGAGAGAGAGAAAGAGCAAAGGAGGATACAGATGTGGGATGCTTGTTGCTAGGGATGGTGTAAACACTGTCAAAAACATGACTTTGGCCAGACGGATGACGTCACTGGATTACAGTTGTGACACAGAGGAAGAAAGTGAAAAGGAGAGAGACAGGGTGAGTGAAAGAAGGAGAGAGAGAGAGAGAGAGAGAGAGAGAGAGCAAGATCAGAAGTTCTGACTTTTTAAAATGAATAATGGGGCCAGAACAACTGGGACATATTTGTCCGCATATGATTGACATGCCACCCAGCATGACCAATAACTAGCAGTGGGAAGTGTGTGGCTGCACAGCCATGGAAAAGCTGTGTCCCTTAAAGGCGGACAAGGAGGTTCTGAACATGCGAAGCTCACAGCTCACAAGCCTTCTAGAGCTGATTTATATGTGCGCTGTGGTTTGGGTCCTCCAGGAGGCTCTTGTACTATAGCCAGCATGAAAAATATGCTACAGAATTGAAAATATGTAATGCTATGACATTCCATCATTAACAATATTCAGCTTCGGTCATCGCGTGGACAGCAATGCTGATGCTGTTCTGAAATTAGTATTAAATCACTGGTAATAAATACTACTGTGATAATTTTGTCCTTTAACTCCAGTGCCAGCTCAGAGGATCATGTGATTATTTTAATCTATCATCCCTTAATCATACCTTTGATCAAACTGACAATGTTATTCCTATCATTTATAATTCTTTGAATAGTCTGGGCACAAACAGAAAGCAAACGATCCAGGAAAAGTTAGTTTTGGTATTTTCTGAAAAACACAGCGGTCTCCTGTTAGCATTTTGTCACAAATTCACTTTTCTTGGCGAATATGATGTTTTTTTTTTTTTTCCTCCTTAAGCGTCAGTCTGGAATGCTGTTTTTTCCCCTGTTAATTCACTTCCTTCTGTTTCCTCGTCCCTGGAATACAGAAAGAGGGAGATCAGACAGTGACCGCCGCCGTGGCGGGCCACCTGAGCAGCTTCAGCCAGACCGGGCTCGCCGCAGGCCAGGAGTACACTGTGACAGTCAGGGGCGAGAAGGATGGTGCCATGGGCCAGGAGAGTAACATTGTGTTTACAACCCGTAAGTCTGCCTGGAATGTAGCCAATGTCATCACTTAGCGCCATTCGGGATAACTATCCTACATCCTGCTTCCCCTATGACCTCCACATCACATACACAGCGCTCACAGAAAACCATTCGATGATTGCTTACATCTGAAAAATGTTGCAAATTTATTGGTTTCATCACAGAAGCCACTGGGGACAGGGTGTGGCACAGTGGGTTAAGCATCTGTTCCTGTGCTCTGAAGGTTGCTGGTTCAAGCCCAATCTCAGCATGTCTTCAAGCCCCCACTACAGGTGGCTGCCCTTTGCTACTAAGCTTGTTCTCACTTGTGTTCACACAAGCTGGGGTAAGCAGAAAGAGCATTCCCATGGGGATCAGTATAGCATTTCAATTGACAAGCAGTGTTTAACATGTCTGCACATATCTAATAAAAATTGATAGCCATTTTATTGATCCCTGTGGGGAAATTCTCTTTTCACCTCCCCCAACTTGATCGTAAGCTTGGCCGTGAAGGGCAGCCACCTCTTGCAGCACCAAGGGAGCCAAGGGTCAAGGGTATTGCTCAAGGGCCCACAGATGTGCTCAGGCTTTTTATTAAGTGTCACATTTTTTACTGACTAATTCAGTTCTGTTCTTGCCATTTTGCTATTATTTGCAATTGTATGTACTTGCTTCCAAAGTGAGACTGAACATAAATGTCTGGCAATTTATATTGTTGCAAAGGTGTTGCAAATTAAAAAGCACCCAATGAGACTCCTTGTCAATTAACTTTTTAACTCAGAACCGCTCTTTTGGAACTATAATTTGGGTTTCAATTTATTACTACTTCTAATTAATGGTTTAATTACAACTACTGATTGTTTCTTTTTGTTATAAAACCAATACATTTCTGGCAAGACTTTCTGTGAGCATTGTATTTTGGAGGCAACTTAGAAAGTTATTGTGCAAGTTGAACATTTACATTCTCTCTCTCCTCCTTTCCTTCAGTGATTTCCGGTCCTAAGAATCTTCGTGTTGTGAAAAC
The DNA here is from genome assembly GCA_026780765.1 of Petrocephalus schoutedeni. Lineage (NCBI taxonomy): Eukaryota > Metazoa > Chordata > Actinopteri > Osteoglossiformes > Mormyridae > Petrocephalus > Petrocephalus schoutedeni. The sequence continues at coordinate 60,249 of JAODKL010000047.1, forward strand.
AACCACCACAGCTGCAGTGGTCCAATGGGAGCCTCCGCAGGGGGACATTGACAGGTACCACCTTTCTGTCTCCCCGAGTCAGACAGATCAGGAAGGGACAGGGGCTGGCAGCAGGAACAGGACCCTGCCCCCTGACAGGAACTCCGCCCACATCGAAAGCTTGGAACCAGGGCGCCTCTATGACATCTCATTGGTTGCCCAGAAGGGGAGGAGTCACAGCCAGCCTGTAACAGTGCAGGTCACTCCAGGTGAGTTCATACAGAAAAAGATTACCATATTTCAACTGAGTCTCGTGAGGCATTTTTTTGACTTTTTGGTTTGAAGAAATGCATAAACAATGTGGAGATCCTTTGTCTTGGTGGGAAAGTGTATGAGAGAGTTTTCATTGTGCCATGGAACATTTGAGGACTGAAGAGATTATTTCCTGAATGGGAACCTTTCATGAAGTGTAAAGATTGTACACAGTTTGTGGGAGTGCTGAACAGAGGCAGGTGTTCATTACATTTTTGTCAAAAAAAAAATCAGAGGATTTCCCAGTTGGTTTCGTAACACATATGGGTGGTAAAAGGTCGTATTACGTATTGTACTGAGCCCAGACTGAGCAGGACAGTGAGAAGAGAAGACAAAGGAGGGAGGGGTGGCTTTAAGGGTTTGGAAAAACAAAAATGAGAAAGTACAGAAGGCGAAACTTGAATTATCTCTGGCAGAATCCTGGAGTGGAGGGGGGGGGTCAGCTTTGATCTGTGTTTTTAGACTACAGCTTCTCCAAAACATTTTATTTCTGAACAGCATTGCTCATTAGAAATGCATGAAGCCTCATATGTCTCCAATATGTTTTATTCAATCATTTACAGCTACCAAGGAAATTAACACCATGACTGACCCGAATACGACATTTCTCTACTTATTTTTTGAGCTGTTTTTTTCCTTGACAGGATAATTCCCAGCCTTAATTCTTGGATAGACCCGGGCATAACTAAAGAACTTCACTTCATCTGTTCATCTTAATGCTGGAGTTTTTTTTTTGTCCTTCAGGTTTTGTGGCAGCGTTGATTAATTTTTCTTTGATGTTGCAGTGAACGTAATTTACAAAGCCTCTGTCTGAAATGGCAGCGAGCGAACCACGCGGAAGCAAACATGGCTCTCAATTGTAGTCTAATCTATACATGTAATATTGAACTAAATTCACTGTGTGACACTTAGGTCTGCAGTCAAGCATTCTTTAGCTTGGATATAGACATCTCACAGAAGAAATACATTTAAAAGTATGATGCAGGGGGAATCATTTCCTCGAAAATGAAAACACAAAAATCAACCTGTCTTTCCAAATGACAAACAACATTATATTTATTCGCCTTTTCATCAAGTCGAGTCAATAAAAACCAACAAGAATATGGACGCTGCATGGGGCTAGGATTCTGTGAGAAAAGGAGGGAAAATATAGCATGAGGAATATATAGCAGAAGGGTGATATATAGCAGGAGGAACATATAGCAGGAATGTCTGAGCTCCAGACGCAATGTGAGATACACAAAGACCAGCAAATGGACCTTGTCCTTAATTTGAGGACATAGCATCTGACAGCTCTTGCTGGGAAACTGATCGATGTTGCTGTGAAGTGAAATATGTAATTATAAGTTTGCATTATTGTGACTAAACACATTTTCTTCCCTGGCTGGGTAGCAGAAGGAACAAGAGCCTGAAATCTTTGATAGGAACCTCTGTTCCATATCAGTAGGGAACAGAATGGCAGGCAGAAAGCTGATAGTAGAAAGCATTGCTGAAGTATGGGCACCAAAGGCAAAGAGCACAGGGAAGGAAAATATAGACAGGATTATGGTCTACCAGAAGCTAAGGCAGGCTAAAAGGAAAGGTTGCTGTCTGAACATGAAGGGAGACAGAAACTGAAACTGATTCATCAATAAACTTTGCTTCCTGAAGACCGTATGCTGAACATAACCAGGCTTTTTCTCAACCAGGACTTAAATTAATTCCACTCAGAAAACCGAATGCCCAGTACAACGGCACCAGAACAGTTCCTAGAGGGCATCAGAATTTGCAAAAACAACCTGGGTACAAGCAACCCTTGGGACAGAAGACCCAAATCAATGAATCCATGGTACCCGGCCCGGGTAAGAAGGACTTGACAGTAACAGTGGCACTGGTAAACTTGGGAAAAGGACCCGTGAAAAGAACCAATGCTACCCAGCGCCCAACAAATGAAGACAAACCACTACCTTGTAATGAAATTCAAAGTTATATTTCAAAGAAACAGGGATCAGAACGCAGAACCACAGCAGCTCCGGAAGGTGTAAAGCAGCACTCTGCAGCTAGGAGAAATGGCACAGAAACACAGATAAAGAAATGTATCAGAAAAGTTAAGGTAGGACCTGGAATGGCTAGTGGGAATGGAACGATGCTGGGCAAAGACTTGGACGGTACAAGACCCTCTCAACATGACTTCATTAATGGATCAAGTGGAAAGGAGTTTAGCAGAGTTGATCATACTGATGCCTCCAAAACTGCAACACATCTAAGAAATGGTACCTTAGTTAAGGGTAAAACAAACAAATTAAATGGTTTGGATACTGCTCAAACAACAGCGAATTACAGCAGGCAAGTGTTCACCAAATACCCCAAGGCAAAGGCTCCAAATGCCACAGATTTATCCAAGGATTACAGCCCCCAAATCCCGACAGAATTGCCCCCATCATCCTCTTCATCCTCTCTGCCTTCTACATCCTTTCCTTCTTCTTCAAGGAAGACGATGAAAGACGCCCAAGAGCCTAGTGCAAACCAGCTAGGAGAGAGCCATCCCATGGATCTGGTGACCTCATCTGTCTCTCTGCCTTTGACTCCCATCCCGCTCTACACTCTCGCTCCTAGCATCCAAGAGGCGCAGACAACCTCCAGCGTTTCAGAAAAAATAAAGAAGTCGCCAACCCTTCGCTTCCCGAATGGTAAGATTCCCTGGCGTCGTCCCCACATGGGACCACTGTACAACGGGACGCGCCCAATCCACAGACACCCACATCACCCTCCTAGGGGGCCTCTCCATAGACCCAGGTTCCCCATATTAAACAAAGGGACCAATGGCAGAGTAACATTGACCCCAAAAGAAGGGCAACTCAATGGCAGTGTAAGCCAAACAGACTCAAGAACCAAAATAATACACAGGAAGATTGTCAAAACAAACAATATCACTGATGGGAAAATGAGACAAGGTTTAACTAATATGGGACATAAATATCCTACAAGTAAAACAACTCAAATCAACAAAACAGAAGACACAGAGGGTGGTGAAGAAAGCATTAAAGTTAGTCAGGGTGGCCAAAGTGACAGATTCACTAATGGCACCAAAAGAGAAGGGCCTGCTCTTTATTCACTTGGGATGCAAAATGTAACCTCGAGAGGGTTTGTCCTAATTTGGGAGGCACCGGAAGGAATGTTTGAAAACTTTATCATAGACCGACATGAACTTGCGGGAGGGAGTTTGACTAAAACCGGCAAGGAAATGAGCCAAGAGGATGAAAATGTGGATGACGACAAGAAGGAAGAGAATGAAGAAACGAGTAAAGCGGATGTGTCTGCAGACAAAGGGGGTCGAGACTCAGGCACTGCAGGCAGCAGCAAGAGTCTAGCAAGCATCCCTAAGATGGATATCAGCAGCTCCAGCATTAATGGCACGGCCGATTCTCTGCCTGGACCTCAGTCCAGTCTAAAGCTGCAGGTCCAAGCCCAGCAGAAGTTCCCCCAGGTGCTTCCTGGCACAACGCGTTCCCTTCGGTTCGTGAACCTCCACCCTAGGGGTCGTTACAATGTCTCGCTGTTTGGGACGGGTCCTGGGATCCGGTCGAAAATGCAGCATCTCATCATTAATACAGGTACCCAGCACCCCTGGCCATCTCCTCATTGCATTGTTATCTTCTTTCTCCAAGTGCCAGTGAAGCTTATGTGCTGGCAGGGGAACGAGCATGCTTTGTCGAAAAAGCAAATATAATGAATCCAAAAGGGAAAATAAAAGCCTGTAACAAAAGAAAGCTATGCCACATCTCAGCTTTCTTTCAATACTTACACAGTTTTGTCAATAAATGTTCATCACGTTACTTTGTTGTTTAAATCTGTCACGTGTGTCTGTGTTTGTACTTGTGAATCCTATTGCTTATTTACATGTATGACGCAACATTTTGTGTGGGTTTGGTCATTTGTGGGCTTTAATTAAAGCAATAACATTAGTGGTGCAGTGCTTTAATTGTGTTATATTGAATATTAATTAATACCACTGGCTAATTGCTGGAGTGTCATTAGCTTTCTGTGCTGTGTACCCTGTGTGTTTGTTTCCATTATCTTGTACAGAATGGTCATAATTGGCATTTGTACTGGGTACATTGTAAATAACAAGCATTAGAGTTAACAACAATAGTAATGGTGATAGTGAGAAAGCAGACCTATGATCACACTGGCAACAAAAAAGACAGCCGGATATTCAGCTGGAACAAATAACAGTGTTGCTTCCAGACGCAAGTCCGTAACGGCTATACAGTACTTTCTGCAACCTGTAGTTCAGTCGTTTTCAGCCCAGTCCTCAGCCATCACAAGAATGTGCTGTGCCTGAGGGCAGGTTGGCTGAGAATTACTGTACTAGGGGCCTCTTTTTACAACTTGGCATATCAGTATGACTTCCACATTCAAAATCTGATCAAAGAACTGATGCCGCACCAGGGTCCCTATTTAAGGAGAAGCCTTAGTTCAGACATTAAAAATGCATATTATATTAGTCTATGTTTTTACAATGTACTTCTTCCTCAACCCAGATGTATCTGCGTGTGAAACACGTTTCATGAATATAAATGAATGTTTTAATATTCATGAGGTTTGTGTAACATCACTTGCTGTCATTCTCATTCACTACTGGTCTGATCTTCTTTCACTCAGGGTAAACTTTAAGTCAGCCACCTTTCCTGATACAGGTACTTCTTCACCATTCCCAAAATGCCCAGGGTAAGATTATGGTTGGCTCATAGGTTCAAATTAAATGCCAACCGCCCTGATGTTCATTGGCCTACAGAATCCAAACAGCCCTGTTTTTTGTTGTTTATTTAATATCTCCTCATTACACTTCACCTGTTTTGCTTCCCTACAGGATTGAAAGACCAGCTTAATGATAAATATGCTAATTTTTCTTTATTTTTCCCCGTTTGAGTCCAGGATCAGACCTTTGCCATTAACAGCACCAGCCCGCCTGTGTGTCTAAGCATATGTTGCGCCCTTGTTTTATATATCATATATATGTCTGGAATGGACATATATACTGAATGCATGTCATCATATGGGTACTAATAAAAGCTAAAAATGTACGTGTCACACAAAGATTACAATTGCAGTATTCTGTTATACATAGTACTTTATTTTTTACAGTTTTTCATATCTGTACTTTGAATGTATACATGTGTCTCTTTACAGACTTCTGTCTCTGAGTTTCCACATTTCTAGAAAGCTCTGTTCTTCTTTTGGTCTTCGCCTTGTCATTTCATAGCTACAGCATTTGTGATAATCTTTCATTTCTCCCTACTCATGTTCAAACTGATGCTATCTCCTCACATACTTTCCGCTTTGTCTCCATCACGCCGCTGTTTGTGCCCCCCCCCCCCCCCCCCCGGTGTCCTTCCTTTTTTCCCTCATCATTCCCAACTACCCCACGCAGGTCCAGAGCCTCCGTCTGACTTGACATTTAACAACGTAACAGATTCCTCCTTCTCCGTGTCCTGGAAGAAACCCTCCAGCCCTGTGACTGGCTTCAAGGTCACTTACATCCACACGCAGGATGGTAAGGTCTGACCACAGGGCTCTTATGGCCAAAAGCAAGCAGGAATTACGTAACTCACTTAAAAAGACAAATAAATAGTCTGTCTCACATTTACTGTTGCTTTAAACAGTTATAAAGATGGACAGATGGATATTAGTCTTTTTACTTGGGTTACATGGCTTTCTCTCTTTCTCGTCCTTTGCATCTATTCCACAGGAGAACCCTTATCTTTGTCCCTAACATCCCACCAGACTACTGTTCCGCTCTCTGCTCTCTCCCCCGGCTCATCCTATGAGGTCAGCGTGATTTCCACCATGGACATGGACGAGAGCGATCCGGTCAAGGGTCTTGCCGTCACAGGTAGCGAGCTCTGGGCTCCTCTTCAACAAACACACCTCAGACGAGGCACTTGAATGACCCTTTTCATGTGGTCCCAGGTTGACCTGGCCTGCTGGCTGGGTCTGGTGAAGTCTGGGCCTTATCCAGCCAATTTTCCTTCAGAAATTGAGTAAAGACTTGTTCATTGGCTCCCAGTTGCCAATTAAAATGAAATATTTATACTCATGAAAATGCTCATAATTGTAATTTCAGGCAGGAATGGAAATAAAAGGAAAATAAGATGTTTGCATTAATTTATGAAGTTTCCTTTTCTGTCTCACGTTTCCAAATAAACGTCCTCTCAGGCCAGGAGTTCCTAAAATGAAAAGCTTGCTGTGTCCGGACTCTCCACTTCATGCTCTCTCCCATTCCCAGCTCCGGACCCCCCCAATGATCTCCGAGCCATCAACATCACCGATTCCAAGGCCCTTCTACTGTGGAGGCCTGCCCTGGCATCCGTGGACCAGTACATCATAGTTTATGGTCCTGAGAAAGGTGATTGCCATTGCTATGGAGTGTGTCCAGCTATATGAATGCTGTTCAGATGCTGTAGGAAACAGGCCTTAAAATGGTTTGGATTTCATGTTCAGTGGAATTATTGATCTAAGCTGGAATAACTGCCTTCATACTTTTGTTGCTCCTCTTCTGCCCCATCTAGGGTCTGAGGTGACGGTCGCAGTAACCGGCAACACAGCCGAGCAGCAGCTGACCAACCTGAAGAGCTCGACGGTCTACATGGTGTCGATCAGCAGCGAACTGAGCGGGCAGCGTAGCAGGGCGGTCAGCGCGCGCTTCAGCACCACCGGTCAGTGAGCGTGCGGCGGCAAAGGGTCACCACACCCGGGGACACGCGCGCGCACTCGCACGTGCGCGCCGTGCTCATGGGCATTGCACGGCCCTTCTCGCAGGGGCTGGCGGCAGGGGAGAGGGACCCCGGGACCTGAAAGCCAGTCAGGTGACCCCACGATCTGCTGTGCTGTCATGGAAGGCTCCCAGTGCTGCTGTGTCAAGCTATAAGCTGACCTATCAGACAGCAGGACAGGAGACCAAGGTGACAGTCTCGATACCGCCATATTGTATGGTAATAGTATATATACAGTACTGGGCAAAGTCTTAGGCAGAAGAGAATGATATTTAAATGATCTTCATATTGCTGTACAACTGTGATATTATGTCTAAGGGTGCCAGCTTAAAACCTCTCCTAAAGTCACACCAGTATTTGCATCAAATACACCCATGTATTGATGGATTGAGGTGGTCCTCCGACCCGTGTCCATCCAGGAAGTGATCCTTGACGGCGGCCTGACCCAGTACAAGCTGAGGAGGCTGAGCCCGGCGTCGATGTACATCGCACGGCTGCAGGGAGAGCGGCAGGGCCAGTACACCGTCGCCATCTCCACCGAGTTCACCACGGGTGAGTGGGGCGGAAGCAGGAGATCCGTCACATTGCCATGCTTTCATCTATACTGTTGTCCAATCAGCAATGGGACCGCAAGAATTATTTTTAGTCATGGGAAAGCAAAACATATCTTAACAGTCATAAGAAGGATGACACCCCGGAAAAATAGCCAAGGTACATTTCAACAGCTCGTTATGTCATTCTGATCAGTGAGAAAGCCTTCTTTCTTTATTTAGACTGAAAGATGCTGAAGGTCTTGCTCGAACAGCTACAGCTGCACTTACAAAAGCCTCAGCTGCCAAGGCCAACTTTTCTGACTTTACCTTTTTATTATGTAGTTTTGACGTCCCGAGAGAATCTCTGTTTCGCCCCATCATGGGCATGTTTTGATAACAGACTCGCCTCTTCCTGATTTTCAGTGATGGCCATGACTCATTTAGCATAACTTGCACTAAGAATAGTATTTGATCTTCTTTTACAAAAGTGATGTACATCCATTTAAATCAGGGCAGAGGATTAATGCGGTCAGTCGTTGTTTCGCCCAGATGCGGATCAGAGTCTGCCAGTTGGTTTGGTTCCTCCTATGAATCCTTCCTCATCCCGTGGTGTGTAAGCTCCTCCCCTTCTTCACATCCCCTCAGGTACTCTCCGTTTCCCGTTCCCCACTGATTGCTCCCAGGAGCTGCTGAATGGGATCCCTGACTCCGGGGAAACGGAGATCTTCCCTAACGGGAATCAGGGTCCGTCGGCACTGGTTTACTGCGACTTGGAGACAGATGGGGGAGGCTGGACGGTAAGGCCTGCACCTGGCCTCAATAGTAACGCGATGGCACAGGCCTCAGCAGGTGGATGGCGTGATTAGCTTTCGTCGGCGTTAGCGTCTCATTTCCTTAAGCTGCAGACCACATGCTGCTTAATGAGCCCAGCGAAAGGGATCTCAGCCTGTGGTCTGTTCCCTTTGTTTGCGTGTGTCTCTGCGTGTTGATGCTGTCCAGGTTATCCAGCGGAGAATGGACGGCAAGACGAATTTCTTCAGGCGCTGGAAGGAATACAGTGCCGGCTTCGGGAACATAAGCGGGGAGTTCTGGATCGGTGAGGGACGTCGGTTCCGTTATTGCTAACAAATGGTCCATCTGTCTTGCTTTTCAGCTGGACCGTCGTTAACACCTTTTTGACAAACATCGATGTTCATTTCAGTGTACAGAACTCACCAACTATCTTTTTTTGTATAGGGAACGTGATACGGCGTATGGCGAGATATTATATGGGGGGATAACAGCATGATTTATCTGCTGGCATTACACAGTACCAGTGCATGGACTTAAGCTAGAGATCGAGCTCCAGATGCACCAAAAGCATATTTAAATACACAGGCCCCTTGCGCCCCCTACAGGAATAATAATGTATCTCTGTCACAGTAAATAACTCCCTAACAATAGAATAGAATATAATGGAATAGAATAGAATGCCTTTATTGTCCTTGTAAGTTACAGTTAAACTTAATGTGTGTGATTCCCTACATGTGAATATTAAGGAAAAGAAGATAAACTAGATTAATTCAAACAAATAAACAAAACTGTAAACTATCAAAAATATAAGAATATAATAGTTAATATAAGTAGAGAAATATAAGTAGAGAAAGTGATTGTGCCAGTGGTACATAGTAGCATATTTAGTAAATATATGCTTCAAAACATTTTGTATTTGTATATATATATTTGATTTGTATATACATATACACATGCACATATAGCCACTAGTATGCATATGTGAGCCATTTCAGATGACCATACTAATATACTAGTAATACTGTCACTCCAGGTAATGAGTTGCTTCACAACCTGACACAGATGACGCCAATGACCCTGCGTGTGGACCTGCACTCGGGGTCAGAGTCGGCCTACGCTCGCTACTCCACCTTCTCCGTAGGCACAGCAAAGAGGCACTATGCCATCAAGGTGTCAGGATACTCTGGCACAGCTGGTAAGAAGCACATTATGCTGATTAGGAGGGCAGGCACCAAGTTTGGCTTCTTTACCTCCTTGGTTGGGCTGAATTATCTAGCAAAAATGAAAGCTCATGGGAGTTTTACTTACACAAAAAATTCTGAGGACAGACTGAAAAATGATTGGTTCAGAGAGATAACCAATCAAATCTTGTGTCAGATGTCTGACCAACCAATCAGATGTCTTGGTCCCACCATCTCTAGTTGCTTGGACCGGCCTCCACTACAATTTGATTAGTTATCTCTCTGAACCAATCATTTTTCGTTCTACCCTCAGAAAATTGTTGTGTAAGTTAAACTCCCACAAGCAAAATGAAATCAAAGCTTTCAACATCCAGGAAAAGTGCAACGGTCAAAGGAGGACCTAGCCCAGGACAAGAATCTACATAAGCTCTGGTTCTCCAGTTTTTCCTGATCACTATTTTTTCTCCACTATCCATGTCTGTCCTGCCCCCTCTGTCTCTCCCTTGACACTTATTTTCACAACCCCCCCGCCCCCCACCCCTTCAGGCGACTCGATGAAATACCATGATGGTCGGCCATTCTCTACCCGAGACCGAGACCCGAATCCCTTCATCACCCGCTGTGCCATGTCATACCGGGGCGGCTGGTGGTACAAGAACTGCCATGAAGCCAACCTCAACGGCCTCTATGACACGCACACCAACCATCAAGTGAGGGGCCCGCCGCTCGCAAGCTGGTCCAGACATCGTGTCACTCACAGCTTACTCACGATGGCTTTGTGGAAGTGCCACTAATGTATAGCATTAATAATACTGCTTAAGTATTCTACTCGAGTGGTAAACTATTAGCCGTAGAACATTTATTTATTTGACAGATGCTTTTTTTCAAAGTGACACACAAGAGTTGAAAATAATACCTCACAAGCATACAGCTGGTAAAGGGCCAACTTAGGTCAAAGCTCAGCCAGGTCAAGTTTCCAATGAGAAACCAGTAACAAGTTCAAGTTAACATTGGAGCAAGAGCTATATGATACATCTCGCATCTTAATGCTGATCCTCCTAGTTTATTTTTTATTTTTTTCATTTTACTAAGTATTTATTAAGTTCTGTTGTCTTGGAAAACCAAGTCTGCAGAACGTATGACAGTGACTCTGTGGCGCTTTGTGCCTTAGGGTGTGATCTGGACCGAATGGAAGGGCAAGGACTTCTCCATCCCTTTCACCGAGATGAAGATCCGGCCAACTTCTTTCACCCCTCCACCTCGGCCTTAGGGATGAGTGCTGAGCAGGGAGAACACACCTTTCCGGCAGACCTTCTGTCGCCCTACCCCACCATCCACATCCAAATATTCCTGTTTCCCTTCTAATAATGTCACTACACACATTCACAGCCACAATTGTACTTTTACCAAATTTTAAAGCCAAAGGAAATCTAAATATATATATATATATATATATATATATATATATAT
>JAODKL010000047.1:71370-90467 GCA_026780765.1 Petrocephalus schoutedeni
AAAAGAAATCTAAATATATATATATATATATATATATATATATATATATCCTGAGCCCAACACCAATACCCTCAGACGTGATGTTCTATAGTGATATATATGGACATTTATTGATATGTTGTACAGTTTTCATTTGTTTTCATATATATATAAATATATATGTGTGTGTGTGTGTGAATGTGCCAAGAATTTTTCTTGGAAATTACTTTCTTAATCACACGTGCGGTGCAGCCATGAAAATGCTTGCATTGTGCTGTTTCCTTTGTTTGATTCTGATGCCAGTTCGAATTGCTCCAGTCCAGGAAAGCTGTAGTGGAATGAGGTCTCGACACAAGCATGAAAGCTGTGAAAGTCAGGAACCAGCACGATCATCTCAGTGCGGAAGGGTTTCTTGTTCCACTTTGCCGATATGGTGCAAAATCATCTCATTTAAAGAAGAAAAGGAAGAGGAAAAGACAGAAGCACGTGAAGCACACGAAACAAGTGGTTCATATGCGGCTTTAGGGCCAACCGTAACCAAACATATAAAAAAATCAATTCAATTTACTGCAGCTGTTGGGTTAAGAAGGGCAGAAAAGGCTGATATGATTACAGGTCAACCATACTAAACTATCCATTTTTCCAACAGAGTTACCTGTCTTATATAAAAAAGACCAGGCCTGGATTTACCAGAATCAGTTCAAGCCAGATGGGCTGGCCAGCACAGTACAATTTTCTATATGTAAACATGATTGTCTAAACAATTTTGCATACAGAGGTTTTGTCAAATGAATTAAACTAAGATGCTGTCAGATTGGACTGGGACTTTTGCCATTTGCTTGCATGGTCTATGCTGGACGTGTGCATGACCAAGCACAATGGTACATTTTGTTTTGACTAAAAAAAAAGATAAGTGACTGTCTCCGATTCTGCCAGCCAGGAATTCTAACAGGTTGCACTGGACTGGAGTGAAGCGTGTGTGTGTGTGTGTGTGTGTGTGTGTGTGTGTGTGTGGGGGGGGGGGGGGGGGGGGAGAGCAGAATAAGGCATGATTTAGGACAGAAAATAAATTATAAGCAGAAGCAGGGAAAGAGAATTGAGCACATCAAAAAACTGTGGATCCGATCATGCTGAAAATAACAATGGGCATGCCTACATTTATATTTCATTGGTTGCATTCAGGAATAGGACCAGTGATGTAAAGGTTGTCATATAAATACACAAATTATAAAGGATTGTAAGTATATATAGTGGTTTTGATTTATACAACATTTGTCATACACTTATATATTAGATTGAAACTATATGCATAAAACAATAGGACTACGTGTCATTTGAAATGTAATTTAAAATATTTTTGATGCCTGTGTTTCTCTTTGGATGGAATTTGTTATCATTTCTGCACATGATTCTGATAGTAAATAATACATAAATACAATTGTGGAGGTCTCATTTTCTTCATCGTCGGCTGTGGAAGTAGGATATTTACCGGAATCATGCTGACAGACGTAAAACATCAAAATCGGTAGAAAAAATAACTTAAGACTGTAATCGTTCTGCTATAGTTTTGACCTATGTCGTGTTCCAAATGCAAAATGGTATAAATATAAATAAATGACTTGGTTACTGTTGTAAACCATGGAAACAGTAAACCTAAAATCATGGGCAAAAAAATCGCAATTCATGGTTTGGCCTCTTGTCTCCAGTGCTCAGCAGTCAAATCTGAACTCTGTTCTGTGTTGAAGATTTCTTCTACTCCAATGTCAGGTGTCTCTAAATTGTCCATAGAGTGTGAGTGGACATGTCCCCGACACAGCCTGGATCTCTGCCTTCTGTCCCCTGACCAAAGCAGTTGGAAGATGAACGGAATGAATATCTCAACATAAATACTGTTGTAACATCTACTTTTAAATAGGAAGTTAAGATCCTTATAATTAATTCTGCCACAGTACAATGCCCTATGGTAGGGCGGTGGGTCACCTTGCATCCCCTGCGAGAGAAAGCAGTCCAAACGCATCCTGTTATGTAAAATGGTGTTTCTAAATTGCCTTGCAGTTAACACAAAACATCTCCCAAGGAAAAAGTCAGACGCGCCACCATTACTGTTCACTGGTGCGTTAAAACAGAAACCGAAAGTTTGAGGCGGAACGCCTTAATAAGACCAAAACGCTGACGCATTCAGCGGGCGTAGCATTCTGGAACGGCGTGAAATATAAAGAGAAAACTGTATATTGTGCGCCGTTTTTTAGTCTATTCAGACATTTTCCTCAATCAGTCAAATTAGCCATCATCTTAGATCATGTCCAGCGCCGTAGAGCCGTGTCTGTCCCAAAGCTGCGGCTTTTCTTTCGAAAACGCACGGAGGTAAGGACCACGTTTTGCTATGCATTTTGTCTTTGACACGGAGGGATTGGCGCAGCTTTTTAAATCACTTTTAGTTTAGTTATTTTTTTACACCTGTCCTTAAAAATTATCTTTAAAAAGACTTCGCGTATATCGCATATTTGTATTCCTAATTTTCATTCAGCTTTGAAATGAACACTACCACAATGTCAGAGTAAACATTTGCCGTAGATCTGTGTAATATTGTATTTATATTGTATTCTTTTGTGGAAAAACCATAGCCTATATAATGAAGACTCTATATAATGATATATACTATATAATGAAAACTTTTGTGTATGATACAGGAATGCTGTGTTAGAGAGGAACTTATCCGAGTTAGGTTACAGTGCCCCTAAGGCCAGGAAGACCGGCACTACCATCGCTGGAATCCTATACAAGGTAATGGGGAAGCTTCATGTTTAACTGTGGAATATAATACTACTTTGCTATGGCTCAAGCTATTGTTTTTTAAGTTGGAGAAATGTTGTTTTGCCTTGGCTTTCAATTGTTCGATTAAAGGTATTTCGTACTGTAGATCAGAAGAATCAAGGTACATGTAATCCATATAGAACTTTGGTCCACAAGGAGAATATATTTAAATCTCAGTCCTAAATGAACCACTCCATTCTTCAGCACTGGGCTGGTTTCATGCAGCAGATTGTTTTTCAAGACTAGACTTAAATTGTTGTTGATGTATAATGCTAGCACGAGAATCCGGAGAGTTCCTGTGCTTTATCTACAGTACAAGAAAGGGTCTTATTTTTGGTAGAAAAAAATATACGGTTAAAATTCACTAAGCACCTCCTGGACAAGTAAATGATATTAGGCTTTGTTTTGTTTTGTTTTAGGCTACATGTCATTTATTGATCGTATTAAACACCTGTACATGTTCCTCCTGCTCCAGCTCACAGCTCAGCACTTCTGTCCGTCTGCTGTCTGCTTTCTTCTCTGATATATTTGGTCTCGCGCCTCCTCCTCCCTCAGGATGGCGTGATACTGGGAGCTGACACCCGAGCGACGGATGACATGGTGGTGGCTGATAAGAACTGCATGAAGATCCATTACATTGCTCCAAACATCTAGTGAGTTGGGAGAGTGATTCTGAAATGCAGAATCAAAAAATGCAGAAAGCATCATCAGTATTGATTTCTATAATTAATTGCCAATTGTTAATTGTTGGCCTCAGTATCTTTAATAGACATTTGCTGTCCGTCCTTTCTAAAACCATGCAGGTGTCCATATTTCGAACCAGTTATTAGTATGATTCAGACAAACTTAAAGATGACCTTTTTCACTTGACTAAGTTTTGTTACATTGTAGTGTGGAGTTAAATCAATCTGAAGACTACATCAGCAGGAGTTTGCTTGAATGTTTATTACAATCTCCACTGCAGTTAACGAAACAGGAAATTCTGTACTGGTTGCAACGTTCATATTAGCACTATTAGTATTAGGGCTCTCTGTTGGCTCAGTGGGCGATCACAGCCCTCTCTGGCTCTTCTGTCATGCAGTTGCTGTGGGGCTGGGGTCGCCGCAGATGCAGAGATGACCACCCAGATGATGGCCTCCAACGTGGAGCTGCACTCACTCAGCACAGGGCGCCCCCCACTGGTCATCACTGTGACCAGACAGCTCAAGCAGATGCTTTTCAGGTAAGGATGCATCATCACCTTAAGTAAGTAGCAATGGCATTGGGAGTGGCTAATGCTGGGATACATCGAGGTGATGGTGTACTTTTACATGAATGAACAGTGCATGAACTTATTGGCTGCCTCTTTCCTTAGGTATCAGGGCCACATTGGTTCTTCTCTTATCGTTGGGGGAGTCGACGTGACGGGGGCCCATCTCTACAGCATCTACCCTCACGGCTCTACAGACAAACTCCCTTTTCTCACCATGGGTGAGATTGACCATCCAACCTTATATCTCCCTAACTTCAACCAGACTACAGACCTTCCCCGGGTTACGATGGTCCATGTTACGATATTTCGACTTTACAATGGATATTCTCATCTTATATTTATTCAGTAAATTGCCTGAGATATTCAACACTTTATTATAAAATAGGCTCTGTGTTAATGATTTTGCCCAATTGTAGGCTAATTTAAGTATTCTTAGTATGATTAAGGTAGGCTACACTAGGCTATGATGTTTGTTAGATTAGGTGTACTGTATTAAAATGCATTTTCGCCTTACGATGTTTTCACTTTATATAGGTTTAGCAGAACGTAACCCCACAGTAACCCGGGGAGCGACTGTATTAGTTTGCCCCGTAACCATTAATGTGTTTTGTTTACATCTGGTAGACACTGAGTTTTATTCTTCGGTTAAAACTGTCTGACCTCCAAAACAACATTAAATATGACAAAAGACTGAAATCCTTTAACTATAATATGAAGGGTCAGTCTTTTGCAGTAAGTGTTTCAGAGAAACCAATCAGCAGAAAGCTGTATTTTGATCAATGTATAAAATAACAGAATTTGAAAAGTGAAAAAAAATGCAGAACCTGTTTGGTGACACTATGACATTTCAGGGTCAGGAGCAGCAGCAGCCATATCTGTGTTTGAGGATCGATACAAACCTAACATGGAGGTGAGTCACCTCATTTATCCTTCTAATGGCTATTTCAGCTCTAGCTGTGATCGGCGTAAATAATGATTAAAATTGCTGTCGCTGCCTCTTCTGCTGTTCTCTTCCCAGCTGGAGGAGGCCAAAACCCTAGTTCGGGATGCCATTGCTGCCGGAATCTTCTGTGATCTCGGCTCTGGCAGCAACGTGGACCTGTGCATCATCACCCAGGCAGGGGTGGAGTATCTCAGAGGTTATGACCAGCCAGCAAAGAAGGGGCAGAAGTGAGTGTTAACCTTTACTGCTCTCTGACCACCTGTGCTATCTTTAGTATTATGCATTCTTTGCAAGAATCAAAATACTTGTTAGTATATGTAGTGCAATTGCAGTTGGTCAGTGCTTACACTAACCTGTATCAATGTTTTTTTGTACAGTCGGTTATAGTAACTGATGCACTAATCCTCACACTTTGCCCACATTTCCTATTCACAGGGAGGGGAGCTACAGGTATAAGCCTGGAACCACACCAGTGTTAACAAAAACAGTTACCCCTCTCCCCCTGGATGTTGTGGATGAATCTGTCCATCTAATGGACACCCAGTGAATCAGGACGAGCCAGACTGGTTTGCGGTCTGTTCACTGCTGGGGAAGCAGGCACTGCCTGGAGACTGCTTTCAGAGGAAGGCAGGAAAATTGTTGTTTAATGGAATAGGATAAGATAGAACTGAGTCAATAAACACTGGCAGCAGATCGCCTTTCGCTCACACAGTAGCACACCCAAAAATACTATTCCCTTCGTTTTGTTTAATTGTCAATTGAATGCCTTTTATTGGGTCTTGCTCATTTGTTGCAAGAGTATTTTACTAATATAACTTTAAAATTAAAACATAAATATTTCATTTTCTCACTAATGAATATGTAACGAACGTTAAATGCTTACAATCGTAAACATTTGAATTAAATTAAACTTTTTCAGCATGTGCTGAAACTCGCATCGTACAGCCGATTGTGGGACAGCTTGCTACAAGTTATATATGACTTGAATAAATCTCATTTCGGTGCTGACCTGCATCATACTTTTAATCCGTCCTCGAACTGGTCATTCTGGCCATGGTCACGGTGGGCCTGGAGTCTGTTCATGGCAGCACAGGACGACAGGTAGGAAAGCATCTTGGCCCAGTCCACTGCAGACGCGACCTCGGGCAAATGCATGTCCTTCGACTGCGGAAAGAAACCCGGGGAAAAGTGCAAACATCACACCTACAGAGTAAAAAGATTCTTCGAACCATTTACGATGCAGGTTCCTGATAATCCACCATGCAAGCCACATAAACACGATTTAAAAGCCTAATCGCCCAGAATGCTAACTGAGCGTTGCTCTGTATTGTCCAATGAGCGAGCAGGGGTAGCGTGGCTGCCATTTTTCATTGGTTTGATCAGTGCAACCCAGGCGTACGCTTTGCAGGAAAAAGTCCCGCCCATCGGAAGAACCGACTCTCCTGATTGGTTGTTATGGAACCTTGTTACCGGGGCGCATCGTTTGAATGTGAGCTGAGCTGAACGTGGATCGTGTCCGTGTTAGCGAAACAATACGTTGCTTGCGGTACGTATATCTTTATATATATATTTCATGTAGCGATATTAATTAGAGATGCGCTGGCGGATCGGCAGCCGATTTCCAGTTTAAATTACACGATCGGCATCCATTAATTTGACGGATCTCAAATACCGATTTTTGTGGATGACGTTTCAAACTTGGTAGCAGCGCAAAACCTATTCATATAAGCCAAAGTAGTTTGATCACATGTGGTCTTTGAGATAAAAAAAATATCAATTAATTTAATGCCTGAAATATTAAGCACACTAGTATTACTGTATGTGATATCTCTGCAGATCGTAATTCATATACAAAGAATTGAACAGCCTGCTCGATCATAAATCGGAACTTCAGGAGGACGCGTCAAAGGTAAACAAAACCGAAAGCAGATTCATTATAGTGAAAGCTTAAAAGCCCTCTGCTGTTTGCATGCACGATCTCGGTCCTCTTTCACAGTAAGAGCCCAAAGCGGTCGGCCAGCTGAGCAGCGCGCCCCCGAGCATGCGCCACAGGCGAAAGCCCTCGTCCCCCAAGCGCAGAGAGCCCCCGCCCAGGGTGTCCCCCGGCCGCTCTCCGCGACGGAGCGGCCCCAGCACCTCAGCAGGTGAGCTGGGGCGGGGCGTAAGGAAACACTGTCCGCTGTAGCGATTCTGATTTTGACCCTGTACATTACAAACCCTTCTGACAACAGCTGGCACTCCCCGGAAGAAAAGGAGGTTCCGGCCGGGCACTCGGGCCTTAATGGAAATCCGCAAGTATCAGAAATCTACTGACCTGCTTCTCCGCAAGGGACCCTTCTCCAGAGTGGTACGCCCCCACCATCCCCGCCCCCCGCATTCGCCTCATTTTCACTCCCCATCTAGGGCTGTCTCTATCGGTTATATGTTAAATATGTTCAATATCGGTTATTTGATGATAATATCGCCATTTCATGCATGTGCAATTTTTACATTGCAAGGACAGCAATAGTCTGCTGGGTTCATACCAGCTTTATTCGGTCATAGGAAAGAAAGCTTTGCAATGTTAGTGACAGTTCTTTTTCAACATTAGCTAGTATGTTTTTTAAAAAATCAGTATAAAGTTTGCCGCCACTGTTTTCGCATAAGCATATGCTCTCCTAGTCAATCATAATCATTTTCATCCTTGCTGTTGGACTCACTCTGAGACCATGTGGTGCGTTTGTGAGAAATGAAGCAAAAATGAGCGAAGAGGAGAAAAACGCAAGACGTCTTTGCGTGGAAATATCTTGTATTCCCAAGAAACAATATTGAGCAAAAGCAAGTGTTTTGTCCGCACTGCTTTGTGTCTGCTGGCAGGAATCCCAGCACCACCAACTGATTTGACAGACTTTGCTGTTAGTTGGCAAGCTCTATTTGGTTATATAATTAACTTTTCAACTGCTAAATATTGCAAAAGCTTCAAATATCCCAATGTGAAGTTTTCCCAGTATTGTTCAGGCGTACTAAAATACAAGAATACATTCACAAAAATAATTAATATTATATAGTTTTTATATATCTTATAATGTAAGGTGATGCGGCTAAGCGAAAGAATCAACTTTTGTTTTATCGGCAATTATTCTGACATGCAGGAATTGTAGATGGTAAATTAAGCAAGATGATTTAAATCAAAGTGATGACAGACGGGCCAGGCTGTATGGCACATATCTGTGGCTGTCCTTGCAGTACTGGGTGAGTCTGTCAAACCTAAATGCCTTCTTTAGATGTATTTGCATTGCAGTCGTGCTGTGATGATATTTGAGTTCTGCTTTGCAAAACTTACAGAAGACTTCATTTTCCTTCATTTCTAAAATGAAGCTCTTCCACCCAAATTAGGCTTTTGCTCTGTATTTGGGTCCTCATTCTCTATGGGTCGTCTTCCTTCTATATTGCAGAGTAATCGGGAAGGAATTTTTTTTTCTTTTAGTAATCGAGTTTAACCGAGTAATCGTGACAGCTCTGCTCCCATCCCCACTGTATTCTGCATTTTACACCAGGCTTAAATAATTAGTTTGTCATTGTTCTGCTTCTAATTTTCTTTTGATGGTCCAAAGAGAATTTCCTGGCTTGTGGGATCAAACGTCCCCCCGTCTAATCTAAGCCTCGCAGTGTCCAACTGCTTCCTTGGCCAAATCTTACTATGTGAGGAGGCTGGCAGAAGATTGCCCCACATGACAGCATTTCCTGCTTCATTTTTAACAATATGGAAGGCCTCTCACAAGCCTAAAAAAATGTCATTCGTGAATCTTCAAGTGAAAGCTTAAAACAAAGAAACAGATTTGTCGTCTGCTGTGTTCTGTGCCCTGCTGCCAGGGGGCGCTCATGCTCACAGTACCCCGCCTGTTTTTTTCCAGGTGCGCGAGGTGTGCGATACCTTCTGCAAGCTGCACCTGAGGTGGCAAGGCCTTGCCCTCCTTGCCCTGCAGGAAGTATGATTTAATTTTTTTCCCCTTTCACTTATTCCCCAGTTTGTTGTTATCCCCTTTGTTTGGTATAGGCCAAGGTTTCTCAGTCTTTCCAACTGCATGGTCTGGCTATGTGTCATTTATCTTGTAAATTTAGCAAACCAGAGGTCCCTCCGTTATATATAGGTCTTGTTTTGATAATGTATAATATAATTTTTCCAGGCTGCGATCGGCTTTGCATCCGTTCGGCAGCTCATGAGACTGAAGCATGTTTTGCTGCCACAATTCTGTGGTAGACTGGTTGAGCCTTGCTCAAGGGCCCTAATGGTTTAGACTTATATTCTGAGTTATTAACGCAAATGTGACATTTAACCCATTTATACAAGTAGAAAAATAATAGAAAGTGTAACATTCTGAAGACTACAAGAGCAGCTACCTTTCTAGCACTTGGATTGATGGTCTGTGTTTAGGTTCTTCAGTGTCTGTTGCAGAAGCATGAATTGATGTTTTGTTATTTGAATTTTATTATTACAACGTCTATTAGTCTGTATTGGGGATTTGCCTTAGCATTCCGAGTTCTGTATTGGAAGTTAACATGATTGCAGAAAGCTTATGGTGTGATGAAGTCTAAGCGGTGTCTCTGCTTCTGGGCAGGCGTCGGAGGCCTTCTTGGTCCGTCTGTTCTCAGACGCCAACCTGTGCGCCATCCACGCCAAGCGGGTGACGCTGTTCCCCCGCGACATGCAGCTCGCGCGACGGATCAGAGGGGTGGAAAGTCTCTGAAGGGAGGGAGGAAGAACTGGGCTCATATTGTATGAAATCGCTGGGAGGATGAGGCGCTTGTCCCACAAGCGGGGCCGTCTCGGCACGCAACCCTTCAGCTGTGCAGGTCCCAGGTCATAAATGGTCACTGTTATGGAAGAAGCAAGGTCATGCGGGACCAAACCTTGCCGTGTGCATTTTCAGACCCTTGGATACTCCCATATCTCATGTGCTTGTATATTGTGTATAATTAGTGTTTTTGTTGATCTTACTGTTGTCCGATGTCAGTTCTTTACTGTGAGCATAATATGACCTTAAATCTAGACCAAGATTTTGTTTCAACCAACCAGTTGAGTAGTGTCATAGTCACCGAGCACTCAACTGGATGGCTGAAACAAAACCATGGTCTGGATTGTTGCTTTATGGGCCTGATATTTCCACTTCTGCCTAATTTTTATTTTTTTTGTAAACCATGAAGTTCATACTGGGCCTCTTCTTAACCGTGAGCATATCTTAATCATTAATATTGCATGCAGCTAAAGGACAGCTTCCTCTCTCATAAGGTCTAGTTAAATTAATTGGTTTGTTTCTATTTTTGGATGTCAGAGATATTTTAAAATTTGTATTAATACAATTACATTTTTATGTTTCTTTACAATTATAATTGTGACCTTTTAAAGTGTGTTCTATCGCTCATTGTGTGCTTTAGGCTATATTGCTCTGATGTATGACTTTTTAATTTTAAGATTTGTATTAAATAAAACTTGAAATTCACTTTTTGTTCTGTATGTTTTTTTTTCCTGCAGTCAACAAGTGAAACGTGCAGTTTGGTATTCTCCTATAAACTATATACAAAAACAGTTTTTATATTGCATTCAATGCAGTTTTGCAGTGGTTTCGTTTTTGATTTTTCTTTGTTTCATTGTTTTATTCATCTTTGTCTTTGCCTCTGCATTTTTTTGGCCCAGAGAAGCATCCCCTGTGCAGTTCATACTCTTCTTTTAATTGGTCTCCAGGGGGTAGTTCTGGTACCTTTGGGGTTCTGAAAATCCTCTGTTCACCTTTGCTGTTCTGTTCGCTTTAGCCAATCAGATTCCCCCTCACCTGTCTGCCCATGCCCCTGATAGTTAAGCTTACATGCGCAGCATGGCAATGCTTAGTAATATGAACAGGAGCTAATAACTGGGCTGTACATAAAGCGATCAACGGAGATGCAGGAACAGTGAGATAAAATCATTAGGAAGAGATAAATGTGAGAAGAGACTGAAGGTTAGGGGTTGTGAAACCTTGACTAGTATATTGCTGAGTTTTGGAGAAGCAGTGGCATGCTTTCTGTGGACTAAACAGAAGACAAATATATACATATAAAAAAGGAAAGATACAGACCAGGATAACTTGACCAACAAGGTAAGCCCAGGAAACACCCATGCCTACTTAAAGAGCTATACTTTCTATGACAATATCAATGATGCGTTTATGTAACCGTGCCTGGAATGTGATGGTATAACCGTTTGAATTAAAAGGCAGCAGCTCAATTACATCCCAAATTTTTTATGTTTTTTTTTTTTAGCTTCTAGCACCATGTCTTTGGGGGATGGTGCCTTTGAGGAGCTGATTGGCAGTTTCCATGGTGATGTAGCCCAAAGGGTGGGGTCTCCTGGTGAAGGGCGGAGCCCAGCTGAGGGACATGAAAACTTTGTGCCTGTGGTAAGACTGCCAAGGAGAAGGAAAAGCATTTTTACTGCTTCTCATTTATACATCATAAACTAAGGCTACTGATGATTTCTGGTTATTTTCAATTCACAGTAGATTTATTGGTGGCTAAGAAGCTATTTTAGTACTGATTAAACATTTTTTAAATATTGTAGGGCAATTAGTATATTTGTAGTTTACGTCTATTTTATCGGCGAATTACATGTATTTTTGGAGCCGCCACTAGGGGGCTGCGTAGTAATTGTTAAGAATTGGCTCTAGCTACAGCTTTCGTGTACATGGTTACATTTTTTAGACAGATTGAAATTTGTTTTACATAAAATTGTAAATTTTTTGACAAGATCATCAGTCATTTACTGATTTTCCATTACGTAAAGTGGATAACCTGTGTTTCCTATGTAGTCTCCAGCTGTGCCACTAGGGGGTGATATGTCTTGCGGTGGCTGTGGAGGCCGTGTCTGGGACCGGTTCGTCCTGTATGCCGTGGGGCAGGTGTGGCACAGCAGCTGTCTGTGCTGCAGCCTGTGTCAATGCGAACTGCAGACGCATCCCTCCCTGTTCTGCAGGGATGGGAAAATCTACTGTCAGCAGGATTACTACAGGTCACAGTGATTTACTCTGATTTTATGTGGACTGCATGCTCAAACCTCTGTGCCAGCTACACATTGCCCTAATCGCTGTAGAGGTGGATAGGAATGTTTTCTCATCCATGTGTTTTAAACTTCCTGCTCATTGTCACAATTTTTTGGTTTTCTGAGACTTTCAAAAGTTATAAAATTATATATACATATACTATATATATTATACATATGTATATATATATATATATATATATATATATATGTGCAGTATATGTATATACAGTATATATATGTATATGTATATATACATGTTGTTTGCATTCCCCTGTATGCCCAGGTTATTCAGTGTGGGTAAATGTGCTCGATGTGCCCAACCAATCCCATCTTCCACGTTGGTCATGAGGTCTGGAGTACAGACATTTCATCCTCATTGCTTTACCTGCCAGGTCAGTCAAAAGATTATGAAGTTGCAAGTTTTTCTTTTCCATTCACATCATTCATACATCCTGAAACAGGTCGAGCTTATACCATACCACTCAAAAGTCTGGACACGCCAAGACGCCTGCAAAGGAGAGGGGTAGAGTGTCGCATCACATGACCAGGCCACCTGACCTAAACACAGTAGGAATAGATTTGGAGCAGTTTAACCAGAGAAAGAAGGAAAAGTGGCCAATGAGAGCTCAGCATATATTTGGGACCTCCATCAGGACAGCTGGAAAAACATCCCAGGAGGCCATCTCAAGGAACTGGTATAAAGGAGATAGTAGGATCCCAATGGTGGGATCACTCAGCCGACTCAAGGATTTGAACCAGCAACCTTCTGAGTCCCAGCCAACAGAGCTGCCCCCCCAACAATCTTTTCTTGTTTAATACTTTTTTGTCAGTGGATAATTCCAAATATGTTATTTTATAGTTTTGAATTTATTATAATTATTCTAAAAGGCAGAGAATTGTACAAATAAACTTTTCTATGGGTCGGTTGGTCCATATGTCTGACTGATATGGTATATTTTAAAATGCTTAAATATCTTACAGTAAAGGTTTGTGTGACCAAAGATTATGCAAAATGTCTCTTCTGTGTGTCATGTCATCCCAGGAATGCAATGTCACCTTGCTACCTGGAAACCTGTACTTCTCAAACGGGAGGAACCTGTACTGTGAAGCTCATTACCATGGCAACAGCATGACAGACCTCTCTCACCACTGCTACCTCGGACAGAAAGAGAAAGAGGGTGAAGAATTTAAAAAATGCTTATGTGAAGTATGACTTTAATGTGACTGAAAAATGAACGTGCCATTTCTTGCTCACCATTTTTACGAGCACTTTCCTTAAGAATAACTCATTAAAGGCTCAGCGCCTACTTGCATGTAAAATGGTTCGTTCTTAACTCAATTGAATATGGTCAGGCGTCACTTAGTGACAGCGATATGTTTTAGAAATGTATCGTTATTTTATCATTGTGCAAACATCGTATACTGCACTTACACAAACCTAGATGGTATAGCTTATTACACACCTAGGCTATATGGCATAGCCTAAATAATGATAAAAAGTAGAGTATAGCAAATCCACAAAGCAGTAACATAGTTATTGTCATTATTAAGTATTATGTACTGCACATATTTGTATGTGGTGTACTTTCACATGACTGGCAGCGCATTTAGTTTGTTTACAACAAACTCACCACAAATGTCAGTAATGCGCTGTGCTACAACGTCACTAGGCAATAAGAATGTTTCAGCTTCATCATGATCTTATGGCACTACTGTCATATATACGATCCGTCGATGACAAAACGTTTGGGAATATTTATGGAGCTTTATTATTCATAACCCACAGAAGACATTCCACAAATATGTACCATGATACACAAATATTTCACTATCCACACAAATGTATTTTTTAAGATTTGTGGCTTGTAAAATCATATCCACAAAAATATGGAATGATTTGTACACGTGAAATGTGTTTTGCGCATTTGTGGATCACGATACTTTGTGACTTTGCTCCTATTCCTATTTTAGTCCACTTCTTACCGCAGCTGATCCGTAAGTATTTGTCGATTGTCTTCTGTGCGTTACAAAAAATAAAGTCCCATATATACTTCCATACAAACGTCGTCATTTGTCACATGACTGTAAATGGAAATAAAATAATAGCTACATATAATATAAACAACAATATCACGCTTCATTTCTAGTTAACCCAGAAGATGGTGAGGAGCCAGTCAGCAGCCCTGAGCCACGGCTGGAGGAGGGGGCTGCCAGGGACAGGAGCCAGGGCAGAGCTAAGCGAATCCGCACGTGCTTTCGCAGTGAGCAGCTGAGGGCCATGGAGGCCTACTTTGCCCTCAAACACAACCCCAATGGGAAGGACTGGAGCTCCCTTTCGCACAAGACAGGCCTTCCAAAGAGGGTTTTGCAGGTAGGTGATGCATATATTATGCCTATTTCCTAGCATATGGCTGCCACATCATATGTCTGATTGGTTGGTAGCTTTATGTAGAAACAGTGTGATTGTTTCTCTACCACATGCCAATGCTTAAAGTAAGACCAGATAAATATTCACTAAATAGACTAATATTCCAGAAGAGGAATTACTTAAACTTTTTGTCTCATATACCTTAATATCCTTAAATATTGGGCGCAACAATTTTTCTTCTGTAAAAATAAGTTTGTTATAATTGATGAAGATGCATAGAGTGGTCATTTACTAGGCATTTTGCTCTCTCAAACCCCCAAAGGTGTGGTTTCAGAATGCTAGAGCCAAACTCAGACGCTCCCTTTCCATCAACCAATCACAGAACGGTTCCCCGGCCCCTCCACCAGCCAGCACCACATCAACCTCCATGTGTTTAACAAGCTCCCAGCAAGCGAGGGCCTTTGAGACCAGCACCATCGACCAGCTGGAGCTGTCCCTCCTAAGGGCGCCTCTGGAGGAAGAGCCACAAAGTCCCTATCAGCAGTCCCAAGGACTTAAAGATTCATTTTATTTCGACAGCAGTACAGAGGTCAGGGCTGGACTCTCCCCATTGACACGTTTTGAATTAAGGGAGTCTGGCATCAAAGAAGAAATTGGCAAAACACTTCAAGAAAATTATTCTTAGATTAATTGTGTCATTATACTTGTACTCACTGTTACTGATTATAGTAAAGCTTACAGTCATTTCAGAACACAACAGTGCTTGGAACAAATGTTTCAGCCACACTGCAGGCCATCATTAGTTTATTCTAATATTTCGTTCTTATATCCATCTATTTTAGGAAGTGATATATTCAGTATTAGGGCGTTTTACTCCTCTTTTTTCACGAATGAGTGTTTATTTCTTTTAATTCTAAGCAGCAGAAGAACACCAAAGTGGTCAAACGTGTTTTGATACCTCTTAAGAGCCTGGCTTCTACTTTAAAAATGCCTAAAGCATGACTCACACTTGTGTTTCCATGTCATATTTACATGTGATTTCCGTGTCAATCACAAGACAGAGGACAGATCCATTAATTCCACCAGAATTCCATGATAAAGCCCAAAGGTGGTTTAGATAAAATGTGCACTTTCATTGTATGGAGGCAACTAGAAGATGTCCAGGTGATTATTGATATGTAATCTAAATAATAAGTTTATTAAGGAACATAATCGGAAATGAAGGAATATGACAAGGACGGGAACTGGACAAAAGCATTAGCAATAGGAAGGCAAAAAGACGTGATTGTGCAGGTGAAAGTAGGAAACTCAACTTTTTCAGGCCATTGTTATGGTGTGGGCCAAATAGGATTCAAGTAGAAACTAGCAAACTACTCGAAATAGCGTCTTTAGCTAGCTACTGGAAAAAGACCGTGATCAAACAGTCCAGAATTGGAAACTGTCCAGTCGGAGTTAAGGTTGACGGACAGGCAGGGGGTGGGCAAGGCACCGAAGATGGGCATGGCGGGATAATGGGTAGTAGCTAGGAGGCAAAATTCACACAGATTATACAAAGTGTCAGACTGAACGGGACGATCTTCCACTGGGGTTCAGTAGACGGTGTACTAAAATAGGGAGGTGTAAACAGGCACAACAATCATCATCTGGGAGGGTGCGTGGCTAAACATGAAAAACAATGGAGCAATCTTGTTTGACAGGTTCCCCAGAATTGCAGTCCTAGAGATATGTGGCAACAGTCCTCTGTATAAAAGGAGATAGCCAAGATGCGATGACCTGACTGACAGAAGTAAACAGTACAGCATAGTGCCACCAGGTTAGAGCCAACACGCATTTATGCCATAATAATAATGCAATATAGATGTGGAGTTAAAGGAAACAAAGAGGTATAAAGTGATGGTGTGTGTTTACATTCGTGCAAGCATTTAAGTGTTTTAGTTCCAATAAAAGCAATTTTGTCCTAGTTCTGGTGTGTAGTTTTTTCTTTTCTTTTTTTGATGCAAGCATGACAGATAAATAGTCAAACTTTGATTAAGCATGTCAAACTTAATGATCGTAAGATCACGTCGCACATACGGGAACCCACTAGTTTAACCAACGAATTCGACGTCGAGAGCGGTACTTGCAGCGCTTGAATTACAGAGACTTTCGGGCGCGAGCACGAGTCACGTGCACGCGCATACGTATTAAGTTCACGGCAGCGCGCTCAGTAACAGCTGGTTACTACGAAAAACACTCTACTGTTACTGGTGCAGCGGGTTAATACCGTCAGTAACAAAGGAGAAAACTGAAAATAATCTGAATTCCTTCTTGTTGATCTTTGCACAGATCGAATACACTGCAAATATTCTTTACACAAATTAGCTAAAGAAAGACAAACTTATAACATATTTCGAGTTTGTTTACTATCTAAAATAAAAAAGAATACCAACGCAATAAAAAATAAGCACAATGTGTGAAAAATTACACAGAAAATAGACGTAATAAAGATATTCATATTTGTTTGTTGTTTTTCTCTTGCTAATAATTTAATAAATTGATATATCCCTTTAATAAACATTTTTCTTATGTAATGCAAAATGTCGTTACTATTCTTAAGTTCAATAAAGTGTTGGAGGTTAACAGTAGTAAGGGCGCCTTTCCCGTGCGGAATGCCGTAAATAGTCAAACGCGGGCCTGTATTGACACGGCATACCCGAAATGATAGGGAAATGTTAAAATGGGTCTCTGTTTTTGAACCCCCATCACCGTTTATATAATTACCAGCAGATTACTCAATCATTTATGTCTGCATTCAAGATTATAACTTCACGATTATTCTGTTTTAACAACGGAAATGTCAGTTTCGTTTCATATTCCTACAAGCCGCGATTGCAGGTCGCACCTTACACCACACCCCGACGCAGTAGCTGTGACGCAGAAGGCCAATCCCCACGCGCAGAAGCGAAAGGCAGAAGCGCAGAAGCCAGGTGAGGTGTCCTGCTTATGGACACTGAACTAATCACAAGCTACTTTTTTGTCCAGGAATTAGCTTAAAATACCCTGACATGGAGTCTGGGGTCGGCTTTCTGATTTTCACTTGTTTTTCGGTAGTGGGGGCTGGTAAGTTCTCATTTATTTGTATTGAAACACCTGAGTCAGGTTTAATAATATAATGAAAGTAAAAGTAATAAAAAAAAAAAATACATTTTTTATTTTACTTAATTCAATCGTAAATGACCGTCATAAAACTAGTTATACATGGGTTACTGACACAAACACAAACCTTGCAGTGATTTATTTAACTTTGGAAACAGTTCATAAAAAGAAAAACACTGACTACATGAACAGAAAAACGATATTGACAATATCGTGAGAATTTAAAGGAGCTTAGAGTTTAACAATTACACTATCTTTAAGTTTAATTATTGGTTAGCTAATGTTTAAAATTAAATATGCAAAAAAGTATATCGATGAATATGATTGTCATGTGTTGGTTTCACATTCTAAGAAGCGGCTAAGCCAGATGCTTTTGTACATTCCAGGACTTTAACCTGTGATAAAGTCAGACTTTAACCTGCAATAAAGTCAGACGGAAGAAGCCTATGTGTAATATTTTCAGAAACTTTCTATATTGAACCTCAGCCATTGGTAAATTAATTTGCATCAGGTATTTATATCTTGTCATCTGTTCTCTTTTTGTGGTTAGTATTAAACATACATTACCCTTCGTTTTTTTTGCAAAATAGTGCAAAACGGTTAGTGTTTTAAGAATTAACTGGCGCAACAGAAAAATCGGACAGTTATTTTTTTTTATGAATAGCCACATTTCCGTGTAGTATAAAGGCAGGCAGGAACTTGTCATGTAAAAGATGCTGTATTGGTAACATGGCAATGAAGTCTGTTTCGTTGAAGTGTAAAATTAAATTTTTTAAATGTAGGAAATTCCTTTCTGTTGGAAAAGGAGCCTGAGCTGGTATGGGAGGCAGAGAGATAGGGGCTAGATCGCCAGCTCCCTGTTTTGGGCATGACAACCAGGAGGAGATCCTGGGGCAGACTTGGGACACACTGGAGAGATTTTATCTCTCGGCTGGACTGGGAACACCTTGGTATCCTCCTGGTGGGGCTGGAGGAGGTACTGTGTTTCCCCAAAAATAGACCCTACCATGATTTTCCAGAATGCTCGTAATATAAGCCCTACTCCAAAAATAAGCCCTAGTTACTATCCCACGTACAGCAACTAGAATGAGATGAGATGACATGTAAACAGATGAACAGGAAATAATATTTTGACCCCCAGACAAGATGAGTTCAAAAATTTTTTGGTCATGAATAACAGTAAATGTACTGTAGTTTGTTGTACATGAAAATAAGACATCCTCTGAAAATAAGCCACACCCTGTCTTATTTTCGGGGAAACATGGTAGCTGGTCTCGGCATCCCTGCTTAGAATGCTGCCCTATGACCCACCAACAGATCAATAGGAAATAATGAATGGATGGATTGAATTTATATTATATTAGAGTGGAGTCAGGTGGTTGTCTGGGGAAATTTACAGTAAAAGTACGCCTCTGTTCAAGTGTCGTTATTGGTTACCTCATGTTTGAAATTTAATAGACCTATGTAAAAGTATGTCCATCCATCCATCCATCTTCCAACCCGCTTATCCTGTTCAGGGTCGCGGGGGGTCCGGAGCCCATCCCGGAAGCAA
>JAODKL010000047.1:102395-139575 GCA_026780765.1 Petrocephalus schoutedeni
TCAGGGTCTGGGCAGCCACACTGTTTAAGAAAATTATGAAGCACTGCTGTTGCAATAATAACAATGCAGCACCTCCTAGGTGCTCAAACAGCAGTGTATTTCGGAGACACTGGAAATGATTCTTCCATACACCAAATATGGCCGACCCTAAGTGTCCGAGTTAATCCTTGTCTACACAGAACAAACCTGCCCCAAGCAGGTTTGAGGATTGGGATGTGTTGCAATGACAAGAGTTTTGAATAACAGACAGATCTAGGATAATGTCAAATCGTCAACTATCTCATCCAGCTAAACGAATAAACCACGTACAGTGAATACCCCCAAGGATTAAGCATATTCCTTCATTAAACTGCATTTTGTGTTCAGCCGCTAGTGAGGGGAGGGCCTGTCTGTCTGAGAATGGAGGGGCCGTGCGCCTGCCTGTCTGTGACGGGAGGGGCAGACTGCCCTGTTGGTATCAATACTATTGCAAATGAGTATCTAATCTGATAGTAATTGTTTGTATGTATTAGTATCTGAATATCAATTTCACTGACTACCCTACTGCCAGCTAACTTAATTGATTAGTTAATAACTCAGTAAGGCATTGATTACCCTAAATACCAGCACACTAGTGGCCAAGTCAAAAAATACATGGGCATATTGGATAGTTGCTGCAATCACTGCGGTGAATTTTGGAGAGGTTTTGAAATGGTTAAGCTGACATGGCCTGGATAGTGCTACCAACTGAAAGACACATTTCAGCAAAATCTTGCAGCGAGAAGAGATGGGGAGAATCGCTCCGTTGTTTCTGCCACGAGCTCTGCCTCCTTTGCCGCCCCGCCCCTCCGGCTGCCGGAAGCGGAAGTAGCGCGCTGGCGCTAACAGCCTCGCTCCAGTCGGAAGCACGGGCGGCCGCGTCTGCCGTTTAGTTTCTACTTTTTTTCCGTAAACAAACATGGCGGCCGCGGATCCTCGGTCCTCGGGTGACGGCGGACCTGCCAGCAGGGGAAGCTTTCCGGCCGGGGAGAACAGCGAAGAGCGCGGCGGCGCGGGGGACGGCGGCGGCGCCGGCGAGCGGGAGCGAGAGCGCGACCGGGCCACCTTCGAGTGCAACATCTGCCTGGACACGGCCAGGGACGCAGTGATCAGCCTGTGCGGACACCTGTTCTGGTAGGTGGGCTGGGAGCCTGATCGCGTCCCTTAGCGCGTCGGCTAACTGCGGCTAGCGGCGCTCGGCAAGTAGCCGCATAGCTATGCTGCGTCTGGAGCTAGCTGACTAGGAGCATTCTCCTCCATATGCATTGTATTTATTTATAATGCTCTATTTGATGACATGGCGGTGTAAAACGTGCTTATCTAATGCAGCTAGTCGATCTGGTTTGTATACAGCCTCCGATTTTGGTAGCTGGGTTAGTGCTTTACTTATTTAAGTTGATCTGTCATTGGGATGGTTTCAGGTCCTGTTATATACTGGTAGTTAAATAAGAGGTAAAGCAATGAAATCGTGTCAATCGGTTCGCTGTGTAGGCGTGGGCTGGCAGTGGGGTGGATGGATGGATGGATGGATACAATTCTTTCGCTAATGGGTCAAGTTCACTTTGCAGGTTCTTATCGTATGTGAACCTAAATGCTGACCGATTGTGTCCCGCACGTCTCCACATCCAGCCCTAGCGATAGTGTTAACTGTTAGCTAAGATCTGATTCTTTTGGGAGCGAAACATGGTCTGAAGTGTACAGTAATGTGCGTTGCTGGTTCATTTCTGGGTAACTTGTTTAATTCGTTAGTGAACCTGTCTGTATGATTGCGCTTGACCCGTGTTAGTGACCGAGCGATCGACAAGAATACGTCCCCCTGGACCCAAGGCATAGCAGTGCAACAAGCAGCCCGCTATTGTAGTAGCAACGTAAAGCTGGGCTGCAGGAAAGTATTCTGTGCCCATGAACGGTAATGTTGGCAAGGACGTGGTCAGCTCCACCGTCAAAGGCGCACTAAATACTGTAGGTCTAAAATGCAGCTGGATGTAATGCAGTAACAGTGCAGATTAACCTTATCTATTGGTTCCGGTGCTGCAGAACTGTAGGAGTTTTTCAATACATAATGTAATATATAAATAATTCTGTAGGACTCGATTAATTAACTTGTCATAGACGAAATTTCTGCAAACAAACTTAAGACTTCGTATAACTGAACACTCCCCCGCCAGTGTAAGTGTAAGTATGTGTTTTAAGCGGGTTTCAGTGCGAAAGCTTCCGTAATGCTGTAAGGGTAAAGCAAGATTAGGGACAAAGGGATTGGGGTCAGGAGCGCAGATAATAAACGGACATAAAGTAATACATCTTAGGTTTACGTGGTGTAAAGGCACCCGAAGCTGTGTTCAGGCTTAAGCAATCGCTAGACTGGGAAGACATTCCTTTTTCTATGCAAGCTCTGTAGCAGAGCAGAAACACTTTGTGTCCCTGGGGGAGCTCTAGTGAGCCCCCACAAAAAAGTGTTGCTTTATTTTGACAAAAAGATACATTATGAGGCTGTTAAGTGCTTCATCCAGGACAAGTCCTGCCTGTTCCTCAGCTCTGGATTCAGCCTTGAAGGTGGCATCCATAATCGCTGTGTGAGCTACCTGCCTGTATGCAGCTTGATTTTCACAGGGCCACCTTGAAGTACATGTGTATATATGAACTACCAGTGTCTTTCCCTGTCAATCAAACTCTGTAGATTTTTTTTGAAGGATTGTTACAGTAAATCGCTTAAATAAATCAACTTAATTAATGCTGGAAGCGGAGCACTCGTCTAGGTTACAGCTTGGGTGGGCCACGGGTTTGATGTCTTCTCAGCTTGCAGTGACCTGCCTCGCCTCACCTCGCCTCTCTTGGGGTAGCCGCCATGTGAGCGGGCAATTGGGCCTCTGCTACGGGCGGCTCGCAGGGCTAATTAGTGCTTCCCGATTAAGCGGGGAGCTTGTCTGATTCCTCGCCTCATTAATAGCGGGACTTCGTTATCTTCCCTGCCAGATCCAAAAAAACTGAGTGAAATGGAAGATGTGAAATTATAAGAAACACCAGACCGTTTTGTTTTATCTGCTGTGCCTTTGTACAAATATAGTATCAGTTATCAGGAAGTAGGAGAAACTGATCTAAGAATAGCCAACAATACAAACGCATAAAAGCAAGGTTACATCTGGGCTCCTGCTGCTGATTTTGGGCCCCATGAAAGCATATCATATTGGGCCCCCAGACCAATCCAATCATGTTCCAGTTTTTTTAGGGTCCCTGTTTTCGGGCCTTGGAATCGGCCATTCCCCCCATTTTACAGTGTCCCTCGGTTACATAAAACGCACTGTTTAGGTAATATTGGAAATAAATCTACTAATACATCCTTTTCTGTCTTTTTCACCCCATAGCTGGCCATGTCTTCACCAGGTAGGTGTGCTCTTCTGATCAGTCATTAATAAGCGCTATAGCATGTGCCGCTTGGCCCTGTGCTGAGGCCGAGGCATTGCGCAGTGCTGCCTCAGAGGCATTGCGCAGTGTTGCCCGTTTTCAGCACCTTCCCTCCAGTGCGGTCTCCCTCCCTCCCTTCCCAGTGGCTGGAGACACGCCCCAGCAGGCAGCAGTGTCCAGTGTGCAAGGCCGGCATCAGCAGGGATAAGGTCATTCCCCTGTACGGCCGCGGCAACTCCAGCCAGGAGGATCCCAGGTAATGCGCGCTGTCTACCCCCACGCGCGTGTACGTACAAGACTGTGCCAAAGGCTTAGGCAGTCAAAGATAATGATGTTTAAATGATCTTCATGTCAGTATGTCAGCTTAGCCATTTCTAAACATCTCCTAAAGCCAGTACAGGTAGTCCCTGACTTACGATGCGGATGTGTTCCGATGATCCCATCGTAACTTGAAAATATTGAGGCGGGCTTTGAAACGCCAAAGACACAGGAAAAAAAAATCCGCGCTCTAATACCAAGACCGCTGAACTCTGGCGAGAGTGAGGAATCTCACGCGACGGGAGACACATGTATCGCGGCAGCGTCCCAAGGTGTCGTACTGCGTACGCTGCTACGTTTGTTGCAGGAAACTTAAAATATTAAAAAAAATGTTGTCATATTGCTATTGTCATCGTAAGATCGAAAAATCGTAAGTTGGACCATCCTAACTCGGGGACCGTCTATATTTGCTGCAGGTGTCAGATACGTACCCCACTCCATTTGGCTAATCAATACCTCATTGAGTCATTTAACAAATTAAGTTAATTATTTGAGCTGGTGGTGAAATTTAATTAATTCATGGAATAGCCCGAGTGCCTCTGTGGAGCAGTTTGAGACCCAAAGCGGCCCTCTAGCCATCCAATAAGATATCAGTAACTTTTTGCAAGACGGAAGAAATTTATAATTGTTTTTATTGTTCTGCTGTTAATTTGCATAAGTTCTAATGCTAAATTGTATTTTTTCCGAGCAAATATACACTTACTATCCAGATAAAGACCCTTAGACATATTCTTTGCCTGCCAAAGGCACATTGTACGTGTATGTGTACGTGTATGTGTACGTGTATGTGTACGTGTATGTGTATGTGTACGTGTACGTGTATGTGTATGTGTTTGTGTTTGTGTATGTGTAGTTTCTTTGTATTTCTCTGTATGTGTCACTCAGTCTCTCTGGTTTGCCAGGGTCCTGCTCCAGAAATCAGTGCCGAAAGTTTAATGGGCTTTGTGTCGTAGGTTGAAAACTCCGCCCCGACCCCAGGGCCAGAGAACAGAGCCGGAGAGCAGGGGGGTAAGCCTTCACTCTTCATGTTCCCCAGCCTTTGGAAAGTCCCATCTTCCCTTTGCTCTGTGTTGTAAACACGGAGGGCCCTCAGCCATCACAGATCTACTCCTTCTCCAGCCTTTCCAGGGATTTGGAGACACGGGATTCCACATGTCGTTCGGCATCGGCGCTTTCCCGTTCGGTTTCTTCACCACGATCTTCAACACCAACGACCCTTTTCACAGAGCAGGTGAGCGTCCGCTGCTGTGCTGCCCATCTGATTCAGGGCGGGGGTTGAGGAAGGCCTGCCCGGTATCTGGTGTGGTCCACGCTACCGCTTTTCCCTCTCGATGCTTCCATAGACCAGTCTAGGTGCTCCTGTCCGCACCCTCTACACAGGGGTCTTAAGAAGCTGAATTTTAACCAATTTTCAGCTTCAGCTACTAAGCAGGGCACTGTTGTTGGATTCTTGATAAAGAAGATGGAAGAACTCGGCCATATTAATGGTAAAAAATGCTGCATAATGGCTTTTGCTAGGAAACAACCTTTATGTATTACAATAATGTACGGTTTATGCACTTAGGCTCAGCTCCTGCAGTGAAAAATCATTTTATATCTCTGTTTCATCTCTTGTCACAGATCCCCAGTACCCTGCCGATCACCACGGCAACGGTAACCCAAACAACGGCAACAATTGGCAGGACTCTCTCTTCCTGTTTGTGGCCATATTCTTCTTCTTCTGGCTGCTCAGTGTATGAGGAAGATGCGGATCGGTGCCGCTGGGTGTTATCTGTCTCTCTCTCTTTCTCTGACACACACACATGTACGCACACACACACACACGCACGCACACACAAACAAGACAGCACAGTTCATTAGCACTGAGCTAAAAGCAGTGGAAAGTGAGGGGTGGGGTGGGTTTGGGGCAGGTGCATTGGGAGAGGGGGGGAATGCATGGGTAGACTGGACCTGGGTTTTGACTGGACAGAATGCTCTTGATCTTTGGGCAAGTTTAAGGGCAGGGGGTGGGGGGCTCCCCTGTGTTTGGGAGAAATCTGCTGTGTCCCCCTTCCAGCTGGCAGAGAGATGGGGGGGGGGGTTTCGAGGCACACTCCCCCAGGCCCGTCCATCTCAGTCTCCTCTCATCTGCTGTCGTCGTGTTTCCCGTCGCTCGCCAGCGTGAGCTTGTACATACGTGCCCACACATTCACGTTAATGACAGGGGTGGGGGTCATTGGTGTTCAAGCAAATAGTGACAGTATTATAAACTCTGGGTGTTTGATTGTGGACCGTGGACCATCGTTGGGGGGTGGGGGGCAGGGGGAAGCTCTTTTAATAACTAGTCTGAGACGTTTAATGCTGTGTTGCAGACCTGTGCTTTTGCACGCCGTAGGGCACAGCGTAGCGTGCGGAACTGCTGTCCGGGCAGCTGGCCGTTTCCCTCTGCCGGGCACGCAGACGGGCGGAACTCTAGCACTGCGATCTGGATCTTCTGTTCTGTTTTTATTCAATAAACCTTTTGAGTAAATTTTATCGCCTAAACGTTTAATCCGACGGAAAGAGATTTGCTTTGAAAACGGGTGGTGAGGTGTTTCTGTGAATAAGCCAAAGAATCGCAGCCCCGCGGGACGCGAATCCGGTGTCGTGGGGGAAAGCCTCCGCTTATTGGTACAGACTTGGAGCTGGGAGCAGTGCGCGGAGGTCAGGCGGGTGAATATGCCTGCGGTGGGCGGCACTGCGCTGGATAGCAGGTACTGCAGGACGGTATGGTGTAGAGCATTGCCGAGGGTCGTGTTGTTATGGTGTTCGAGTGTCGACACATTGCAGTGTTGTTCAATGGTGTTAAGTACGGAATGTCGTGGTGGGATATAGTACAAAGGTAAACAGGTATACTGCAACATGAGGTACAGTCAAGTCCACTGCGCTGAGGCCTCTTAACTCAGTACTTTATTAAAAGATCAACATTATAATTACATTTCTTGATATAATATATTTCTATTGCAATGATGAGTATTCTGATTCAGTGTGTGTGTGTGTGTGCGTGCATAATATATGTATATATGAATATGGTAAGTGCTGTTTTTAATGTGACTGCAAGTAAACAGCCTTGTAAATGACTGGATACATAGGGGGGGGGGGGGGTGAAATGACGCGTAACGTCACTGTTTTGCCGACACGTTTCACTTTTGCAAAAGGCAGCTGTCCTTCTGTGTGCTGCCATGTTCCACACTGTACCAAACACGACTACCGAAGTGGGGAAGACACTCAGCCCCAGTAAGGCAAAAGAATTTTCTCTGCCTGCCTTTGTGCACTAGCCTCTGATTGGCCCAATGTGATCACATGACCGAGCTCAGCAAAAAAATTAACAGTGGCGTTTTGAAGACCAGGTAGTATCATGCCTGCAGACATGGTCCCGTGGGATAGGACAACGGGGAACCGCACGTAGTCATGGATGTTTGATAAGTGTTGAACTTGATTCTTTCTGCATATCACTGTCTAAACCAGGCGTTTGTATTTCAAGTCTTTTGTGACACTAAATCGAGAGGGGAAAATTTTATTTGTATGACGTCTTTTGTGACACTAAAATATGAAAATTGTGCAAAACGAATATCTTAAATGAACAAAAAGGAACAATGTGTTGTCCTGCTAATTAAATGTGTTTAATACTATTGTGTGCTTTCTGTATTTATAAACCTAATTTGTCTAATCATGGGCTATTTGCGATTATACCATATTCTCTACAACATCCCCTATATTAATGCAGTGTAAAATGCACAAATCAAATTCTACTCAAGGCAGCACTTTGTCAGCTTCATACAGAAAGCAGACATTCTATTTTGTTATCCCAATACAGATGGCCACACGTTATTTAACCGAAGGAAATCCCAGCATTGCCTGGTTGTACAAAGTCCTGAATGCAAGACACATTTATTGTTAGATTCTCAGGCAGTTTCCAAAAAGGCTCAATTTTTTAAAATGTTTTCCCAATACCCAGTTCCTTACTATTCTTTTAAATGAGGACTTTCAAGCAGAAACGTGGAAGAAATAACATGACAATCTTATTGAACTACTATTAATTTAATAAATAATCTTTATGCCAAAGATCTCTATGACCCATTGAACAGTAATGATTGTACATTTTTATAAAGATTTTGTAAAATTGTCAAAAAACATACAAAATGATTCAATAGTTTTAAGGCTCTCGGGTTAGAATCTTTTGACAAAACTAAAAATTTAAAAGTAAAACAAAAAAACAAGTAAAACTATTACAACGCAAGACTATTACAATCGTTTTTGTGGCATTGTGGACGACTCGGCACGCCATGGACATGAGGCCTCGGGGCGTCTCCGTACGCTGCATACACGGGTCGTCCTCACATGACAGCCAGGGACACGCATGTCCCAACTCATGAAACGTGGCGATGGAACCATTAAAGCTGGCTAAAGTGCAAACATGCATCCGTGTTGTGTAAACATGACCTTGCAGAGGCAGGAGACGGGACGGGTAACAGGAAGGTAGAAATAAAAGCAGGCACCAGCCCCTGGAATGCAACTAAAAACAGATATAATAAAAGCCAAAGACTGTCACATCATTTCTTCACTTGGTTCTTCTTGCTGAGAATCTTCATCAGGTTCTTAGACATGTAGTACGGCTTCTGAACTGATCCATCGTTTCGCTCCAGGTCTTCCACTGAGGAGACGGCAAAGCCAGCAATATTCACAAACAACAACATACACCGTGCTGGTATGACCTCTGCTTTGGCTTTTAACTTTAGCAAATTTCTCTCTCAACCCTTATCAGTGGTCATACCACCTGCAGTTCAGACTAGGTAATCTGAAGGTAAGCAGGTTGGGGCCTGGCCAGTACTTGGATGGGTGACCACATAGGGAAGCTGGGTCGCTAGGGGGAAGTATGGTGCTGGTACTTACAGAAGCAGAGGAACAGAGTGTCCACACACATGCTGTAGACACTGAAAAACCCATGAGAGATGAGGTACGTCCCAACTATCACCGTCTGAAATGACACGGAAGGGCAGGTGGGTCACCAGGAGCATGGGATGGGCTGGATCCTCTCTTCATAGGCATTGGGGGTACGTGTAGTGTCTATATAAATATTATGCCGATGCTGTAGGGGAGGGGAAAAGGTGTACCATATTTTATAAAAATGATAGGGGTACAAAGACTCTCATTGGTCACGCTTACAATAATGGGCACCCAATAGTAGTTGAGCACTTCTGCCTGGAAGGTGTTGCCTGGCAGCTGTATCCGGCCAGAGAAAAAGAAAAATGCCAGGACACCTGAGGAACAGAGAGGAAAATATCTTCTGAGAGAGCCCTTCACCAGACAGGACAAAAATATGGGCAGTAGAGAAAGATATTTGTATCAACAACAAGGAACCTGGTTTTTGAATGACCATTATGAAAAATCTCCATTATAATCAATTAGAATGAATGCATTTCTGATAGCCGAGGTCTTACCGACTCCTCCCACCACTAAGAGCTTCCCAAAGAGCAAGAGGATGTCTGTCACTTTGTCCAGGATCACCACCCTATTGAAGACCCACAAGTACACAGCATATCACAAACGGACATAAAGCATACAGGCTCATCGGAAGCTCTAAAATTAGGCTTAATCTGAGAAAGAAAACCAGCAAACTCACCTAACTATGTTTCGCATCAACAGCATGAAGGCGTTTTTGGCTGAAACGCAGAAGTTTTTCCCATATATGGCAATCTGTTAATCAGACAAGAGCTGGCATGATAACCCTGATATGTACCCAGAGAATACCCAGCTGGAGATCACTGACAAACAGAAACTGATTCCAATAATAATTTGCTCGCTCACTAATTGAGGCACTAAAAAGATAATGTTACCTCTGAACACAATCAAGTCAAGTTCAATTTATTCATTCTACAATGGAAATTTGGTTGCAGAAATCTGAAGAAGTACAACACGAACAAAAAATAGAATTCCTAATACTTGCAAGTCTCACCTAGGCACAGGATTTAAAAACGTAACTGAGTGTTTGACCCTCCCTCAAGGCAGTTGAACCAGCTTAGCACAGTAAAAGCTAACAGATGCCGTAAAAGACTTAAACATTAGTGATCTGTCCACATTAAAGGCCCTATGTTTCCTTAAACAGTATGGATGGCTATGACCTTTCTTGCAGATTTATTCAGTGTTTGGGCAGAAGACCAACTTCTTGTCAAGAATTCTCCCGAGATTTTTGTATTGCTCTACACTTTCTACCACCTTCCCAGAGATGCTGGTCTGTTATAGCTGGGAAATGCATTTACTTAGACTAAATCAATTGCCATCTCTTTTGTCTTTATCATTCAGTTGTCACCTGAGCATGCGATGGGTCATTTCTACTCCAAAGACTCCTTATATCCGAATCGTCTGCAAAATTTCAAAATGTTTTTGTGCTGACTGTGACAAAATCGCTTGAACATGAAACACCGGTGGCAAGAGGACACAGCCTTGAGGTGGCCCCCTGATGGACCATGATTTTGCATCATCAACCCCCACCCCCCCCTTAGGTGGTATGACCATAGTTTCCCTGGCAACACTGACCATGATGTAGGCATTCCTGTTAAGGAACTTGATGAACTTCTCCAGGCACCAGAAGCAGCACTTCAGGCAGCACATTATGAAGCGGGCACAGGGGTTTTGCACCTCTGCAGAGACACAGGGTTTCCAGGGGGACAGCAACAGTGAGGCAGGTTAATACGGCAACACTGCACTAATACAGCAACAGGGTAAGTCTGTATATAAATTATATGACTAAATGTAATTAGACACAGCAGTTTGTTAAAGATAAAGGTGTCACAGTGGAAAAACCTTAGCATTGCTTGCGCTGGACCGTACAAATACACCAGTAAAATAAAATTCATACAATTATGTCATTTAAATTCTCAGTAAGATTGGAATACAAAAGGACTTTAGAAAGGGAGGCTCTGTGGTATGTGGGAGGATATTGTTCTACCTCGGAACTTGTGGTCAATGTACTCCAGGACTATCCGAATAAACTGGACCAGTGTCAGGATCAGGGCACCAAAGGCCAGAGATCCCACATGGAACCTGCAGGACACGGTTAGGGATTTCTTTTCTTTAATCTGCTGGTGGCCCCGGCACGGGAGAGCAGCGGGGCGTGGGGCAGATCTTACCGCAGGGTCCGGAAGAAAGACTGGCAGAGAGGGAAGGTGGGGATGTCGGCCGGCTTGGTGAACGCCCAGTAGTAGGAGGCGAAGGCTCCCGCCAGCGTGCACTGGCCCAGCGCGATGACGAAGTTGACGCACCAGAGCAGGCCCAGCACGTTGTAGATCTGCAGGTTGAACATGTTCCTCTGGAAAAGGCCCTGGTTGTTGTATTTGATGAAGATACATTGGGCGGAGGAGCAGGGCAAGTAGAGAGAGGAGTTGAAGGACTGAGGAGAACAATGAACAGAGAAAACAGGTTGGTGAGTGATAGCGATGTCAAAGGGGCATGGAGACCATGGCAGATCCAGGGGGGCCAGCACTGTTGGGATCTCGCTTTGCAAATTCTATCAAGGTACCCCCAACTCCGCAAGTCATATATACTTGGGACCAAAATTAATTCAAATTGAAGGTACCAACCCTAGTGCGGAGGCCCAAGGTGACATTTTCTC
Source organism: Petrocephalus schoutedeni (assembly GCA_026780765.1). NCBI lineage: Eukaryota > Metazoa > Chordata > Actinopteri > Osteoglossiformes > Mormyridae > Petrocephalus > Petrocephalus schoutedeni. The sequence goes on from JAODKL010000047.1 coordinate 113,764, forward strand.
AGGGGAGGCCAGAATTTCTAGCTATGCCCCAAATGACAGATAGGGGAAGATACAAGACATTCCAAAACTTCCCACAAAATTAACTTGGCTCACAAGATAAATGACTGGATGAAGGAATGCATTCCAGTGCCGTAATTTATTTCATTCGGGCCGTACCAGTATAAAAATTTAAATATATTAAGCACTAGATTAATTAAGGGAAATGGGTTAGAGAGCGACTCCTCCCCAGGATCGGAGCCTGTGATTTATAACATGTTAAGCCAGTGTTTCCCAACCCACTCCTTGGAGACCCCCAGAGACACTGCGTTTTTGCTCCTTCCCAGCTTCCTGCCAGACAGTCCACATTTTTGCTCCCTCCCAGCTTCCTGCCAGACAGCCCACATTTTTGCTCCCTGCCATCTCCTGGTACAAAAAAAACGCCAACTGACTGGAGGTCCCTAAGGACCGGGTTTGGAAACACTGTTGAACAATAACAAAAGCTGAATGCTATACAGTTTGAGTATAAACTGGAAATTTAGAAGACATACCAGAGGGTCGCAGGTCACGTTGCCAGTAATGGTCCCGCAGCCAGGAGCAGAGGCATTGAGGGCCACCACATTGTAAATGGGGGGCCCAGACGTGGCCAGGTATCTGCAGACGCTGGATCAGGAGGGATAACGCAGTGACCACCATGCTGTGCCACTCTGACACAGAAGCACACGCGCACTTCAGCACAAGCAGCGCACACGCATTCGCAGACCGCAATGAAGACAGGTACTCAGTTGCTCCGCCCATCCACGCGATTGGAGGAGCAGTGTGACAGACAGAACTCGTCACTGAAAGGATACAGAGCAGTAACTCCCCAGTAGGCGATGCAGATAAGCAGCAACACAAAGGTGATGACTGGGTAGACCAGCGTGGACATCATGTGACCCACCGCCCTGGGGACGAGACAAAGCACGATCGAAATCTTGCACCTGACAAGTACCACCATCTCCTCAACTGCGGGACCTGCATTTGTGTATGTGGGCGGGATAGCAAAACCGGAATGCTTCATTCCACAGTATAAAGAAACCACACCAGAAAACTTAGACTTTAGCCATATCTATATATTGTATTAAAATGATTCTTGGCAATGTTTTCAGGTACTAAAAATTACCATTAAGTGTGAGAGTGAATATATACACATGCAGACATGGATGTGTATGGAGCGGACCGCAGCAGTGAGCGGGTACCCATGGCGTCACTTAGATGACGGTGGAGGATTGTGGGGGGGGGGGGGGGGGGGTCATACTTGCTAGCCTCCTGGATGAGGGCAATAGCGATTAGGATCCTTTTCCGCAGGAAAATCAGGACCAGAAGCAGGATGGCTTCCACCACACAGAGGATGATCACTGGAGAGGCCAGGTGGAGGAAGAGAATCAGGTTACCATGGCAACAGATGAAACTGATGAACGGATGAAATCAGTACCTACATCCATCTAGCAGGGTGAGGGACAATCATTACCTAGAGTATCGATATATTTAAATAAGGCACAGATACCAAGAAGCATGAGGTGCTGTATGATATACCACGGAAGCATTTTGTGGGGTGGAGGAACCCCACACAAAGACTAGGAGCCGCACGGCCAAGCAGACTCACGGAACGCAAGCCACGTCTCTTTGACTTGCAGGTAGACGGAGAGGTTGGTGGTGAAGCCGATGGTGTTGATGGTCGTGCTGGAGTTTTTGTAGTTGTTATACTCCCAGTAGCAGTGCCATATTCCTGTAGCAGCAGGACAACCACACGGCACGTGAGGGCCAGCAAACGCTTACGCGAGCGGCTTGCGGCTTTAAGCGGACGGGACCGACCTACCGTACGCATCTGCCGCCAGCACTCCCACTATGAGGATCCAGACCAGGACCGGCGCCATGAACCGCAGCAGCAGGAGGAAGAGCAGGCTTAGCACCATGGCTATCAGAAGGCCACTGTGCGGAGGAGAGGAACAGAGAAGCGCTTTAGCCGCTATTTTAATAGCCATGCACAGGATTTCCAGTTTGTATTGACAGGACCGTGCAAAAGTATTAGGCATTCAAAGAAAATGGTGCTTAATGACCTTCAAGCTTGTGGTGAACTATGATATTATGTCTGTAAAAGTGTGCTGGCTTAACCATTTCAAACCACCACAGCATTTTCATTAACCATCTGATACACCCGTGTACTTTTTTCACTTAACCACTAGCACACCTCATATGGCTAATCAGTTTCTCACTGACTTTTTAAACCTAATTAGTCAATTAAGTAAACTAGTGGTGAAATTTAACAAATACTTGGATGGGTGAGAGTTTTACGAACTGATGTTTTTATTTTGTTACTCTTAATTTGCATATATTGTAATGTTTTTGTTCTGAACAATTATACGCTTACTAATCTAGATAATTAGCTTTCGACATTTCTTTTGACTGCCTAAGACTTTTCCCACAGTATTGCATATGAATTACCACGTGATCCGAGCCAAGGAATATAATTAAAGCAATACTGGATAATCGACCAAAAAGGGTGGTACTCATGAAACTGGTATTTGGTGTTTGGTTCACGTTGCAGTTATATTTATTCTCCACCAGGGGGCAGTGCAAAATTAGCAGTGTCCTTTCTGAAACAAAAGTAACTCACATGAGAATCCAATGCCACGACGAGGCGAAATCTTCAAAAATACGCACTCCGACGTCCTTGGCATTGAATCCGTTCACCAGATCACTGGCAAGGAGGGAGAGAAAATACATACTTGTAGCATTGCACAGTATATAGCTGGAGAGGAACCGTGGGAAAGCTGACATGAGAGAGACATCCACAGATGGAGGAAGAGACACAGGTGTTAGTTTTATATACCCACAAAAATTATGCAGCTGAGCATCTGGGACTAGATGATGACTGAGGTTAGCACAGAGCATGCAGACAGACTGGCTGACTCCCCGTGACACAGTGACGTTTGCCTGAGTGCCTTAGGTCACGCCAGGCAATAGACAAATCCTGCACCCGTTTCCCATCACAAACACCACCCATCCCAACTTTCAATTCCAAATTCCAGACTATTATTTAATATTAATATATAATCATACATATATAAAATACAAATATGCCGAGAAACATCTAGTGTTCTGATTATTTTGTTTTTCTTGAACACTTAATTAATACAGGATAATTGTGTATGTACACCCAAGGTGTGCTTTGAAGGCCTTGAGATTCAGAGTAATAATGGAGGGAAAATATTTATCAGTATCAATTGGCTCTGTCATACAGTCACATGGGCAACTTGGACTGGATTGGGCATTAAGGGCACGGTGTTGGCCAATGGAAATCTGGAGGCTTACACAGAATCTTTCCGGCACTTAGACGACCCCAAACAGCCGCACCAACAGGTATCACACAGTGGGATTTAAATGCACTTCAAAGAACCGGGACAGACTTCACTAAATAACAATTAAATGAGCGAACATGCAAGCACTAGGGCTAAAGGCTAGCAGCCGAGACCACCGCACTGTGGCAGCGACTCACGTAGGCAGTGTCCCTTGACTTGGGGGGCGGGGGGAGGGAGAAAGGCAGTTAGAGACACAGTGGACAGTCTGAACACTGGGCCTGTGAAAAGCTGCAGTGAGCCTTTAATGTTCCATTTGCATTAAGTACAGGGGCACTGGAATGCTTTCGTTTTTACAAATCCCATTATGCTCTACTCTGAGACATACTGTATATACACACACCGATGACCATCCAATATATCCCAGACCTTGACGAGCCATTTTCACTAGTCAACATTACTGCCTTCTTCACATGGGGGTGTCCATAATGTTTCGGCTCACTGATGTACGTACGGAATGTATTTTGTTGAGAGCTTAGCTAGGGGTCTGCGAGCAGGGTCAAGCTATCTACAAGGCACCCCTAAAGCATTTCAGAGAGGTTAAGGGCTTCTTTCAAAGGCCCAATGAAGATACAAGAATCTACAGGCACAGAGGCCTGTGCTGTTACTCCACACACCAATTGTAACAGTAACTTAACCCAAAAGGCTTGGGTGGGTTACACAGTATAAACGCAGCATGATCACCGTGTAAGCTGGTTAATCATTCTTGTTAAGAATGTCAGTGGTGGAAACACTGCACCTTAGTCTGTGTGTATACATTTCACAGAATGCGTTTCTTATGTTTATGTTATTAGGCACTGATAGTTTGACACAGGCGTTATTACGGAGGGCACCCACGTACCTTGTGGCATTTCTGAACGCATTAGCCGTGTCATTTGCCGAGCTCATCCCAGGCAGAGTGAAGTTGCTGGGGATGTTGTCCAACGAACCGATACTGGGCAAACATCTCCCCAGCACTGCATCAGGTCAGAAAGGGGGTTAATACCTAATCACATCACCAGGGCAACTGAGAGCACAACACTACTGTGACAAGCAGCAAGAACATAGGGAAACAAACTGAAAGGTGAGGGTGAATGACCAGAATGCTGGGAGATGGGAAGGAAAACGGGAATCCCTGGTGTGTCGAAGAAAAGGAAGAGACAAGTGGACTCGGTGAAGCAGATTACAACTGAGTTACACTAATAATTTCCTCCATGGTAGATCCAGCATAGAGAGGAAAAAATAACAGAGCGGACTAGCTGGAAAAAAACCAGTTTCACTGCCTGTGAATCAACCAGGTATCGGGTAACAACACAATATAGAAGGGAGGGACACCAGGCATCCGTCAACCTCAAAACGTCATATGCGGTTAAGGTACAAGACGGGAGCACACCCACAGGAGAGCAATAGCACGGATCGCATGAAATCAGCAGGCAGGATCGGCGGAAACGAGATAGAAGCAGCTTTTGAAATAAGGGCCTTGCGCAGAAATCAGTGTCAAGGTCACGAAATGAGTCGCGGAAGCTATAGGGTACAAATTTGTTTTAGAAAGTCCCCTTACCAGAGGAGGTTGGCGTGTAGAAGACTGGGCAAAGCTGCTGATTAACGATCTGCTGGACCGACTGGGGAGAGAGATTATAGATCAAACATCGCAGCAAGATCCCGTCTCCTCCTCTGACTGAAATAAAGACCCACTTTATTTACAGCTCACGGTCACTCTACATTTTACTGATGTGCTGCGGCGGGGCAGGGGTGGTGCATTTCTACGCTTCTGGGGAGGTTAACCCAACATGTGACTCCACTATGAAGACCAGCAGCCATTTATGCTTCATGGTCTTTTGTGCGTTAGGTTTCTGTGTACTGCGAGACACGAGGTGTCGCCAAGTCAGTCATTGTTTTTATATATACACACATACAGGCCACGCCAACAAAGATTAGATCGTGAGCTGGGCTAACATGACTAATTGGTGGTTGTTGTACACGCAGATATAGCCTACAGACACAGACTGGAGTGCAGGACGGGGGTAAAACGCACCAGCGTGGTACTGGCCAGGTCGATAGAGGGAACACAGTACTGCTGATCAAAGTAGTCTTTGGGTTTGGCTCCGGGGACATAAGCCAGCGGTGACAGCAGCCAGAAGATACTGGGACACTGCTGGACGCAAACCTGCGAGGTGGAAGAGACTCGGGGTTCAGATGGAGGCCATAAACCCCCTTAAAGCAGAAAAGTAATACAAAGCCTTCCGACCGAGACTCGCTTATGCAGCACATACCTTTCAGTGCTTAATATTTATGCTAAAGGTATGCAGCTTAACCCTTTAGTTGTCCAGTAGGGCTGTGCAATATCACGTTGAGAAATTCCTTTGAGTAATATTGTAATAATATATTACAATATCTTAAAATTATATTAATATTATAAAACGGAAAAAGAGATTAAATTAAACTCTAGCCAAACAAAACTTATTATCTACCAACAGAATAAGTTGGTGGTGTTGCTGTGAGTTCAGCCAACAGACAAAGCAATGGCAGGCATTGCTACGTGATTATCATGTATGCAGACATCGCAATGATGCTTAAATGATAGACCATGCAGGCCTATTTGCCCCTGCATGGCCAGGTCACAACCATGACATTGAAGCAAGTGGCACTGAACTACCGAAAAAAGGTGAAATCAGATTGAAAGCATTGTTTTCTGAACAGAATCGACCAAGGCAAAAGTTTCCATTTGAACACTCCTCAACAGTCTTGACAACGTCTTTGGCTTTTTTTCCGTCACTTTGGATTCAGATATTTTGACTTCTTCATTTTCTGGAAACTTGACATTGGTATCGGTATCTTGGGGCTCCCCCACCCCGCCCCACCCCCCCCCCGCCCGCCCGCCCCGAGGCGCGAGGTCTCACCTGCGTGGTGGGACACTGCAGCCCGTTGAGCGCGGCCGCCATGATGTTCGTGGCTGTGGCGCATTTCAACAGGTCAAAGTAGAAGACGCTTGGTTTATTACTGCAGGCCGTCAGAGGGAGGAGAAAAAGAAATGCCGTTTCAGTGCCTGAGGTGATGCATTTTTCTGGCAGCAATTTAGTCCCCTTATTTAGGGTACCTAAGCACCCTGGATACACATATCATGGGGGGGCAGAAGAAAAGCTAGCAAACAGGAAGTGACACGTCCAGGACTAGGGAGGATTTTAAAATGCGTCACGTAGTTTAACCTGCTTTTTAGACAGTCAATCAGGCGTTTCAACAGAAACTCATCAAGATCAGGAAAAAAAATGCCTCACTTGTTCAATCCAACCCCACAGAACATTCCTGTAGAATTTCGAGGGTAGAGGACATGCCTGGGATCTCCATAGAGCCAGGCTGGTGGGGGGGAAACAAGGGGTTAAAGATAAATATATTATTTACTTATATCTGGTTATCAACAAGAGCCGTCAACCTAAACGCTGTCAGGATTGATTAACGAGGAAGTGTTTGTTACTTTTTTTTCTGGAGTAGGACAGCATGATCCTGATCCAGGGTAATCTTTTACATACAATGTCCTGACAGGGGTTCGTTCTTAGCATTGCGGTCACCTAAAGCCATACGTGTGATGTCACTGAAAGGAATCTGATTGGCCCTGGACAGACACTAGGAAGCAGTGGGTGGGAGGGAACAGACAGCTGCCTTACCCAGAATTCCCACGACCATATATCCGAGGAGGAAAGCTATGAAGAGCATGCAGCAGAAGATATCTGTGCAGCTCCTGAAAGAGAGCAGAGTCAGACCAGGCTGATAAGCACAGTCTCACACACACACACACACACACAGACAGACTATTTAATGCTGCTAAAACTGCATTCCTCAGCATCGATATAGAGGAGAACTCAAAACCAAGCGCGTAAAAGACTGATGATACATACCTGTTCCGTAAGGGCCCATTAAAGCCAGGGTCATACTGGACAGGCTCCCCTGAAATAGTCAAGAAAGTTTATTGTCATGTGTCCAAGTACAGTCTACAGAGTACAATGAGAATCTTACTTGAATGTCCACTTGGCAGTCTAGGCAATTACAACAGTGCAAAATTACAATAAATACAAAATTCTAAATACAAGTTTTATCTACTCTAACATATACTAATAAAATGACCAGAAAGTATAAATTGGAAGTAATGGAAGTGTAAATTTAGTGTTGACAGTTTTAAGCATCTGTATTGTGTATCAGTAGTATTGCACGTATTAAAACACAGAATGTATACATTTCACACTGCAATAAACACATATTAGTGAGCCTGTCACTTCAGCTCGTGAACTTTAACCTCCCCCCCCCCCTTAGACGTAAAGCTGAGACTGCAGCACACTTGTGATCAAAACCACACAAGGCCTGGAACATCAACAAAGCACGATAAACAATGGAGAAAATTTGAATCCGATTTGAATGTAAAGATGGACGCTTGGGGAGAGGGCAGCGATGGACAGCGGCTCTCTACATACTTTGCGCTTACTCTGGGGCTTGTTTTAAGTTCCTGCTTCCGCTGCCAAATTTGCATAGGAAGCAAATTACACAATTTCTGGTAACACTGTTAAAGGAAACCTTCAGTCGTGGGCCAGGCCCATGAACTCTCTGGTGCATCTTCATATTTAAACTTATTTATGGAAAGGCTTTGACTGCATCACCAGGAAAAGGATCAGGCCAAAGTTCAAAGTTAACAAGACAGCCGCTCACAACATCGACGTTTATGTGCAGGATCAAATAACTTCCACTGTATCAACTTCCATACCACTACTGTGACCTTGAACTGGATAACTGGTACAGAAAATGGATGATTCACTCCAAATTATACTGAGAAATGCTTATTTATAGCAGAAACACCTGATGCTCCCTCAAAATGATTGAAGAAAAGTATCTGATTGCATTTCTTGAGTTAATAATGAATTTGAACCACTGACTTCTTAACTAATTGAAAGCAGCAGTTTATAGTGGTTATTATACAACCCATACATGCTAGAACAAGTCAGAAAGTGTTTTTAAGCAGCTATTTTTCTCTGTTTTCTGATAAAGCCAAGTTAAACACTATTCTGGTAACATTCATGGATTCCAGATCCTATTCAGTTTGAAGAAAGAGAAAAAAAACTTTTCATATGTGTGATCTTTTGTTCAAACCCTGTGGCTAGTTAACCAAACAATTTAAAACTGTACATTAAATATTAACAATTGGATGAATATTAAATGAGATTAAAAGACTGCATTAAACTTGGCTGCTACTCAACTCCGAACTTGTTGGACAGTATAGGTATGTAGACTAAATGTCAAAACTTTATGTAAATGTAAATTATTTTGTCGTATGTCAAGACATTTCCGAGGAATTTGAGTGTGAGGCTGGAGAGTAGGGAAGCACCCCATTAGCTCTCAAAAAAAAATAAACTAGCTGACCTAAATTTTGCACACTGATTTTCTCATGCCATTCTCAAAGCGTTTAGTGATGTCAGATGTCGTCATGGACGGTTGGACCCTATGACATTCAACAACACAAATGCTAAGGCACCTCAGCATTAAAACCCTAAACACACAAAAAATAAATCACTATGAGACTCCTCAAGCCTCCATCAATTTCTTGCCATCTCATGCAGTACGAAGCCACTAAAGACTCCAAAATGAAGTCTTTCCACGGATTAGATATCCTGATACATTTCTCATTCAACAATATTCAAAAATTAGATGTTCAAAAATCAGATCAGGACTGGCAAACCCTGCAACCCTGCACTGTGCGTGTGCAAATGAGAGTCCCGACTGCATCAGAAGGGCATTCTGCATGTGCTGTATGCCACCAGGAAGTCCTCGGAATTTCTACCAGGCAATATACTGATAAACTTCTGACAGGCCTGACCTGACGAAAACACCCCACCCAGCCATAAAACGCAGTAGTGTGTAGCAGCGGGTCACTCTGAAATTGGGTGGAAGTACTTCGGACGGGCAGTTTAGCGGGCGCGTGATATAAATGACTCTACTGCAAAGAGGGAGCGATGCAGTCTCCACTGGTCTTTGTCCCTCGTTAAATGCTATTTCCAGTTAACAAATTATGCTGCAATGCAATTTTATTTGTATAGCGCATTTTCACAACATTACATTGTCTCAATTACAGACAGCGTCACAGACCCGAAGGCATGAGACGACAATTAAGCCCGAAACACCCGTCTGATAATTCTCTTGACTGTTATAACTAGAGCATCAGGTATCTGCGCACGCACACAGACACACAGACACTTGTTGTTGTTGTATCCCAGATTTCATAGCCGATCAAATGACACCAAATGCAGCAACTTACCAAAACCAAATAGCACGGCAAATAAGGAAATGGATCGAACCTGGCAAAAAAAAAAAAAAAAAAAACTCTACTGCAGGCTTTTGAAGGATGCCAGCTGCTTTTAAGGTACCTTTTCAAAGCAAACCTACAAGCCCCTGTTCTGCATCCTTATTTACTCATTGGAGTAAAACCTCACCCTGAGTAAACAAAAATTAAAATATTTATTTTCACTACTCCCAAGGCATAGATCAGAACACAGATCAGGCAAAGAGAAAGCCAATATTTACCAGTAATATACTGAAATTTTTAGCTGTGTCACTTAAAAGCACAGCGATTTTCATGATGGGATTTTGGGCCTGGGGTAGGCTCACAATAATCTGGAGCCATTACAAGGACAGCAACTCAAAAATACAAGCAGGCAGGGAGGAATATGGACATTTAATATCATGTCAGCATCTATGGCTCTCTCGTGGCAAGGACTGGGGTTCAGTCAATAATTGCAGAAATATTAATCAGATAATTTTATAAAATAGATAAGTATATTTATACAAGTATAAACAAATACAGATATCAGGATGTTTAGCAAAATAAAGTGTTTAAACATACATTTAAAATACACAACAAGCTTAACCTTAAACCAAGGAAGACAATCATTAAATGTATCTGTGATAAAAATACAATAACATTCCTTGGTGATACATTATTAAAAATGCCTTGAAATGTAGTATCAGAGATGAAGGGCTGTCTACCGGAGCGACAGGCAGAACAGTCTGATCAATGGATGCAGATGCTCTTTAACAACTCGAATTCATGTTGGGATCGCTGCAGATCCCCTGAGCAGTCACCTACGGGACAGATACACAACACAGGAAAAAGAAAAGGCCGGGCACCAGCGAGGTTAAGCACACCTTCCTCTCCCTTTTCCCATAAAGCCCAAAGCAAACGGAGCATGAAGCGCAGCAAAACCTCCCAACGTGCTTTAGGATCACTTACTCGTGTAACCTTCATTTCCGTGAACAGCAACCCGCCATATTCCTACATCCAATAACTAATAATAGTCTCATATCTATGAGGAAAAGTCAAATAATTCCAAAATGAACCCACCCTATCAGACAGAAAGCACGTCATTTTCAGAGGTACAGGCTGCAAGGCTTTCATAGGGTTCAGTCTTGGTGGCTGCACCTTGTTTTCAGGTGACATTAGGCGCTTACTACATCAGTAATCACATGGCTTGGGCCCCATTACCGAGAGATAATTTCACATACACGCCACGGCATTGTGGTCTAGCAGTCATAAGCAAAAAAAAAATGCACTTGTAAAACTTGTAAAAGGCTTAAACTCATGTAAATGGAATCGTGGCTGATGATGACTGTGCAATCTGGTTCTAACAAACAGCACTGTCAGAGTATGGTGCTGGTAAGTTGTGAGTTAGTAAGAAGTTATAACTCTTTGATGTCTTTGAGCCTGCTCTTACATAAAATTGTACCACCGTTTGGTAACCAAAAATCCAACTAGAAGGAGGGCCTGAATGGTTTGTCCCCTAATTTTCAACAGCAGGTAACAGGATACACTACACCTGCAAAACTAATCATTCAATCTGTCTTCCGGCTTATGCTTATCTTAATAATAAGATAAAGTAAGAATAAATAAGATAAAAGTATCTTATTTATTTAAATGATTCAACATTACTGGCACATGAACAAAGATTTATGATGTATAATTTTATGGTCTGTCGGTTTATAGCATTCTTTGAAACTGGCATTTTTCATCTGCAATAATAACGCACTTGACCACTGAACAAACTAATTATTTTCCACATTTATATAACTGTTACTGCGAAAGGCAAAAACATATCATGTCTCTCGAAAAACACAAAACTTATAGGAGAACAAAAAAAAAAAAAAAACTTAAGAGTAGAGGCTGCATGTGGTGCATCTGACGTCAAAAACGGCTCCAAGCAAACAACAAATATCAGTAACAAGAACAACATGAAAATTATAATATACCCACTATGCGGGAGCTCAGACAATATAATAGACAAGCAATAATATAGCAAAGCGGGCAATGTAAACAGCTCTATTAATTTAAATAGCTACCCCATGTTAGTGTTTGGTGTGTCAAGTGTCTATACAAAACTACAAAGAATTTAAAAGCCGCAACTTTTAAAGAAACGGACTCAGTGTCTCGGGGTTAACAAACAAACCGCCACTGACATCCGAACATGCGGTACAAGTTAGAGTACCTTACGTTTAAAACAAAAATGCTGAACACAAGATACTTAGATTTATATTTTAGGTGTTTTGATAAATAATCAACAATTACAACATTACAATAATTAAAAGATGTATTTAGTAATATTTCAGTACATTCTGATACAGCGCACTTACCATAATGCGGGTCGCCTTCCTCCGATTTTTTACCCATCTCTAAATCTATTTAAAACTTTCCCTTTCTTGATTTAGTTTTCGATTATAGCCACGTTGATTTTTTTTTTTTTGAAGGCTATAACAACATTTCCAAGTTTTGCTTGTTAATATTTCCGCTTTAATGTGACAAGGAAATGTGCACAAAACCGGGGGAAAAGCGAAAAACAAACAAGCCGAGGCAGTTCGCCGAAGCCGCAGCCTAAATCTCCGACCGACTGTCGCCAGGCAGCTCGGTCTCCGCTGCACCTGCCGGAGACGCGCACCTGCCGGACACGCCCCGCTGCTGACCACGCCCCTAATCTGCGCCGTGACGCCATCGCCTCCTAGCGACGACACGCCCCCTACAGGCCTTCCTTACCTAGCGCACTTACTGTAGAAGTGTGCATCTCAATCCATTACACCACACCAATCTATCGGTGCGCTCGACTTCATGCAGCCGCTTACAGCGCTGGCTTAAAGCGATGCATTCTGGGTCTTTTTTTCAGTTTTTGGCCCATCAGAAATGATCAGAATGGCCAAAATGCTTCGCTTTAACCCAGCATGAAGTCGAACGCACACATTGTCATCAGGGGCGCAGTAAAAACGAGGGGGGGGGGGTGACCATTCCAAGGCCCTCCAAGTGACAGGGGCCCTAAAAAATTTAATAATTAAAACATGTTTTAATGATTGGTCTGGGTTGGGAGCCCAATATGATGAGGGCCCAACATCTCTAATGACACACCTGATTATCATACTTCTTTAGAATATTTCAGTAGTGGCCATTAAACAGGAAACAGTCAAACTAGTTACTCCAGTTTTATCAGAACACATTAGGTGTGGCTAGAGAAGAACTTAGTTTACACTGGTGTTCCCTCTGGGTTGTAGCTAAATGTTCTCCAGAGCAGGGCTAGTTGGTGTTACTGTGGCAGTGCAGACTTTGCGGACGTCTTTCTGGCTCTTCAGACAGACTTTAGTTGGTGTAGAATGCTTACTAAGAGAGTTAAATTGCTCACGTTCGTCCCAGCCTTGTGCACACCAGCTTCTTGTTTAGTACTGATTTCCAGCTGAGTGCTTAGATTAATTCACATGACTCCCCCCACTTGCTATGCTCTCAAGAGCAAAGAGATATGTCTATTCGTTCCCATATTTTCCTACAAAGCTCAGCAGCTGTGGTATGGGCTTACCGCAAACTCAGTAGCAGAGAAGGACCCTTGTGTTAACAGAGGATCACCCAAAATTTGCACCGACTGACTACCCTCTGGTCAGCAAATTTCCCCCTCGCAATTAGACCTCTCCTCCACCCCAGAGAAAATGTCTGGGTTTTCAGACCCACTCTCAGATTTAATACCAGGCTAAAACACTAGTTCGTCAGCATGTTCCGGGAGTTACTCACCCCTAGATTGGGTAAGAATCGAAGAGCTGGGTGGGGTTTAGAGCTGTTGACTTTAGAGCATCTGCACCGTCAGGGTTGTCACTCTCGCCTTGCATGGGGCCTGATTCAGGGCTTCCAAATGTCTGTATTCTTACGCCTCTCCTTCCCAGTTACACTGGTAAAACTAGACCTGCCACAACTTCTTTCCAGCACTCCCCCTGCTGGCTGGTGTTGCCCCTCATTTGGCACACGCTTGTTAATGGCCTTCACATATCCCCACCCCCTTTCTCGGGAGAACCAGTCAGAACTACGGATACTAAAAGAACGTCCTCCCCGCGACAACTGCTGACATGTGCTATCCCGCCATTTAATTTACCGTGCACTCAGTTACATACACTTATACTCCCAGTGCTGGCCCGAGGAGAGCCAGCCCTGTCGAATGTGGTTCCTCCCAACATTTGCTCCTTCTGGGATTTTATGTCACAGTTGCCTCAGGTCCAGGATTTTGTAAAGTGCCATGACAATGCTCTTCATAATCAGTGCTATATAAATAAAATTAAACTGAATTACAAACCATTAAAACACTGGCTGCTTGAGTAAATTGGACAAATCAAAAGAGGGGGGGGGGGAAACAAAGGATTCTTCCCAGCCAATAAGATACCTAATTCCATGCCTCCCTCAAGGTGCACCAATCATCTAAGAGCAAAGAACCAGCCTTTGATCTCCATAATGTCGCTTTAGCTAGCAATCTGGCTTATGGGGAAGACACTTAGGCCATGGGCACAGCAGCTGAGCCCTGAGAGGAAGACCTGCAATGGGACTAATTCGGTTGTCCAGATTGAGAGGAAACCAGAGGAACCTTCAGTGGCCCTTCTGTGCCTGTCAACAAATCTCCAGCATGCAAGCTAGACATCTGCTGGCTGGCTGGTTCTTTGCTGTGTAATATAACAAGAGTGCCCCACACAGACAGCTCACAGGACACAGGGACGCATAGTGAAACCATTTCTTTACGGGAAATAAGAATAGCGAGTACAGCGGTCTGAAGTACATTATTTAATTCATGAAGGGAAAGTAAAAAAAAAAAATAATAATATATATATATGCTTAAAAAACGCATCAGTGAATAACTCTATGAACCATGTGTTATGGACACAAAGAAAAAAATGAATTGTGTTGGCACGCAGAATACCGTCACCTTTCAGTCCTGCAGCTGGGTGCAGGACACCACTATTATACAAAGTCTCGTAATGTTCAGTGTGCTACGTGACCACAATTCATCCATGACAGAGTGGCGATGGTGTTCAGTGATGGACAGGCTTAATCCAAATGAAAAACCGAGCTCATGTCCCTACTCCCATCTATTTACACTACTACATGAGTCTATGATCTGGCCACCTGTGCTATCTTGTGCTCTCAGTTCTCAGCTGCTAAGATTAAAAAGGCCTTGATTGCAGATAAAAACCCCAGAACCGCCACTCAGTAAACCTACAAGTTAAAAACAGGGGGCACGTTGATAGAGCTTTCAATGGCAGAGTCCAGGGGACACCTAGGAGCTGCTGAGGAGAGTAAAGCCTGGCTCAGGCCCAGCTTCAGGGCAGGCCTCCAGGCGAGCCAGCCTGCTCTGCTCCAGGGCGATGGCCTCAGCTGAGTGTTTACATTTCTCTGAACCACACTGGCAGGTGAAGTACTTGCTCTTGATGTCCCAGAAACGATCTCCATAGTCAAACCTGGAGTTCACAAAAAAAGAACAAAAATAAATAAATAAATAATAATAATAATAATTTATACATGCAAATACAGTATTCCGCTGGTCAGCACCGAAAATTCACTTACCCCTCAACAACCAACTCATGATTTGGTCTCAGTTACAGGCCCTTCACCAATCTGACAGCATATCATGAAAAAACAGGCACTCACCCCAGTTCCTGTCCTGTCAGGATGTCGCGGGAGCTGAAGAAGGCGATGCGTGGAAACCGCAAGTCCTGGTGCAGCATGAATACGCGCACAGGGATTATGTTGGGATCGCACAGGTGGTTAATGAAGCGGCTGATGTTGCCATAGTAGCGTGCATCGATGCAATACACCTCCCCGTCCTGCAAGGGGCAGCAGACAGAACATGAATGTGTTTAATTGAAGAGGGGTAGCTGAGGATGGGATTGTGGCAAAGAGGAAGGAGAGACAAAAGCATATTAAACAGAAACAAAGACAAGGATAGAACTGCAGAAATTTTATAGGCTAAATAAGCCAGTAAATTATTTACAAATACATACATAATTGATGAGTACCTTATTGTCCAGGTCAAAAAGATATGAGTCATCTTCTCTCACATCAGCCTCTGCATCAGAAATCAATTCTCCTACATATCTGGGCGCATAAAGTATATTCTAAATTACACAGTGCATGTGTACCCAAAAGTATTTAAAAAGAACACACTACACAAGAAACACAAAACGTGTGTGCACGTGTACTTGTGAACATTTATATATACACATATATATATATACATACACATACAGTTTACTTTTAACGTGGATAAACACACATGCATGGATTCATAAGCCCTAACTAGACTCATTAACTTTCAAATGAAGTGAGTTAAGGCAGTGTTTCTCAACCCAGCCCTGGGGTCCCCAGAAGGTCCACCCAGCACCCACCAATCAACACTGAAGACCTGGTACTGGTGTGCTGGGGGCTGGGAGGGAGCAAAAATGTGGACTGTCTGTGGAACCCAGAACTGGGCTGAGACCCACCGAGTTAGGGTATGTGAATGACTGGCCTAGCTGAGAGCCAGACCTCTGCTCAAAAATATGTTGCTTTTGAACAGGTGACTGGCAGAGAAACGTGCAGACAGACAGAGACATGCAGACAGACAGTCAGACAGACAGTCAGGCAGATGAAGCTGCACTGAGGAATGTCCTGTAGTCACTCCCCAGCCCATCTTCTCAGTGCAGTACAGACAGACAGAGACAGAGATGTGCAGACAGACAGACAGAGACATGCAGACAGACAAACAGACAGACATGTGCAGACTGACTCGCAGATGAAGCTGCCCTGAGGAATGTCCTGTAGTGCTCTCACTCCCCAGCCCATCTTCTCAGTGCGGTACAGCTGCAGACGCACCCTGTCGGGGAGAGGGACACATAGGGGAAATGGCCGCAAACACGCTGACATAGCAAAGTAAATGGTGACCCAGGAACAGCAGCTATTCATGCAAAAGGCAGAGGAGAATATACACCAGGAGGGAGGCAGGGTAACCTAATGGCCAAACAATCTGAAGGAACAGTCAGTCCCAGACAAACAGCAGTTAACCCCAGTATCTGTCAGACCAATGTTATGATTACAGCACAACCAAACCCCTCCCCCCAGCACATGTCATTTGGTGTCCATGGCAACAGCCAATCAGGCAGCAGTGTGGCTCAGAATCACAGTGGAGAAACATACTCCAGATTGAAGAACAGATGGGTCAGAAGCGTCTTACTTGATGCCTGCTTGGACCACCCTGTTCTTGCATGTGCGATAGCAGGAGCAGGCCAGGTTGCACTCGAAGATGAGCGGAGGTTCAATCTTATTGAACTCCTGGAGCAGCCGTCGGTCCTGACGAATGAGAGGGAGCCGTTCGTCACATGACTGCCGACAATAAGCTCCCCAGAGCCCTGAGTAGTCAGCTGGCAGAAATCTAACATGACCTCGCCATGAGCAGCGTGCTGGGAGCACGATGGCACTGACTGCTTCGGGGTTAGAGGGTGGGGCTCACCTTATCATACCAGCAGCGGATACTGAGCTGTCCACACAGGCAGTTACTGGAGGAGCAGTCATCTATGCAACTGCAGTGCTGAGAGGCAGACAGAGAGAGAGACAGAGAGGCCGATAGAGAGAGACAAACAGAGAGACAGAGACACAGAGAGACAGGGAGAAAGAGAGAGATTAAATGTATTCCCTGGAAGCCTCTCTTCATAATCAGGAAAAAACACGTTTGACATACTGACAGCAATATGGCAATCAGTATATGACCAGCTGATTTGTTTCTATGGCAGCAGACACACTGCTAATTACATTCCGGCATTCAGAGAGATCGAAAGATGGCGGGGGGGAACCTGTAGGTGTGTGATATTGCGGTCTATATTCATGGCAGAAGTCTCGCAGTTCTCAGAGATGTACTTGTAGTCAGAGGGGCATCCCTCCTCATCCACCCCGTTCACGCAGGGGATGGGCACATTCTCGTATCCCTGGGCAACGTCGCTGAGACACACGGAGTGAGCACGTCAGTCTGCACAACACTGGGAACTGAGCCCCACACTAGATAGCCACAAGTATAAGAAGAGCGATTCAAACCTACCTGCAGATGATCTTTTCTGTGCGCAGAATGCGATTGGCCACCCCGTTCCTCAGCTTCCTGTTGATCTGGAGTGACACCCAGACTGGCGAATCAGACCGTGCCAAAGAGAGGGGGGTGTCCCCCTCCCGATTCGTAATGTCGATGTCCGCCCCGCGCGAGAGGAACAGCCTGATTAGGACACAAGAAACAGCATTTTGTTTTTTGTTTTTTTTTTTAAAATTAAATAAAATAAAAAACACCTTGGAGTCACAGATATACAGTGCTGTGCAAAAGTATCCCCCCCATATCTTATTTTTATGCATATTTGTCACACACATGTTTCAGATCTAGCTAGGTCAGGTCAGGACTTGAATCCAATTGAGATGCTTTGGCATGAACTTAAACAGGCCATTCATGCTCGAAAACCCTCCAATGCGGCTGAAACGATTCTGTAAAGAGCGGGCCAAGACTCATTGCCATTATCGCAAATGTTTCATGGCAGTTCTTGCTGCCAAGGGTGGCACCACCAGTTATTAGACTTCGGGGGCAATTACTTTTTCCCTTAATAAATAAAATAATTTAAAAACTGCATTTTGCATTTACTCTGGTTATCTTGGTCTAAAATGTGCTTGATTTATCTGAAACATAAATGTGACATGCATCGGGGGCAAATACTTTTTCACAGCACTGTATAATGGAGCAGGTCTTCATCACATTTTTTTTCTGCTTTAGCAGCATCAGAATGAGCCCCCATGCTGCCAGTAAAGCTTGTTTTGAATGTTTAGCTAGTCTCTCCACTCACGTGACGCAGTCGAGGTAGCCCTCCCGGGACGCTATGTGCAGTGGAGTGTCCCCGTGCATGTTGACGGAGGACAGGGGGCAGCCGGCGTTCAGCACCAGCTCGGCGATCTCCACGCTTCCGGCAAAGGAAGCCCAGTGCAAACACACGTTCATCTCCTGAGCAGGAGAGACAGGGAGAGACCGGGTCACTGGACACATCACCATTTCATTCGGTTTATGCACCTCACTCAAATGTACAACAGCAAGAACCAGGTTTGGACCAGAATCTGGTTTGGACCGGAACACTCGGGTCAGAGTCCTAATGCTACGGGCTACACCCTGGAAGTACAGGTAGTTCTCAGCTGACTTAAGTAATCCATTTCACAAACGTAAGTCAAAATTTTTACGCAGAGGTGGAAAATTCAGATCCAGAAAGTACAAATCCAGACCTGGGTTTTGTTTCAACCAACCAGTTGAGTATATATAGTCAGTCACAGAGTACTTGACTGGTTGGTTGAAACAAGATCTTGGTCTTGACTTGTACTTTCTGTACCTGAACTTGCCACATTTCTCTTTTTAAGTCAGATTCACCTTCCCATACGATTACAAACAGGCTGACGGCTTACATCAAAACACATTATCCAAAAATATATTAGCAATATGTACTAAAGAACACATATAGTACTAGTCAAAGGTTTGGACTCACCTTTATTTGTATAATTCTCTAATTTCAAAGACATAAAAACTATGAAATAGCATATATGGAATTATGCATCGACCAAAAAAACAAAAATTTGTTGGGGGGCGAGCCCTGTGGGTTGGGACTCAGAAGTTTGCTGGTTCAAATCCCTGGGTTGCCAGAGCGATCCCACCATTGGGCCCTTGAGCACGGCCCTTAACCCCAATAGCTCCAGGGACTGGTTGACCCTAATTTCTCCTTTGTGCCAATTTGATGAGGTGGCCTCCTGAGATGCTTTTCCAGCCGTCCTGAAGGAGGTCCCACATATATGCTGAGCTCTAATTTGGCTATGGTCAAACTGCTCCAAAACCATCTCTACTGTGCTTAGGTCTGGTGGCCAGGTCATGTGGTGAGACACCATCATTCTACTTCGTAGACAGCTTGGCGTGGCCAAAGATTTGGCTGGTACTATATATATATAAATGAAATGATAAATTTACATATGTGAGCACTTCTGTAAACTCAGTGTATCAAATATTTTCTGCATAAGCCTCGATTTACTTAATTTGGTTTTACGCTAGTTGAGTGCTGATGTAGTAGCATGAACTCAAAGAAAAAAAACAAAACAAAAAAAAAACACTGGCTACGGCATATTTGTTCGTGTGTGAGAAGGACGATTTTCACTCCACTGACTTTATCCTTCAAGGTGACGTCCGCGCCCCTGTTCAGGAGCGCCCGGATGACATCGAGGTGTCGGTGCTCCGCGGCCCAAATGATGGGGGTCCAACCGCCGCTGTCCTAAAGACGGAGAGAATGGCACGAGAGGTCGGCAGCCGAACGAGGCAGCCGAACAGCAAAGCCGCACGGTCAACACGGCACGAGCACAAACACGAGCACACGCACGAGCACGCACACCGAGACACAGATAGCCATAGATACGCAGAGGAAACACACTGACTTGTTGGCCGGGGTCGCCCTGCCCAGAGCCCAAGCGCGACCCTCTGCCCCTCGCCCCCACCTGTGCGTTGATGTCAACTTGTCCCGTTCCTAGCAGGAGATTTACAATGTCCAGGTTGCCCAGTTTGGCTGCATGGTGCAGCCCAGTAGAGCCATCGTCCTCCTGAAAAATAGCGACGGAAGTAGGAGAGGAGAGTCAGACGGGATGCGGAAATACCGGAGTGCGGCTCATTGGGTTAGGGCGCTGTGTAATCAGATGGTCATCAGTTCAAATCCCAGAGTCGGCAGAGTGATTTCACCACTGCGCCCCGTGCAAGACCCCAAGTGCTCCCGGGACAGGCTGACCCTGCTTTCTTTCGAAAAAATACATGTCACTTTGGGTAAGAGCATCGCTTACATGAATAACAAAAGAAAAGCGTTAATGACATACTTAAGTCTGGCCTATATAAAACCAGAATCTTCTGATCCTAGCACGTGTTGACTTATTTGTAAAATACGGCGTAATTATGGCGTGACAGCACATGAAACATCCGAGGCACGGGGGCACAGACGCTGTGCCCAGCGCCGCCACGCGCATCGCCGGCTCACCGTTTGATAGACGCAGGCCCCGCTCTGGATCAGGTACCGCACCACCTCCACATGGTTGTTAATGATGGCCTCCAGCAGGGGGGTCCTCAGTGTCTTGTCCTGGGCGTCCACTTTAGCGCCCGCCTGGAGGAGGATGCAACCATACTACCATTTTTAAGCTGATTAAATCAAGGATATTTTATAGATTTGTCAATTTTTATGACACTTTTTTTGCTAAAGCTAGTAGTGCAATGTCTTGCAACCACAGCAGCCCACTAGCTACTGCATATAAGTAACAATTTGCATCGATGTGTAAACATGCACTCGTGTGCGTCAGACTTCCAGTAGGCCGCCAGGATTTCAGACCGGTGTGGCGGGATCAGATCTCTCTTGTGAAAACGCATGTTACCGCCGCAGTGAGCGCAACCAAACAGTAGGGGGCGTCACCTGTACAAGCAGGTAGCAGATCTCCAGGAAACCCCTCTGGGCGGCGGCGTGTAGGGCACAGCGGCGGTTCTGAGAGTCTGACTGATAGGCTGGGTCGATACCCTCCACTGTCAGACAGGGGAGGAGGGGTAAGTAATGCTGGGCACCGTGCTGGAGACGGGTGAACGAACAACATTTTGTGCTCCCCAGATTCTGGGTGGCTTAGGGTTAATGAAGAAGTCAATCAACATGCAGACAGCCAAGGGAGAACAGGACTCACTGAGCATGAGCAGCACCCTCTGTACTTCGCCCTGTTTGGTTGCCGGGTAGAGTTGCCGGGGGTGGAACCTCAGCTTCTTCCTCCTGACCAATCAGAATCAAACACCGGGTTCTGAGCCGGTCGTTCCATCCTGACACACTGACGCTACATTCAGCAGCCAGGCGACGGGGAAATG
Source organism: Petrocephalus schoutedeni (assembly GCA_026780765.1). Classification (NCBI taxonomy): domain Eukaryota; kingdom Metazoa; phylum Chordata; class Actinopteri; order Osteoglossiformes; family Mormyridae; genus Petrocephalus; species Petrocephalus schoutedeni. The sequence continues at coordinate 135,347 of JAODKL010000047.1, forward strand.
GCACCGTTCTCCATTCACCTCTCTGTGTCCTGGGTCAGTATAGCCTTCTGCAACGCCGCCCTGCTGGCACCAATGGAAAGTGCACTGGGGCATACAGGCTTTCCATTCGGCAGACAGAGAGAGGGCCCCACACTGTCCACTCCACCGTCCCCTGGCGGGACCCCGTCTGCACTCCCCCCCAGGGCCGACGGCTGCTGCTCGGAGCCCCGCCTCACTTCCCCTCGGCCGCGCATCCTTGCACTGGGTGGGGGGAGGGCGCAGCAGGAGAGAGAGAGGCAGAGAGAATACCAGTCATGTGATCCCAGCCGCCACAGGACACTAGAGATACTGCACACATAAATGTTCATACACACAGTCAGGGGCACCTGGCTGACCCCCCCTACCTGCTCGGGGCTTCGGGCCGCCTGCCGCTGCCGAACATCACGCCGAGGGGCATGGACGACGGGAGGGGGAGGGGCAGGGAAGGCGTGGTGGTGGAGGCGGACGCCGTGACGACGGCGGCCGAGGACGAGCTGGTAGGGGAGGCGGGGGCCACTGTGACCTCGCGGGCCTCGGAGGCGTCCTCGCCGCAGTGGGGGCAGAAGAGCATGGCGCCCAGACTGAAGCCCCGGTCCCTGCCCCCCCCCAGGACGGACACGCAGCCGCGGTGGAAGCGGTGAGTGATCCGCAGGTCGGGACAGCATTCCAGGAAGGTGCCCTAGAGAGGGGCGGAGAACATCATTCTGCATCAGCATGGAAATGGTTTAATCTGCCCTCACAAAGATGATGATACATCTTTCTGTGAACTGATCTAATTAATCTGGCCTGAGGTCACATCAAAACATTTTCAGTGTTTCTCCTGGTATTACACTTTCAATTCAATCCAGCTTTGCCAATTGCCATTGTAGCATACAGAGGTATACATCGTGGTGTCATGTGAGTCCTAGAGTTGGTACAAGTCTAAAACAGAATAACAGAACAAAATACTACAAGTCATATAATATATATTATATACAAGTACAATTATATATCATAATCGAATAACCAGTATACATATGTCAAGCTTTATATAAAAGACAATACTGTGTATGTGTATAGCTCCTGTATTTATTCTTTTTGTTACAGTAATGATTTATATTTTTAATATGTTTCTGATTTAGTAAAAATTAAAGTAAACATTAAATAAATGATCTACAGACCCATGTGTATGCCCAGGCAGTGCCCCGCCCCCCAAGGCAATGCCCCGCCTCCCAAGGCAATGCCCCGCCCCCCTACCGTGATGCAGAAGTAGCCGCAGCCCGGGCAGCAGTGGTGCTGCACCATGTGGGACCGGTGGTTCTCGCACAGCACCATGAGGGAGACCCTGCTGGATGGCCGCATCGTCTCCCCCTTCACGATCGCGTTGGTACAGCCCACCAGCTGCCGCACGACACAGACAGGGGTGCAGGGTCACCATTACAGCTTCCCTCGCCGAGCTGGCATGCGGGGTACATTACAGCAGGCTCGCCCTTTCACTGGAGATCTATGTGGTGTACATCAGCCTGCTAGCTTAAAGCAGCAGGTCCGTACTGGGCGTCTATCTTCAGTCACTAGGTGTGTATCAATACCAAGAACGCAAGAAACGCGCTCATCCTAAGAACTCAGTTATGGAATTGTGCTTGTTTGGTGAGGATGCCGCCGATGTCTCCTGGACATTTGGCTCGGGGTACGAATGGCATCCGGGGGATTTTTACCATCCTCTGCCGGCGCCCTGACCCACCTCCCCGTTGATGCTCTCCGTGGCCATGCAGAGCCGCCCCTCCCGGCCGCTCAGGCCATCCACACGGGGGGCCTCCATCCTGCAGCTGCACAGGGGCAGCTCCTCCAGGCGCTCTGTGTCCCCGGCCTCGCTGTCCTCTGCTGGCCGGGGATGGAACAGCACACATTAGGGACTATTCACACGCACAGTATCTGAACTCAATATGCAGGCACAAAATTGTTAAAAAACATGTGGCTCAGCAAATTAGGCCTGTAATCAGAAGGTCGCCGGTTCAAATCCCATCCTTTGCAGAATATTTACGTTTCCACTGGCCCCTTAACCGAGGCCAATAACCACATAAATGGCTGACCTTCCATTCGAACCCAAGCTTCCCTCTCACCTGTTTAGGTGTTTATGTCTCTCAAAGGAGAGCATGATGCGAAAACTAAGGAATCTCAAAGCACCCGTGCAAATGCAGAATAAAGCATCACTGCTTGTCTTTGAGTCGAGCGCAGAGATTCTACCTAAAACACCTTTATCTGGCAGTTTAGGTTACCAGTGGCATCGTGGGGGGGGGGGGGGGGGGGTTATAACCTTGGTGGGGTGACAGTGTCAGACTGTCTGCAGCAGAGATGTCCAAGGACCCTAGCGGAACCTCTGTGTATTCACTGGAGACTCCAGCAGGTGGTGCTGTAGCTGGGCCAGAGGCAGATATGGACATTGCTGGGGAGGACGAGGGTACAAAAGGTACAATCATTTCATCATCCATACACAGAAACGCATCACCTGACACCCAGACAAATTAAGGCCAGCGGGATCAGTCATCTGTCACTTTCTTACCATCCTCCATCTCCACCTCAGTCTCTTCCTCCCTCGCTCTCTCTTTCCTTTTCCTCCGCCCCGGCCGGCTCCACGGAGACTCGCCACCTTCCAGCCGATTCTCCGTTTGCCTCTCAGACCCTGAGCTCTGCGGACAGGCCACGATCAGGCCGGTGAGCAGACCCAGACCGCACGGCACACGCGATGCCCAAATGCCACGGGGTGTGGGGGCAGGCAGCCTCGGCTCTCTGGTGCAAACGTCCGTCCGCCCATCAGAAACAATACCAGAACCAGCAGGACTGAGGCACCACAGACTGGCAGCCAAAATTATGCTGAACAACAGACACCTTCATCGGCCACCTGCATAAACCTGCCTGTTACACACGACACGGGTAACAACGTCTCTGTGCCCGTGATCAAAAGTGGGTGGCTACCCTTCACTGCCAAGCTTGCCCTCACCTACAAAGGTGTGTCACGGAGGGCAAGACGGGGTTAGCGAAAAGAGAATAAAAGTGTAATAATATAAATTCACGTTATTAACCAATGCTTTATTCAAAGGAAGAGTTTTAAGGATTTATACAGCTGGTTATTCCACAGAAGGCATCCACACAGTACTCTGCGTGAAGCGCAAACCGACACCTCTTGAGTTATGCCTTTGACCGCAGTTGGCTGCGCATTTATCTCTTTGACTTTATGCCTCTTTGGGAAGTCAGGCTGGTTTTTGCAACTTCCTGCACCGCGGGAGCAGACGCAGCTTGCCTGCACTATACTAATCAGTGTTTTACAGCAGGCTGTCCCCCCCCCTACCCAAAACACGAGAAACCTACTCACGCGATCAGACAGGTTTCCGGACTCCGCGTCACCTTTGCTCGGTCGGGTTTCCAGCACTCCGTTGCCAGACTGCGCCAGACAGAGAAAATGAGGGAGGAGACGGTCAGGGATGTCGGAGGGACATGGATACCCGGGAAGATTCAGCGGGCCGTGGGGGAGGTGTAGGCAAGGTGACATTTTGCCGGGGGCCCCACAATTTCTAGGTACACCCCTGGAGAGAGATTTTTATACCCCTGCCCACACTCATCATTTGGATCAATGGTGTCAGAATGAATATAATGCCTCCATCCTAAACCACACTCATGCTCATTAAGTGGCCGTAATGGGAACAGGCATCACCTTGCTATCAGAGTCACCCCTCTCATTGTCTGGGTAGTTGTAGATAATGCCATCCCCATCCCATGGCACCAGCCAATCAGCATGCTGCTCCGTCACTGGTTCCGCCTTTTCCGGCGCAGGGGAAGTATCCACCACCTGACAGGGTCATTAAAATGTCAAGGCCCTGTCTATTCAAATCTGCAAAAAATGTGAATTTGAAAAAATCTCATTTTGAAAAACTAAGAAAACATAAGCATGGAAAGACATTTCTGCCACATTAAAAAAAACTTCCAGCTTTGACTTAATTCTCACTTTTTTTGTTATGATTAAAACTAAAAACAGCAGAGATCACAGGATTAAAATGTCAAATGAGTTTCTGAGCAGAAACCCAGCCTCAGAACCCCCCCCCTTCACCTCTGTCGCTGACTCCCCGCCCAACCTCGGAACCCCCATTTCATCTCTGCCTCCCCGCCCAGCCTCGGAACCCCCCCTTCATCTCTGCCTCCCCACCCAGCCTAGGAACCCCCCCTTCATCTCTGTCTCC